>CM061031.1:16282500-16715000 GCA_030763125.1 Hippophae gyantsensis
TACTAAGCATGTCTAGCTAATTTTATTATAATGATTTAGCTTTGTTGTCATGATTACTCAGATTGTTTAGGTGAATATTTTTATAATTAATTAAATAAAGATTATTTCTTTATCGATCAAGGTTTTATTGTAAGATTTATTTACGAATAATTTATTGATAATTTATTTTTCATAGATAGATTGAAAATTTGAACATTAGATTTTAAATTAGATTGTAAATTTAAAAATTAGGTATTAAACATATTATCTAGATCTAATTTGAATAATTTAAACAAGAGTTTTAATTGGTGATTTGACCATTGCATTGGTTTAAACCGTTGTAATTTTCTTGAACATAATTTAATTAATTAGTTAATCGTTTCAATCATTGGACATTAGATGGTTAATTACCAAAGAAAATAATCCTTGACCTAAGATTTTTCATATTTTAAAAGAAAACCAATAATACGAGTTTATATGTCCGTCCACTTTAATTTACCTAAATCTTTTGAAGTTGTCATGGTTAACTAGTTAAATCTCTCATAGATCTTTCACTGATTTTACAACTTTTTTGATTTCGTTTTGAGTTTAATCGGAATACAATTATTTGTTCTTCTTTTAAGATTTTTAACTCAATCATATTAATAAAACGTTTAAGTTTAATTATTTGTTTAGGCTTTTAAGAATAATGAAAAATTATCTCAAATATGTAATTTCTTGATAAATTAAACTTGAAAATATATTAATCATTTAATATAAGTAATTTATGCAATTACGAACTATTAATACAAATTTATGTATCATTAAACTTGTGAGGGTGTGAAGGACTTTGGGATCTTTGTCTTCTATTCCTTATCAACTACAACCTTCATGAAAATGGACACCTACATGTCAGGGGAAGATGAAGCGTACTAGGCAATAAAGATGTACATTGATATTGTTAGGTTTCAATTTGAGCCACGTGTCTATGTATTGCCCATACCTATTCAAAGAGGGTTGTTCAATGTACGCTATAAATTGTTTTTTTTTCAAGAATATAGTATATAGGTATTTCATTTAGTGTGAAAATTCTTACGGGTTGTGGGTGTTTATATTTTTCGGTCTAAATTTATTTATTTTTAATATTATAAGAGATTAAATTATTTTTAGATAATTTATTCACGTACAATAATAAATAAATCAAATAATTTTACAAAGCATATAAGAATTAATAATTAAATTTAACTAAAATATATGGTTTGGTTAGTGTTTAAAGTTGTAAGACAAATTAATACACCTAATTTCATTATGGTAACAAAATCTTTTATGTAAATATTACTATTTACAATTTACCTAATTTTATTCTAATAAAATAATCTATGAATTATGTTCAACTTTAAAAAAGAGGGATAGACATTAAGAAAAAGAAGTAAAGCAAAGCTTTTGGTGAATAACTAATTGGTCTGCCATGTGTTAACAAAAACTTTTCAGAGAAGGAGCCCCTTTGTAAGGCTTTGTCTTTCTTCTAAATTAATTAGGAAGCAACAAATTTATAATTGATAAAGAACAATTTTTTTTCCCCAAAATACTAAAGAAAATATGTAACTTTTATGATTTTTAATATATGTTTAATTATATATGTTACATGTATATATAATAATAACAAATATAAACATACAAGCAAGTCAGCTTTTTATAAAAATAAAATAAAAAAACATTTGTTTTTATTGAAACAAGGCCAACTCGATTTACTATTTTTTTTCTTCTTCTTCTTTTATTATAGAACCTACTATTGATTTATAGGATGATGACTTACTTGTTACTTGACCCATCACAAATACATCTTTTTTATTCTTAAAAAAGATACTTTTTGAAGTCTGTAAAATGTTTTTTTTTCTTGCACAATGTGGGTATTCTAAAAAGTAATTTGCTTTATTTAATAAAAAATTTCAAAAATATTAACTAAAGATAATATTTTTTTTTATTGAACGATGCCAAAATATCTTGCCAATGCCTCACCTTGATGTTTATCAAAGAAAGGAAAATTAAAATAGTAAAGCTGCCAATCGTATTACTTAGTGCGTCTTTGAATGAATGCAAAAAAAAAAAAAATCTTTTAGATGCACGTGGATTTTTTTTGTGTTTAGCCGTAAAATATAAAGCATCTTTAATATACGGGATATATGAGAATTTATAAAAATATTTACTTTTTTATAATTATATTTACCAGGCGTGAATAACGATAAAAATATAAGATATATTTTTAAAGTTATAATTATTTACACAATATATAAACAATAATGTAATTATGTATAAAGTTAGATATATTTTTATATTTATTCAACATGATAAAAATAATTATAACAATTTAAACATTTTAAATATTTTCACATATTATTAATCCTAATATATATATAACCATTCCCTTGATTAAATCTCCTTTAATTTTTATTTTTATCATTTTTAACTTACTTTTAAAATTATAAAAATAATATTTTTTTATATAATTAGTATATTTTTATTTATAAAAATATGAGTTTAAATTTAATATTAAGTAACATTTAATTATATATATATATATATATAACGATTCTCTTGCTTAAATCTCCTTTAATTTTTATTTTATCAAAATAATAAAATGATATTTTTAACTTATCTTTAAAATTATAAAAATAATATTTTTTATATAATTAATATATTTTTATTTATAAATAAAGATATGAGCTTAAATTTAATATTAAGTAACATTTAATTAAACGTTATTTAAATTAAAAACTTATTAATTATATTCGTTAAATGTTTAAATCATATGAATTAAAACTTATTTAATATTTTTATGATAATATTTTTTTTATTATAGGTTTAAATATATATATTATTTAATTTTCCAAACAAGTTTGTATCCAAATGTACTCTCAACCATCATCGTTATTGATATTGTATATTATTTACTTTTGTATAATATTTAAATACCATTTATAAAAAAAAACACCTTTCTTCATGTAAATTAATAAATAAGGAAATAAAATGTGATTAAAGAGATTCAGATTCTCAAACACATGTAGTTAAGAAATTAAGATCATTCTCCTTTACAAATTGCAATCATACTACCCATAAGTGTTATTATACTTTGCTACCGTATTCATAAATCATATATAACTCAAAGATATATATAAATAATTTTATATATTCCTATAAATTAGACCCAAAAGAACATCAACCGGCCTATCAAAAGCAAAAATATATTATAAATCTAAAATTGCGTTCTTTTTTTTTTTCTCTTTCTTAGCCATAAAGGCTAGCAGTTGAAGGGTACACTGATTTGGTTAAGTTAAATAATCTTCCCTTATTAGTACATATTAGTTAGTTAGCTTTGATACTAATTTAAATCTAAAAATAGATAAAGCTAGTTACTATTACAAAATATAATATTTAAATTAAAATTTAAAATCAATTTTTAAAAAAAATTACAAAATATAATATTTAAATTAAAATTTAAAATCAATTTTTGAAAAAAAAAATTGAATTATAATGACTTTAAAATCGATTCGATGAAAAATCAATACATTTATAACGTATATTGAAACTTAACTATTTAGATTCTTCCTTAAATAAAAATATTAAATATATCATTTTTATTATACTCCTGCATACAACTAAGAAAAAAAGCTTTGAAATAAGGGTGAAAGTTTATACTACATACTTACCTTAATAAATATTTTTGACAAAAAAAATAAAAAAACAAATAAAGATAGATGGGACCTGCCCTTTTGATGAGCTTGGCAACTACCATATATATATATATATATATATATATATATATATATATTATATGAGAGGACACATTTTGGTGTCTAACCTTTCTTAGATTCTTTTGTCACTAGGGATATGATACAATGATGTTCTCGTTTATCATTATATTCACCTCTTCTACACCATTCTCTATGTACTTCTTAGCTACTTCTTGCTATAATTAACAAATAAAGTAGTTATATACTGGTCTGGCTTAAAAATTGT
This sequence comes from Hippophae gyantsensis, assembly GCA_030763125.1. Taxonomy (NCBI): domain Eukaryota; kingdom Viridiplantae; phylum Streptophyta; class Magnoliopsida; order Rosales; family Elaeagnaceae; genus Hippophae; species Hippophae gyantsensis. The sequence continues at coordinate 16,286,476 of CM061031.1, forward strand.
GGAAATTTAATGTAAAATATATAATTATATATGATATTTATTTTTAAATACAATATATATATATATATATAGATGAGGTCTTGATTTTCGCAATCTTAATAATTAATTGAGAAAGAAAAAAAAAGTGGTGAGTGTTAGTAGATAATTAGAGAGAGAAAGGTAATTGGAAGATATGTATTACTTAATAAACAGTTCAATGTTATCATTTCCTCACGGATTGTTATTCGTAGAATCTTTTATGTGGGTTTAGGGTACTCAATTTTATGTCATGTTACGGATGTTTGTGATGATTATTTTATTAGAGATAAGAATGGGATAATAAAATCTGAAAAGAAAATAAATAATAAAAAAATAAAGATTTATATAGTTGGGATAAAAATAATTATTATGATTTGAAATTTATAGCATTTAATATTTTTTTATCAATTTAATTTAATTTAATTTAAAATCAAATTAATTATAAGTAAATTTGTATTAAATTTTTTTAATAAAAATATATAAATTAAATATAAAAAATATTATTTTTTGTTATTTACATCAAAATTAACGCCCTAAATTAATTGAGTTTATGCTTTTTAATGGTTATAAATGCAAAAAATTTGTCAAGTTAATTCAATAAGCTAGGGACCAAATTTTCATTTTTAATTTATTACAATTTTTGTACCAATAAATGAATAGAATTTTAGCAATGATTACTTTTAGTTTACGTGTAAAAATACTGAATTAGTACACTCTTTTTTGTTTTTTTTTTAAATCAAATTGAAATGAACAAACGTACTCGGTTGAAATTTGAGAATCTGATTAATTCATTAAAAGACGCATATAAAATCAATCTAAACGAAAAAAAAATTCAATTCTTTTTTTGATGCAGTTAATCACGTACACTGCTTTACTTTCTTTGGCAATTTCTAAATTTTTTTAATTTTGTTTTTAATATCTGTTGTGTTAGTTTTTTTTTTTCTATTGTCTAAATCAGAAATTTTGTTGTTTAATATTCAACATATAAAATCAAAAATTTATCTATATTTATAAAAATTAATTACATGAAAAAAACTATAAATATAAGAGATTATTTGGATAATTACTCTCTCGTAGTAATGAATTGATTTTGTTTATATATGAGATTCAGAGTATCTAAGTTGGGTTGGCATGGATTATGAAAATATATATGTATTCTCTAGATAATTGCATACTTTATCGGAAAGAACATGATAATACAATTAATTGAGTGTCTATTATGTAATAAGTGAAGGTTGAAATGAAAATATGATGAAACCAAAGTTAAAAAAAAGGAGTCCTTGCTAAGATGTTATGGTACTTACAACCAATATATAGATTTTAAAGAATGTTCAAAGGAATAGAAACATTGAAGATGTTAACTTGTGATACTAAAAATGCATTCATTGATGGGATGTTGTGGTAACATGGAGATTTAACGTTATGAAAAGTTATAAAACATTATGTTTCCTCAATTTTCTGAAGAGTCAAGAAACCTATGTCTTGTTATTGTAGTAAACAATATTAATCCACCTAATTCTCTTAGTATAGTTGTTGGCATGTCTTAATGACAATTTAGAATTTTTACTTTTAGGTTTGCATGTAAAATAAAGTCATAATAATGATATAGAGTTGAGTTCGAGTTATAAATAACATGACAATGATATTAATGGGTATTTAGAGTCTTTAATTGATTATTTAAAGTTTTTATGAAATAGTGTAATCGAAGTGTGTAATGCATTTAAAAAAGAATATTTTAATCTTAAGCTAAGCTAATATTTTTATGGACATGACTCATGGAATTCATGGGTAAAAAGTTTGTTCAGTGTACATTAAAGATATTGATGTCATTTACTTACAATATAAGAAAAAGATACCTTATATTGAAGGAATGAAGTTTTTATGTTTAAATCACAAATTTTGAAGATAAAAAGAAGTTTTAATAAGAAAGAAATTAAGAGGTTGTACTCGTCCTCTTCTTATTTCATTAAGTAATATCATTTGTAAAATAAAATAATTTTTTCAATTCATTAACAATTAGATCATAAAAATCTAACTTATTTTTTCCTTTCTCCTCAACTAAGTAGTTATTTTTATCACTCTTTTTACACATTTTTATATTATTTCATCTAATTATTATTTTAATTTGTTTTAATTTATGTTGACTTATTTTTTTTAATTTAGAACTTTTTTAATTTTATGAGTTATTTTTATAAATTTATTATATAAATATAATTTTAATTGATTTGTCTAATCTTTAACGTATCTTTTAAAATGTAAAAAAATAGATTAAAACTTATCTATCCAAATACATTAATAATGAACTATGGTAAATCAAAACTTAAAATTTTCTTGAGCATATAAAGCATAAATTTAGCATTTAGTTTTGGAAAAACTCACAAATCAGATTTACTTATACTAATATTTACAATCTAAATTAAGCTAACCTTATTTCAAAATATCAAAATATGTTACTGTCATTATTCATATTATTGTTCATTTTCACAATCTCCACCTCCACTTGTAAAACCATAAGGGTCTATATGGAATATCATTAAGGATGTGTTAAAATTCTGCAGAGCCATTTAACTTACTCTTTGCACATGAGTATGTGAAAATTTTAACTCTACATTAAAAAATTTCTCAACACATTATCATTTACCAAATAAGCTAAAAATGGATCCCAAATGGTGTATTTTTATTTATTTTTTGCCATGCATATTGTAAGATTCTCCAACTAATTATTTAATTCTCTAATAAGTTGTTTAATTTTACGCATATATTGAATATTTATTGTAAAAATAAAAATATTAATATCTTAGATATGATAGATTTAAATAAAGATCTTGATTGATAACAAAATATTAAAATATTTAAAAAAAAACTTGTTATATCATTTAGATAAAAAATTACAATAGTTTCATACCTTTTGGTAAAAGTACAAGAACATTGAGGTTTTTTTTTATATTAATATGCAAATTATATATAGTCAATACATATAACAAACCCACCGCATGTATTATAAGTTAGGTAATACTAGCTATAATTATTCTATTTTATGTAAGAAACACTCGCTTGCATACTAACTCACACTAATTCATGTACATTTACTAGCTCTAACAACTTTCTTCAACCTAAGATAGAACAACATTCTCAATTTGGACAAAAAATATAAGAAATTGGAACATGGAAATGGCTAACAATGACTGCAACCTAATTATCTTAATGAGAGCAATAACCATGACAACGACTTAAATGTGTACCTTGAAGCCAAATTCAAATGTTATATTATTGTGTGATTTTGCAATATCATATTTGAAAACAGCGACTTGACTTAAAAATCATGAAGATTATCAATTCTTACCTGTTCAAGAAGTAACGAATGCTTTTTAAAAAGAAAACTTGATTTGTCAATAAATTCGTTAATTAAATTAAAAAAAAATAATTTCTATTTTAATGATTTTTTTTATCAAATTGATTCTTTTTTGTTCAATTTTCAAGTAATTAATAACAAGAAGGATTTCTTGAATTTTATTTATCCAAAACCTTTTTTATATAATTTTTCATATAAATTTCATTTATGATTGAAGGTGAAAACGTTTTTTTTTATTCGACCAGGTAAGGTCCCTTCAATAAAGGATCATATATTTTTTGTAAATATTTGTTTTTGATATTATCGTTACAGAATCGAGTTTTCAAATATACATGAAAAAAAAGGTCTACCATTTATAATTTAGTCTAGTATTTTATTTAGATTTTTGATTCTATTTATAAATTTTTTGACAAGTTTTTTCTTTATTGTTCATTGCTATAACTTCAATTATTAACTCCATATAAAGCATATTTTTATGTTACGAATATAGACATTTTTTTTCAAACATTTCAAAAAAAGTTAACAAACTAGGGGTACGTAAAAGATATTATTTCTTTTCCATCACCTTGACATGTACATTCAACAATAAATTTAAGAATTTGTCCAAAACATAAAATACAAACAAAATAAAAATTAACATGACAAAAACATTTGTTATTTTATTCAAAATAATTAAAATAAAATTAAAAATAAAAACAAATAAATGGAGAATCTTGTTGTAGAAGAAGAGTCTCCTCCTTATAAAACAAAAAAAAATTATTTGAAGACTTTGCCGAAAAGAAGTGAGAACAAAAATGATATAATTTAGTGAAAAACCGAGGATCTAACCTTTTAATTTACCTTGTTAATTAGTTTTATTATAATTTTTTTATAACATTCATTTTCTCATGTATAAATTAATTAAATTAAGAAAGAAGCACCTCAATCATTAATATGTAATATTTTGACGAACAAAAACCATTAGTATGTAATACATATTTGAATATCCAATTATGATTTGTTAAAAAAAAAATCATTAAAATATTATACGTTTCAGTACCATGAGAAAAAGAAAAATCTAAAAGTTTGCCACTACCTACTCGTATGTCGGTGAAACTATTATAAAACTTGAAACATTCCATCCTCCAAGTTAAACATGCTTTCTACAAAACTTGCCATATAAGATTGAAATAAATCAGTCGATCACCATCAAATCAGTAACTTTATGACTATAAAGCAGTACTTGTATGATTTTATAGAGTTCGATCTCCTCTATATAGAATATTCTTTTCTCTAATCTCTAGTTTTTCCTTTTCATTGTGTTTAGGTTATTATTATTACCCTCCCAATGTATTTACCTCAAATATCAATGATACTAATTGGGTTTCATTTTGATTCATTCAGGTTTTCTCTGCTTTGAATTGTAATCAAAAACAACTTTTTATCTCAAAAAAAAATTAAAAAATGTTACCCATGATTAAAAAATACTTTATACCATCGATATCTCCTATATTTTCATCCAAAAACCATTTGAATCATTCACCTTTATTCACTTGATAATAATTCAAAGTAGATGATACCTAATTAAATCAAAACAAACATTATTGATGTCATTGATATTTGGGCAAAATATAAAAGATGTTAATGATAATTACCTTTTTTTAGAAAACTTAACAACCTTGCAGTTCTAAGATGTAAAAGGAAATATTAAGGATAAAAAGTCTTAGATGATAAAAATTATTAAAAAATGACTCTCTTTAAAACTTAAACTAATAAAGACAAAAAGATTTAGATGATAAAAATTATTAGAAAACAAGTATCTTTAAAACTTAAGTTAATGAGAGAGAATAACTATGATATATATATACAACAAGTATTAATTCTATATATCTTATAAATCAAAAACTTACACTTCAATAATTAGTGTTATTAAGTTTTGAATATAAGATCTCTTATTCTCATACTATGTTAATAATAAATACAAAACTAATTTTATCAAAAACTTAATTATTGGAAAAAAAATTAAATAATTTATACATTTATCACTTCGTATAAATTTTGACAATATGGATTATATAATCAAAATATTTATAATTTAATAATTATGATTATTAAATATTTACACGTAACATTCATGTTATCATGCTAAAAATTCGTAAAAAAAAAAAAAATTCTCCATGAAATTTAAACTTTTTAGGATAATATCACGAACAAACTTTAATATTAGATTTGGATTCAAAGCCTCTTATATAGTTATAATTAAAAGTAACTCTTGAGTTTTTAGAACATCATTAAGTACATGTGTAGCTCCAATCATCTGCAGATCAGCAGGCATATACATACGACATCATCATGTTATTAATTAAAGATCGAAGAATAACAACATTAATTAATTAACTGTCATGTTTGTTCCAAATTTAATATTTGATTCTATTGTACATAGTGATTTTTACTCGCAAAATACTTGTACTTAGATCTAGGAAAAAAAAACAATATTTTTATAAACGGAAAAATAAAATATAGAATTTCTTTTACGGTGATAAAAACTAAAGTATAACACATCTTAATATTATATATATTGCAATAAATAATGGATTAATAAGTCTTGTAATTATTCAAAATATATCATTTAATCTTTTATCTTTTATCTTTTATGGTATATATTCAGGATCATTTAATATTTTAAAATATCTGATAAACTCCAAATAGTTTTTTTCTTAAGAAAACATTTAAAATTCTAAAAAATAAAATATAAAAAACAATATTTGCAAATGTATATTAAAATTTTAATTTTTAAAATACAAAAAGTAAAAACAATATGCAAAAAACTAGATTTAGAATGAGCAAAATTCGTAATTTTTTTAAATGTAGAAGTTTTAAAATGTAAAATTATTTTTTAAAAAATATAAAATAAATTTAAACACAAAAATTGAATTTTTTTCCCCAAATATAAATTGAATATATTTTATTATTTTTAGGAATTTTTTTTTTTACAAAAAGTAAATTTTTTATTAATTTTGAGATTTTTTAATTTTTAAATATTATTTTTAAAAATTTCAAATTTATCCTTAAAAATAATATTTAGACATTATCTTAACTTTTAAAGGTTTACAAAGTCCAATATGTATACCTTAAAAGATATATGATTAAAATTTACATGTTAAAGAATTATATATTATGTAAAAACCTTAACACATAAATAATCATACATTAACACATACATTTAGACACAAATGTGACTCAAATTCACATAATTCATAAAAATAATCCCAACATATATAGAGAAAATATCAATGTCATTGAGTATTATACACATTAAAACGTGTTAATGGCAATTTAGAAAATATGTTTAATCATTATCTTTTATTCTAATAACATTTTAATTTTATAGGCACTTAATTTTATAGATTTATAGATTTGAGCCTACCGTACCAATGACTATTCTATTTCACAAAATTATTATTGTATTTTTTATTTAATATTTGCTCCTTCAATTAAATAAATGGTGCTTTTTGATTTAAAATATTTAAATATGACATTTTTTATATTAAATATAATTTTTGGGATTGTAGAGAATTGTTAAGTATTTTTTATGAATTTTTATGCAAGTGTATACAAATATACGAGGTGTGGGTGAATTTAGAAATTACTTTAGTGCAGCCACGCGTCGCACACCAGAGATGCCTCATGTAGCACTCTTGAGAAGCCACTTTTCATGTGCTGAACTATGTTGGCATCGGGTAACCCGATTCAACTCTCTAGACCACACCATTCAGCTTGGTTTATCCCGATCAAAGCTATATCCTTTCCAAACAGACTGATTTGACTCCTTTTCTCTACTTATTTGCCATATGTGTCAACGTGTTAAGCCTTCAGATTAGTCTCATCATTCAAAAATTTCCACCATTTTAGAGCATATTTTAGAGAGAATTAGAATTATAGATTAGTCGATGACTAAATGATACATTGTTAGAATAGCATAAAAATGTAACTGATTGTGTAAAATTTTAATTACATGTGAATTTAATGCATTTTATGTCATTAGAAATTAAAATAACATGAAAATGTGACTAATAAATAGGATAATTTCATTAGTGCTTGAAAAAGTAACATGAATACATTAGGTGCCTATAGTTGGTCAATCATGTTTGCATGTAATTGGAAAGAACAATATAAACATGTGCATAATTAAGAGATGTAGTAGACTCTAACTAACTTTTTTATTTTTTGAATTTTCTATTTTGTATAGATTTTATTGAATTATTTATTTTGTGGACAATTTGTTTTGTTTTTTCACCGATGTTTCAATAGTTTAAAAAGTATTGTGTATGACCAAATTTTAATACTCAAATACGAAATAACCAATTCTCGAGACACTCTATCTTTAAATATTAATCACTTGTCTATGATTTGTGTATTTGTGAAATTCGTATTAAATTTTTGATATTATTATTGAAGATCGACAATATTTGGTGAATGATATCAATACTATGTTACGTTTTTGAACCATTGTTGAAGATTCGCAATATTTGATGAATGATATCAATACTAAATATAGTTGATATTAATTTAGACATTATTTTTAAAATAATTCTAATTTTTTATTATAAAATTAAAAATAACAAAAATATTTATTTTTATTGTCTTATTTTGTTTTAGTTATTTTACTTTCTTCAATTTTCCTTATTTAGCATAATTATTTTAGAGTAAATAGATTTTCTATCACTAAATTTTGATTGTTGTTACAAAACTATCACAGATTTTTTTATTGTTTTTATATTATTAAACTTTGTAAATGTAAAAATATCATTAGACTTTTTTTGCTACTTTCATTCTATAAAACTTAATAAATGTTATAAAATTATCATTGATTTACATATAACTTGTCATTAAGTCCTGTTAATTGATTGATATCAATTATATTTTTATAATATTTGTAAAATTTAATGGTATAAAAATAATAAAATAAAAATTCAATGATATTTTTGTAACATTTTCAAAATTTAATGGTATGAAGTAATAAAAAAAATTCAATTGTATTTTTACAATAACTTCCAAAGTTTAATAGTAGAAAAATGTATTTACTATTTTTTTATTCTTTTATTAGCTTTATCTTTGATTTTTTTTTATTTCTTTATCTTTATTTAGTTAGATTTTTGTAATTTATGTTTATAGGTGATGAATCCATATAAATACCAAAGGGTTAAAGATATATGCAGGGATGATATTTGAGGATAGAACTAATCTCATAGCTTACATTTAGTGGACTGGTATAGTTAATCGTATCAAAGAACACTCTGATCCTTAATAGCTACTCAATACGTAGAAAGTCCATTGCAGACGAATGGAAGCGGCCGTACCTATAGAAACTATTACTATACCAATTCGGACCCACACACCTATGTTCAACATTGGAATTGGGGGAGTCTACTCAACTATTCTTGAAGCTACAACCAAGAGGATGAACCTTCTACATGGTCAATATATGCACAAGTTCACTATCATCCGTAGCAACCCCACAAGAAGAGAAGCCATCTTTGGAGGAGGCCTTTCAATAATTTATGTAAAAGCATAGTGTAGTTATTAATAAAAATAAGATACAAAGTTTAGGAGCGTTAACATATTTATAAACAAAATATTTAAATATAATTTAATATTTAGATGAATATTTTTCGAACCGAATAAATTATTTAAAAACTTTCACCTAAATATTTCAAAACATTAATTCACAAAAATTAGTTATTTTGTATCATTTCTTTACCGATACATTTATCATTTGTTAGGAATTTAATAGAACTTAAATATCATAATATAATATTAATATATTTTAAAAAATAATATATGTATATATATACATTACGAATTAAGCAAATAAATCGTTAATTTAGTGAAAATTTAAAATAGTTTTATAGTGATATGATTTTATGTACAAGTACATTTACATATTTAATATGTAATAACATGTTAATCGTAAGGGTATTTTGATGAATATTAAGAAAAATAAAAAAATTTGTTCATAGACAAAAATTAAACAGCTGGGATATTCGTTAGCTAGAAGAAATCTAAATAATGTAATACAAGAGTGAGTATAAGAATTGATTTTTTAAGTGAATGACATTGACATTCATTAGGGCAAACAAATAAATAAAGCCATTCATAAATAAACAGAATGAAGCATCGCAGATTCCTTTAAACCCCACCAAATTTATGTACAAACTAAGACCAATATTTTATAGCTGGAAAAGAAAAAACAATAATGTACATAAGTTAAATATATTTATATATATATATCAAACTAATCATGCGACAATCAATTAAATTAAGCACAAAGTCACTTCTTTACCGTCTAGCTGGTATATTACGGTACCCAAGAAAAAATAATAAATTAAATTTCTAAACCATTCATACAAGAAATTAATATAATAAAAAAATAATTAGTTGATCTCACGAATTTTAATTAAAACATTTTTAGTTACAAAATAAAAATATATATATACATACTCTCATTTTGCATCGCACTCTAATAACATAAGACCTCGTTAATTTTTTAAATAAACAACACGCACACGAAAGAAGCAAAGAGAGAGATATAACAACAAGTACACACTCTATAAAACTAACTAATGTTTAGAGGTACGATGATACTTATATACTATCATTTTACATTATACTTTGACATTGTAGGACTTCGTTAATTTTTTTGGAATAAACAACACACATGCAAAGGAAGTAAGGGGAGATAGCATTGGCAAGTAGAAGTCACACACACGTTCCAAAAGTCTAGCTCACTTTTATAAGTATGATGATACTTGAGAATTCTTTGCATAGCAATAATTGCATAGAGGTTAATTGTTTTACCGATTCAAACAGGTAATCGGGATCTAGATAAGGGGTGAAAATATCAACCTATAAAATCTTTTCGCAAGCTTTATTCTACTCGACCAAGTAGGCCTCACAACATGAATTTAGAAAATAATCTAACAGAAGTACAAAGCAACATGTTTAATTCAATACACAATAAAAATAACTAGTAGTAAAATAGTGCGCCTCACAGGCTTCTGTCCAGGCTAGCAATAAGTATAAACATAGAAAACATCACTCAGTATGTGAAACAAACATACATATTGAAAAGCTATAAAGGATTTTCAATCATTTAAAGATCTCATATGTGAGAACATATTTTGTAAAATATGATTATACTCTCATAGCATGCAATCATACATAACACAACAAACCAATAGAAAGAGTCTGACACCTAGTACACAACCAAGGTAAAGAGTTATTGACTCCTTAAAAACTCACACCAAACTTACATACATATAAAGCAAAAGCAATAATTAGAGAGCAATCATACAAAACCCCTTGTACATAACCAGGGTAAGGAATATTAACTCCTTAGAAACTCATACCAAACTCTCATATAGATAAAATGTAAAAGAAATATAAATTAATCAAGAAGCATGCAGAATAATTTAATACAATAAAAGCAATAGGCATACTACATAGGAAAAAAAACATACGACAACATATAACAAATAAGTTTTCTAATCAGAGTCTAAGTCTAATATATTGGTACATATGATCGGGGCAGAACCGACATCGCCGATCCTGCCCGTTACTTTGGTTTTATCTATTTATAAAACTCTCGCAAGTGCACGAATCATTTCGTAGAAAATGATAAGTATACTCCCAAGGTCGATCTAAGGAAGGAATGTATGTGGTTTTTAATTTATTATTCAAACTTTTAAAAACGAAATTAAATCCTAAACATCCTGTCACGATATTTTGGGGTTTTGTGTTTTTAATCTAATTACATAAAAATAAACATAGATTCAATAAACATTTATGCAAATTTTATCTGTTAAAAACAGTGGAGTATTTATGGATATAATAATTAAGTTAATTATGCTTGCTCATATTATTTAAGTTATTAAAGATATGAATTGATATTTATTGAGTCTCCCTTTTTGTATGAATACCACCTTTGGTGGGGTTAGATATTCTTTGTTAACTAAACAAATCAATTAACACCTATGGGTGGGGTTGATAACTAATTTGGTTAATTAAATTAATTTCTTTTTCTAAGAGATTGAAAATGAACCATTTAAATGCCACCTTTGGTGGGGTTAGACAGTTTAAACTTTATTCAAGGTGTCCAAATTAAACCTAAGAATTTAGTTATCCGAGTACTAACTTTCAAGTTTTAAAACCACTACGAAAACATGTTGTCAATACATTTTCGATAATAATTCTTATAAAAACTTTTGAAATAGAGCTTCACTCTAACTACCTAGGCGATTGTACCAACAAATAAAAGAGCACTACTCTAAATCAGACTGGATAACTAAACCTTAAAATCTAATTTTCAGATTTAAGTTTGTAATGAAAAATAATATATTTCTCTCTAACATTCTTAATATAAAATCTTGAATAAAAATAAAATCAATTCATTTTAGAGATTTTTACCTATTTAATATTTCGCAAGCATAACAACGTTATTATTATATCATGTTTACAAATAGCCAACACAGTTAAATTTAATCACAGACAAATTAAATATAACATGTAAGAATAAAGCATAAAAAATAACTGTAAAGAAAATAAAATCCTTACAGAACTTCGATGTTATTCCCGTTGTTGGAAAACCTCCAAGCGGAATTTGCACTCCCATTTATTGAATCAAAAGCTAATATATAACAAAAACATAACTAGTTCTTCCTAAAAAGGGAAGAACTCTAAAACTAAGAGAAATTAACTAAGAACAACTAGAAAGTAAGAAAGAAACTAAGAAAAGCTTAAAAACTAAGAAATGAGAGAAAGAAAGAGAAGAGAAGAATGGTTTTGAGGTGTGTTTAGTAGTGAAGAGAAGGGGGGTATTTATAGGTGAAGATGGAGAGAAAAAGTGGGAAAAAAATGTAAAAAAAATGTAAAAACGCGGATTAGTGATTGCTGACGTCATTTGATGACGTCAGCATGACGGCTGCGACTGGCAGCGGATGAACAGTTCCGCGATGAACAATGGGGCACGGATGAACGATGGGTACGGATGAGCAATTAGCACGGATGAACAAAGGCGTGGATGAACAAGTATGAGAAAGCTGAAGGTATAGCGATGACGGCAAGCGCGATTTTCTCATTTCTAACATTTTTGTCCTTTTTGACCCATTTTGTCCAATTTTCCCATATTTGTTGACCTTTCCCCATTTATTTATTAATATATTTGTGATGTATTGCTTCCAGTATTCCTCTTTGAGTTTTTAAGTTGCGTTTTTAAGCCAAAATACCTGAAAAACAATAAAAATACCCGTGATTCCGAAAAAGACAAATTTATATAAATATATGATAAAACATATAAATATATATATTTTTAATCAATTAATGTGCATAAAATCATGGTTATTTTAGTGCTTTTTGAGCACTCATCAACATACTCAATAGAAACTTAGGTTACTAACACATAATCAGATTATGTAAGACAACATATTTAATAAGGTAAATCCATCTATATGGTAACATTCTCGAGTTACTTATGACAACTATTCGACAGCAAATAAACCCTCTGATTGAAATAAACTAAAAAAAATACCTCTATCAATGAGGATCTCTGTTCGAATTGCCTACTGCTACCCTCGCTTGATGTCTTTATAACGACTTGGTTTGACAAAAGATCGTAACTTTTCTTCAAAACAAACATTACTCAATGTAGTGTGATCAGTAACTAAATATTAGTAAAGTTTATAATTATGTGAACAATCAATCATGGGATCTACCTACAACCATAGACCAATAACAACCACTTTAGGAAATACATTCAATCATGTACGCTCATAACCTTTAATCGAACACATGGCTCACCATTACATAGGCTTCTCACCTATGAAAATTCTTGCATCCTAGAAACTACAAGTTGACACATAGCTCATCGCCACACAAGCTCCTCACTTAAGAAAAAGTTACATCCTAAGAACTACCAACTAACAAACGACTCAGTGCCACAAAGGTTCATATCTAAAAATCAACTTGCAAACACCTTCTCGAGCACTTACAATTCAATAATATGGTTTTTTTTCACTCAATCGTAAATCAATAATCTGAACAACACTCAAGGTAATAGTGATCCAGAAATAAAAAAATGAGATGTCAATTTGACAAAGCTCAACTATAGTTTTTTAGATAAGCAACAAGAAGAAAATGGGTATTTGTAGAACTCATCCAAGCTTACAGCCAACCTCATCAAGGCCTCAACGAGGGTCCATACCGACCACCTCACTTGAGGTATGGTGAGCTGGTACAGTGAGGGCTTCATCGAGAGCCTTGTCGAGGTGCCCAAAAATCCAAATTTCTTTGCAAAATTATAGAGTAATTTTCATAAATACTTGTACCCAAAACAAAATAAAAACACAAGTGGCAACATCGATGAACGAGATTGAAACCTAGTATGCATATTATGAAAACCAACCTTGTGGTGTGTACAAAATTTCTCACATACAAAGTGGACCTAACTATGTATGTGTTACCTAACTATCTGTGTGTGTGTGTGTGCGTATTACTAATCGTTAGTAACCAACCTTACAAGAAAGATAAATATATTAAGTAAAAATAAATAGACTCCATGTTTTGCACATGGGAAACCAACATAGACACAAAGGACTACATAACTTACATTCTACCTCTTTGGATTTCTATGCCAAAATACTGTACAACTAAGTACAAACATACATTAGTCATGAAGATGACCTAAAGATGTTTGTTCCCATGAACAAAACATCGATGCATACCCAATACCCAAAAACACACCTAGTCAGAGTGCATCCATCTTGTACACTCTATCTGTTTTCTCATACCAACTCATCTGCACTTTATCAGTCTGAAACATGAGGGTTTCAACACATGCATACTACAATCTAAAGCTTGATGACTTCAATCTACATATGTAACCTACACATACAAAACAAGCACATATCCAATGAATGTATCATGCATTAATAGCTTATACTCTAGCAACTGCTATCAAGTCACCCTTACACTAGTGAACAAAGATGGGCTAAGCACACTCAACATGTAGCATAAATAAATACAATTTACATGTAATTAATACAAATATACAAACTCTCCTTGAACATATGCAACACCTCCTAAGTGTATGCATACTAGATAACTCTGATGCAAGGCAAACTACACTTACCATCCCATACAATAAATAAACACAATGCACAAAAAATACAAGTTGTCCACTCTTTTTCCACTTTTTGACATGAAAAGTCAAACCAAGCATAGACATAAAGTATGCAACATACCACACCCTTATATGTAGGAGATAAGTCAAAAAGAAATGCATACAACCCTAACAATCATGAAAAAAATACAAAGAATAGTACCGAGGCAGCATCAAGGTAAAAAATGCAACAAGCAACAAAGTGAATGCATGAGCAAATCAAGATAAGTGCAAATATAAAATATCTTTCAAATGAGATACATAACATAAATCCCTACATCTCTACATGTTATGAGGGGATACAATGGGCTTCACAATGTGCTTAAAACACATAGATAAGACGAGTGGTCAAAATCCAATGCCATATAAATATGTCAATAAAATCGTAAGGAGAACTTGACTAGAAGTCCAACTATCTTCCAAGTTGACGCACTCTTAGACACTCTACTAACTTCCCCCAACAACACTTGGGTGGATTCATTCTTGCAACCTTACCTCATACTATGAACACACATACGAGAAGACATCCCAGTCTACCAAAGAAAACATGTGTTGTTCAATCCAACAATAAATACCAAGTAAACAACTACATACAAGAAAACAAGCAATAGATTACATCAAAGAAAGATTGCTAGTAAACACATAAGATGTCATGTGAAATAAGAGAATGCAATATGTCATACTAGGTGTCCTATTTATGTATGATTCATTCAAAGTGATGTCAGGAAGAAAGAAGCATCACATGAACATAACAACATAACATAAACTCATAAATAGGACAAACATCAAGACATAACACTCTCGTAACATCATATAATTGGCACACATCTCCCCCTTAAAAGTATATATGTCAAATAATAAAGATTGTATGTATCCTACATTCTCAAAGCTCCCTCAAATTGAAAGCATCTACACATAACAGAAAACAAAAAATACAGAAGCAAGGAAGTAATTTAAGCATGTTAATAAAGACACATGAAAGAGAAATGGGTTAATAGGAAAGTAAAAAAGTCAATCTCACGAAATATAACAACAATAAACAAGTGAGATGACAAAGATGGCTTCAAAGGAGAACATAGGCTAAAAAGACAAGAATGTACCTAAAGAGAGGTCATAGGCTAAAAAGACAAGAAGGTCTCTAGAAAGGGAAATGGCAATAAACTACACATTGTTACCTTAAAAGAGATCATGCAACACACACATTATCGCTAGTCAAGAGAAGGAAATAAACTAACTAAATAGTGAGCAATACAAGAAACACCCTCAAGAGAGAGAAGAAACTAGGGATGCTACTAAAACATCTAAGCATGTGAGAAAGGCTCAGGTTCCAACACATAAATAAAAGATAGGGTTAGACAAGGTTAGCACCTCAAACACCAGGATTGCTAACAAAACACACTATTCTAGTCATCAAAATACATGTAAGTCAAGAGTCCTTAAGACAGGTAAATAATCTATATGACATACAGATGCAATTCAAACCTAAACAAGCACAGTACAAAGAAGAAAAAAGAAACACTCATGTACAAAAGCTTGTAACACACTATAATTTTCTCCAAAATTACATCTAAAACACAAGACAAAGAAGAGAAGGCAAAATAAGAACTTTAAACAACAAGAGTCAAAGAGAGAACCAACACTTAACATACTAGGTACAATAAAGAACAACCTAGTAAATAGTAGAGATGCAGTCTATATGACATGACATATGTATAATAAGACTACTAGAAGAAAAATCCAAAAACTTGGACACTATATACCAAGAACATATGATGTGATGCTTATGCAAAAAAAAACCCATAGAAGAATAAGGAAGCAATAAGCAAGGTAAACACTCATAAAGTTGACAAGTCAAAATAACAAGTAAGGGAGAATGCTAACAAAGGCTCAAATAGTTAGGAAAAGTAGTAAATGAGACAATTAACATAATATGCAAAACAAGGAAGTAATGAGAAAGAGATATGCATGAACAAGAAAATAGAAAAAAATGCAAACAAAAAAAGTTCATAGAGATAAACAACGTCACAGAACAATAACAGCCTACATTCTGGAGATAATGGGCACAAACATACAATGTGTGTGTATAGATAGATAAAGCTCAAGGATCAAGTACCTAGGCAGTTAAGCCTAAACAAGGGTGACTTTCTCTGATACAAATTGAGAATTCCATACATAGAAACAATTGCACATAGGTCAACTTTTCTTCAAACCCAAATAGGCAATTAAGACCTAGATAAGGGCTAAAAATGCCAACATATAGAATCTTTTTGTGAGCTCTATTCCAAATCGACTAAATAGACTTCAAAATATGAATTAAGTAAATAACACATCAAAAGTATAAAACAACATACTCAAATCAACACACAACAAAAACAACTAGTAGTAAGAAAGAAAAAACTACGATAAATGATAGGAGTCAAATTATTGCATTTTTGTTATGATTTAAAGGTTGATATTTGTGTGAAAATTGCGTTTTATTTTATTATTTAATCCACAAATGTCATTTCACGGGTATTTCGTGTTTAAAGTGCAATTGCAGGTAAAATCATAATTATGGAGAAGTTTGGGACAAATTTCAATGACCGGGATTGAGTGCAAATAAAAAGAAAACAAAATTTCAAAATTTGGAAGTTCGCCGCCGGCGAGAATATTCCCGCCGCCGGCGAAAACCTTACTGAGAAAATGTTGAAAATCATGCAGGGAGCACGGATTTTGGCAAAGCAATCTCGCCGCCGGCCAAATCAATCTCGCCGCCGGCCAAGTACATCTCGCCGCCGGCCAAATACATATCGCCACTAGCCAAGTGCATCTCGTCTGGCCATAATAATCTCGCCGGCGAGATTTAGCAAACCGAAATCGTAAGTTTTCCGAGAAATCTCGCCGCGGCGAGAATAACTTTCGCCGGCCGAGTTTCGTTCGAAAACACTTTTTTATGTCGCTTTTGTTCCAAAATTGCCCTCCAAAACCCTAGATCTATATATACATTATGATGGAGAAGGAGGGACGGCGAGAGGGAATTCAAAGACATTTTTGGAGGAGAGAAACAAATTTTGGAGAAACTTGAAGGCTCTTCACCATTGATGGTACCAAGTCTTCATCTCCTACAGTTTTTCATCTCTTCTCCTTAGTTTTTATATTCTGCAATTTATTCGGTTTATTATTAATGGATTCAATTGAAATAATGGTTGTTCGTATTTCCGTTATGAACTAATTCATTTTTGCTAAGGCTATGATGTAGTAAAATCAAGGAAATCGATTTCTTTTGTTATGGTTATATGAATTCATTGTTTTCAAGTCAGTATTTATTTCCATGCTTAATGCTTTTAAATTCTGATCAAGATTTAGATGATTTGTTGCATTATATTGAGACCGAGAGGAGATGTGTAATGAATGCTTCTTGTGATAAATACCGTATGTTGAATGCGAGTTTGACACCTAATGCATGATGTATGTGGTTATTCTAGAAATTCCATAAATCGTAATGTGCTTATTTGTGATTAAATCTTCATAGAAATATAGTTGGTTTTCATAGATAAGTAATTCTAATATAACTTGAGAAAGAGTATTAGATAAGTTTGGGTTTTTCAACCATCACTTTTAGCTTTGATTCTCATATAACATGACTTGAAATCGGATTGAATTGATTTAGCGAAATCAAATGCCTTAGCATTTTTAATCATTAGTGAACAACATTTAATTTTGTTATTTGCGTTTAGTTTTATGTTAATTTTCTTTTTAAACAATTTCAACAATTCAGTTTTCAAATAAAATTAGGGTTAGTGATGAGTGCCCAAAAAGCACTAAAATAACCATGATTTTATGTACATTAATTGATTAAAAATACATATATTTATATGTTTTATCATATATTTATATAAATTTGTCTTTTTCGGAATCACGGGTATTTTTATTGTTTTTCAGGTATTTTGGCTTAAAAACGCAATTTAAAGACTCAAAGAGGAATACTTGAAGCAATACATCACAAATATATTAATAAATAAGTGGGAAAAGGTCAACAAACATGGAAAAATTGGACAAAATGGGTCGAAAAGGTCAAAAATGTCAAAAAGACGGAAATCGCGGCCCGCTGCCTATTGACGCAGCCGCCTACCATGCGCAGGCCACAAGACCGGCTCGCCCATCCGCGCGCGCCCATCGCGCAGATCGTTCACGCAGCGCCGCTGCGCAATGAGCGCCCGCGCGCGGCCCGCCAGCCCCCTCCGCGCGCCCAACGCCTTTTCGCCCCATTTTTCACGTGCAGCTGCCCTGTGACGTCATGCTGACGTCATTAATGACATCAGCAATTCCAATACGCGTTTTTACATTTTTAAATATTTTTTTTAACATTTTTTTACTCATTTTTTCTCTCCATCCTCACCTATAAATACCCCCCTTCCCTTCACTTCAAAACACACCTTCAAAACACACTTCTCTCTTTCTTTCTCTTTTCTTAGATTTTTAGGTTTTTTTAGTTTTTCTTAGTTTTTAGTTAATTTCTCTTAGTTTTAGAGTTCTTCCCTTTTTGGGAAGAACTAGTTATGTTTTTGTAATATATTAGCTTTTGATTCAATAAATGGAAGTGCAAATTCCGCTTGGAGGTTTTCCAAAGAACGGGAATAGCGTCGAAGTTACGTAAGGATTTTATTTTCTTTACGTTATTTTTTATGCTTTATTCTTACATGTTATATTTAATTTGTCCGTGATTAAATTTAAGCGTGTTGGTCGTTTAGTAAACATGATGTAATAATAACGTTGTTATGCTTGCGAAAATATTAAATAGGTAAAAATCTCTAAAATGAATTGATTTTGTTTTTATTCAAGATTTTATATTAAGAATGTTAGAGAGAAATATATTATTTTTCATTACAAACTTAAA
The DNA here is from genome assembly GCA_030763125.1 of Hippophae gyantsensis. Taxonomy (NCBI): domain Eukaryota; kingdom Viridiplantae; phylum Streptophyta; class Magnoliopsida; order Rosales; family Elaeagnaceae; genus Hippophae; species Hippophae gyantsensis. The sequence goes on from CM061031.1 coordinate 16,305,916, forward strand.
CACGAAAATTAGATTTTAAGGTTTAGTTATCCTATTCGACGATTTAGAGTAGTGCTCTTTTATTTGATGGTACAATCGCCCGGTAGTTAGAGTGAAGCTCTATTTCAAAAGTTTTTATAAGAATTATTATCTGAAAATGTATTGACAACATGTTTTCAATAGTGGTTTTAAAACTTGAAAGTTAGTACTCGGATAACTAAATTCTTAGGTTTAATTTGGACACCTTGAATAAAGTTTAAACTGTCTAACCCCACCAAAGGTGGCATTTAAATGGTTCATTTTCAATCTCTTAGAAAAAGAAATTAATTTAATTAACCAAATTAGTTATCAACCCCACCCATAGGTGTTAATTGATTTGTTTAGTTAACAAAGAATATCTAACCCCACCAAAGGTGGTATTCATATAAAAAAGAGAGAATCAATAAATATCAATTCATATCTTTAATAACCTAAATAATATGAGCAAGCATAATTAACTTAGTTATTATATCCATAAATACTCCACCATTATAAATGATAAAATTTGCATAAATATTTATTGAATCTATGTTTATTTTTATGTAAGTAGATTAAAAACACAAAACCCCAAAATATCGTGACAGGATGTTTAGGATTTAATTTCGTTTTTAAAACTTTGAATAATAAATTAAAAACCACATACATTCCTTCCTTAGATCGACCTTGGGAGTATACTTATCATTTTCTACGAAATGATTCCTGCACTTGCGAGAGTTTTATAAATAGATAAAAGCAAAGTAGCAGGATCAGCGATGTCGATTCTGCCTGATCAAGTTTTTAGGCCGTTCTTGCGTGGATGGCGATCAAGTTTTTGGCGGCCGATTCTTGAAGGAAGGAATAGCGTTTTTAAATTATTTATCAAAATTTTAAAAACCTTTTGTCTTGTAAATAATTGTGATTTTTTTTATTAAAAAATTAAAAAAATAAAAAATTTTGTTGTTTGTGAAAAGTAAAAAAAAAAAAATTCAAATTTCAATTTCGTAATAAATAAAAAAATATAGCATGAATAATAAAATAATTTTGCATTTTGAAATTTGAAGTAAAAAAAAAGTAAATAAATTTTAAATTAAATTAATAAATAAATAAGAATAAAAAAATAAAAAAATAAAAAAATAATAAAAATAATAAAAATAATAAAAAAAATAAAAAAATAAAAAAAATAAAAAAAATAATAAAAAAAATAAAAAAATTAAAAAAAAATAAAAAAATAAAAAAATAAAAAAATAAAAAAAAATCAAAAACTTTATTTTCAATTTTTTTTATTTTATTTTTGTTGTTTTTTCTTTTTCTTTTTTTTTCTTTTACCTTTTTCAATTATTTTTTTCAATTTATTTTATTTTATTATTATTATTTTTTTTGGCTTAATTTTTATTTTTTCTCTTTTTTCTTTTTATTTTATTTTTTTTTTTCAAATTTTTTAACTACTTTTTTTTTTAATTTTCGCTTAAGTTAATTAACTTAGGTTTTTAGTAACTTAATTTACTAACTTATATTAATTTAATTTACTAACTTAATTAACTTAGATTTTCATTAACTTAATTAACCTACCTTTTTATTAACTTAATTAACTTAAATTTTAACTTAACTTAACTTAATTAACTTAATTTTAATAGCATGAAAAGTAAAGATCTAAGGGAGTTAAATTTCAGGAGACTAGTTCTTGGAAGCCTTTGTGCCACTAGTCTTTTCCTGGGAACGTTGTTCTGTCTAGGAGGATGGTTTTTAAGGAGCCTTTGCCCCACCATTCTTTCTGGGAGATCTCTTGGTTAATATCGATTATGTTATTTTAACTTCAAAAAATTAAAAAAAAAAAATTAAAACTATCTCCAAAATTTTAAAGCTTTAATTACAATCTAAGGAGTTAGTTGTTTTGTTTGTTCTAGGTACAATTGTGTTTTGATGCCTTAATTATTTGATTTGCACCTAGATGTGGGTTATCTAAAACCCTCAAGCATGCCCCTAGTTTTTGGTACGTAAAAATTTGAAAATCAATAGGGCATGTTTGAAGCAAGATAGGTAGACAACATTGTCTTACTTGTAGGTTTGATTGACTCAATGATGAGCGGACATTGAGTTTACTTAAAAGGCAATCCCCAAGTTACGTCTTGCTAAGACGTTAAACTAAGCGCTGGATGGGAGGCAACCCATCATTTTAGGTAATTTTTTTGTTATTTGTTTTAATTTTATTGTTTATTTTGGTTTAATTATATGTGAATAATTTTTAAATTGTTAAAACTAAAAATATTTTTTGAGTTGTTAGAAGTTCACAGCAATCTGTCTGTATACACTTTAATGATGAATATGATGAATGCACTTGCATTTCTCCATTACTACTTACACATTCTCAAGAAATAGGTAATCTTTCTTCTCTTTTCTCTTTATCTTTAATTTACAGTTGTTACATTGAGGACAATGTAAGTTCTTGGTTGGGGGTGGTGAAAAGTTACCATGCTTAATTAGAAAAGAAAAAAAAAAGATTTAACAATTTCAAAAAAAAAAAAAAAAATTTCAAAAAAAAAAAATTTTTTTTTTCTTTTTTATGTTCACATCTTCATTTTTTGTGTTTGTTTTGTGTGATTTAGTAATTTTTGAAATTTAAAAAAAAATAATAAAAAAAAATATATTTTCTCACAAAAATTTATCATTTCTTTAAATCAAATTTAAGTAAAGAGTTAAGTCTTTTGTACTGTTAGATTAATTTTTGAAAACATATCATGAAATATTTTGTAATTGTTTTTGATAATTAGTTAATTTTTGTCATAACTAGTATTTCTTGATAAGATGTAGAAATTATATTAAACCCAAAATCGGTGTTTATGAATTTGTTTTAGTGGAGACTACCTTTGTGAGATATAATTTGAGCCTAATTTCCTTTATTCAGAGTGAAATATATATTTTTTCTACTCCAAACACATTTCTTATTTCTTCAAATTCTTAGATGATCTCTATAGGCATTAATATTGAATGTATGAATTTTTTCTCATCTTAATAGAGTGTCGTATATTTTTTATTATTATTTTTGCTTAGATTAAATGATTTGAGTAGAAATTGATAGTATATGCTTTTATCTCATTCGTGCATGACTGTTACAAAAAAAAAAGAGACATATCTGGGGTTACCTAAACCAAGATCAAACAGAAAAGCCACAAAATTAACCACTCACCAAAATCCAAAAAAATGTACAATCTGTACATGGGTTGACTCTCTAAAATATACATATATTGAAAAAAAATTAGAGAGATAAAAAAAATATAGTATCATCTTCATACTATGACCCACATTCCCTACAAAGTTGTGAGTACAGGCTAATTACAAAAAAAAAAGATATAGGAAATAATTCCCTAAAAAGTCATTGCAATTTCTTCATTTGTAAAAAGCATATATCTTGAAATTCTTTCTTAATGAGTTTGATTTATGCATGAAAATAATTTTTATATATGATATCTTTATAATTTATACATTCGATTCCTTTCATGAGATCAATATCAAAATAACACTTTGAGCCTTTATTCTTTATACATATGCGAACATATTAGTTCATTTCTATACATCAACTCTTTCGCATATAAATTAGTATGAGTGTTTGAACCCATAGGATTCAGTGCTTTGAGAGTATTGACTTGTGAGGAATAGAGTCGAAGCGAATTCTGATTCATGACACTGAAATTGGGTAAAATTAAATTGATACATTTTTGAAATGAAATATGAAAATGATTTTCGACTAATTATTATAATAAAATCATGATTGTTTAAAGAGATTAAAATAACTTATGCTTGAGATTTTAATTATGATCTTAAAGGAGATTAAAAAGTATGAGATATTTTTGTGATATGTTGTTCTTAAATTAATTTTTGATTGTGTTGTGATTGTTTTTATAGTTTCTTTTTATTTAGTTCAATGTTTGTGGGTATCATTACTGAAAACCCTCACGAGACTCAAACTCGTCCACTAGGGCAACCTAGGGGTTTAACGGCTTGTTGCATAGGCTAAATGCAACCGTTTCAATCCACGAAAGTGATTTAGGATAGTTTAATTTTTAGTTTTTATCGCTTCTCTTGCTAAGGGACTAGCAAGAAGCCGTCAGCGCGCGCACCGGTTCGCCCATCCGCGCGCCCATCGCGCGAGCAGCGTTCACGCCAGCCGAGCTGCAGCCAGCTCCCTGCGCGCTGCAGCCGCCCAAGAGCCCCTCCGCGCGCCCAACGCCTTTTCGCCCCATTTTTCACGTGTACCGCCCGTGACGTCAGCGCCGACGTCATTAATGACATCAGCAATTCCAATACGCGTTTTTATATTTTTAAATATTTTTTTAACATTTTTTTACTCATTTTTTCTCTCCATCCTCACCTATAAATACCCCCCTTCCTTTCACTTCAAAACACACCTTCAAAACACACTTCTCTCTTCTTTCTTTCTCTCTTTTCTTAGATTTTTAGGTTTTTTTAGTTTTTCTTAGTTCTTAGTTAATTTCTCTTAGTTTTAGAGTTCTTCCCTTTTTGGGAAGAACTAGTTATGTTTTTGTAATTTATTAGCTTTTCGATTCAATAAATGGGAGTGCAAATTCCGCTTGGAGGTTTTCCAGCAACGGGAATAGCATCGAAGTTCTGTAAGGATTTTATTTTCTTTACCGTTATTTTTTATGCTTTATTCTTACATGTTATATTTAATTTGTCTGTGATTAAATTTAACTTTGCTGGCTGTTTATAAACATGATGTAATAATAACGTTGTTATGCTTGCGAAATATTAAATAGGTAAAAATCTCTAAAATGAATTGATTTTATTTTTATTCAAGATTTTATATTAAGAATGTTAGAGAGAAATATATTATTTTTCATTACAAACTTAAACCTGAAAATTAGATTTTAAGGTTTAGTTATCCGGTCTGATTTAGAGTAGTGCTCTTTTTATTTGTTGGTACAATCGCCCGTAGTTAGAGTGAAGCTCTATTTCAAAAGTTTTTATAAGAATTATTATCTGAAAATGTATTGACAACATGTTTTCAATAGTGGTTTTAAAACTTGAAAGTTAGTACTCGGATAACTAAATTCTTAGGTTTAATTTGGACACCTTGAATAAAGTTTAAATCGCTCTAACCCCACCAAAGGTGGCATTTAAATGGTTCATTTTCAATCTCTTAGAAAAAGGAATTAATTTAATTAACCAAATTAGTTATCAACCCCACCCATAGGTGTTAATTGATTTGTTTAGTTAACAAAGAATATCTAACCCCACCAAAGGTGGTATTCATATAAAAAAGAGAGAATCAATAAATATCAGTTCATATCTTTAATAACCTAAATAATATGAGCAAGCATAATTAACTTAGTTATTATATCCATAAATACTCCACTGTTTTAACAGATAAAATTTGCATAAATATTTATTGAATCTATGTTTATTTTTATGTAAGTAGATTAAAAACACAAAACCCCAAAATATCGTGACAGGATGTTTAGGATTTAATTTCGTTTTTAAAAGTTTGAATAATAAATTAAAAACCACATACATTCCTTCCTTAGATCGACCTTGGGAGTATACTTATCATTTTTGGCGCCGTTGCCGGGGATGGTATCAAGTTTTTGGCGCCGTTGCCGGGGATGGTATCAAGTTTTTGGCGCCGTTGTCGGGGAAGGAATAGCGTTTTTAAATTATTTATCAAAATTTTAAAAACCTTTTGTGTTGTAAATAATTGTGATTTTTTTTTTATTAAAAAATTAAAAAAAATAAAAAATTTTGTTGTTTGTGAAAAGTAAAAAAAAAAAAAAAATTCAAATTTCAATTTCGTAATAAATAAAAAAAAATATAGCATGAATAATAAAATAATTTTGCATTTTGAAATTTGAAGTAAAAAAAAAAGTAAATAAATTTTAAATTAAATTAATAAATAAATAAGAATAAAAAATAAAAAAAATAAAAAAAATAATAAAAATAATAAAAATAATAAAAAATAAAAAAAAAATCAAAAAAATCAAAAAAATAAAAAAATCAAAAAAATAAAAAAATAAAAAAATCAAAAACTTTATTTTCAATTTTTTTTATTTTATTTTTGTTGTTTTTTCTTTTTCTTTTTTTCTTTTACCTTTTTCAATTATTTTTTCAATTTATTTTATTTTATTATTATTTTTTTTTTTTTGGCTTAATTTTTATTTTTTCTCTTTTTCTCTTTTTATTTTATTTTATTTTTTCAAATTTTTTTTAACTACTTTTTTTTTAATTTTCGTTTAAGTTAATTAACTTAGGTTTTTAGTAACTTAATTTACTAACTTATATTAATTTAATTTACTAACTTAATTAACTTAGATTTTCATTAACTTAATTAACCTACCTTTTTATTAACTTAATTAACTTAAATTTTAACTTAACTTAACTTAATTAACTTAATTTTAATAGCATGAAAAGTAAAGATCTAAGGGAGTTTTGCAGGAGACTAGTTCTTGGAAGCCTTTGTGCCACTAGTCTTTCTTGGGAACGCGTTGCTCTGTCTAGGAGGATGGTTTTTAAGGAGCCTTTGCCCCACCATTCTTTCCTGGGAGCACTCTTGGTTAATACCGATTATGTTATTTTAACTTCAAAAAATTAAAAAAAAAAAATTAAAACTATCTCCAAAATTTTAAAGCTTTAATTACAATCTAAGGAGTTAGTTGTTTTGTTTGTTCTAGGTACAATTGTGTTTTGATGCCTTAATTATTTGATTTGCACCTAGATGTGGGTTATCTAAAACCCTCAAGCATGCCCCTAGTTTTTGATACAGAAAAATTTGAAAATCAATAGGGCATGTTTTAAACAGTATAGGTAGACATCATTGACTTACTTGTAGGTTTGATTGACTCAATGATGAGGGGACATTGAGTTTACTTAAAAGGCAATCCCAAGTTACGTCTTGCTAAGACGTTAAACTAAGCGCTGGATGGGAGGCAACCCATCATTTTAGGTAATTTAATTTTATTTGTTTAATTTGTTTAATTTCTATTTTTTATTTTAGTTTAATTATATGTGAATAATTTTTAAATTGTTAAAACTAAAAATATTTGTTGAGTTGTTAGAAGTTCACAGCAATCTGTCTGTATACACTTTAATGATGAATATGATGAATGCACCTGCATTTCTCCATTACTACTTACACATTCTCAAGAAATAGGTAATATTTCTTCTCTTTTCTCTTTATCTTTAATTTACAGTTGTTACATTGAGGACAATGTAAGTTCTAGGTTGGGGGTGGTGAAAAGTTACCATGCTTAATTAGAAAAGAAAAAAAAAAGATTTAACAATTTAAAAATTTTAAAAAAAATTAAAAAAAAATTATTAATTTTGTTTTTTTTATGTTCACATCTTCATTTTTTGTGTTTGGTTTTATTTTCCTTGTGTGATTTAGTAATTTTTGGAATTAAAAAAAAAAAATTCTCACAAAAATTTATCATTTCTTTAAATCAAATTTAAGTAAATAGTTAAGTCTTTTGTACTGTTAGATTAATTTTTGAAAACATATCATGAAATATTATGTAATTATTTTTGATAATTAGTTAATTTTTGTCATAACTAGTATTTCTTGATAAGATGTAGAAATTATATTAAACCCAAAATCGGTATTTATGAATTTGTTTTAGTGGAGACTACCTTTGTGAGATATAATTTGAGCCTAATTTCCTTTATTCAGAGTGAAATATATATTTTTTCTACTCCAAACACATTTCTTATTTTTTCAAATTCTTAGATGATCTCTATAGGCATTAATATTGAATGTATGAATTTTTTCTCATCTTAATAGAGTGTCGTATATTTTTTATTATTATTTTTGCTTAGATTAAATGATTTGAGTAGAAATTGATAGTATATGCTTTTATCTCATTCGTGCATGACTGTTAAAAAAAAAGAGAGACATATCTGGGGTTACCTAAACCAAGATCAAACAGAAAAGCCACAAAATTAACCACTCACCAAAATCCTTAAAAACAAAAATGTACAATATGTACATGGGTTGACTCTCTAAAAAATGATATATATTGAAAAGTATCTTCAGAAAAAAATAGAGAGGTAAAGAATATATAGTATAATCTTCATACTATGACCCGCATTACCCAAGATCCTAAGAAAAATGTGTACAATCTGTACAATGGGTTGACTCTCTAAAAAATGATATATATTGAAAAATATCTTGAGAAAAATATAGAGAGAAAAGAATATATAGTATAATCTACATACTATGACCCACATTGCCTACAAAGTTGTGAGTAAAGGCTAATTACAAAAGAAAGATATAGGAAGTAATTCCTAAAAAGTCATTGCACTTTCTTCATTTGTAAAAGGCATATATCTTGAAATTTTTTCTTAATGAGTTTGATTTATGCATGAAAATAATTTTTATATATGATATCTTTATAATTTATACATTTGATTCCTTCCATGAGATCAACGTCAAAATAACACTTTGAGCCTTTCTTCTTTATACATATGCGAACATATTAGTTCATTTCTATACATCAACTCTTTCGCATATAAATTAGTATGAGTGTTTGAACCCATAGGATTCAGTGTTTTGAGAGTATTGACTTGTGAGAAATAGAGTCGAAACGAATTCGGATTCATGACACTGAAATTGGGTGAAATTAAATTGATACATTTTTGATATGAAATATGAAAATGATTTTCAACTAATTATTATAATAAATCATGATTGTTTAAGAAGATTAAAATAACTTATGCTTGAGATTTTAATTATGATCTTAAAAGAGATTAAAAAGTATGAGACATTTTTGTGTTATGTTGTTTTCTTTTATTCTTAAAAGTTAATTTTTGATGTTGTTGTAATTTTAGTTTTTAAGTTGATTATTTTTATTTCTTTTGATTTTTACATTTAGTTCAATGTTTGTGGGTATCATTACTTGAAAACCCTCACGAGACTCAAACTCGTCCACTAGTGGCAACCTAGGGGTTTAAAGGCTTGTTGCATAGGCTAAATGCAACCGTGTCAATCTACGGAAGTGATTTAGGATAGTTTAATTTTTAGTTTTTATCGCTTCTCTTGCTAAGGGACTAGCAAGAAGCTGGTTGGGGGTTGTGATGAGTGCCCAAAAGCACTAAAATAACCATGATTTTATGTACATTAATTGATTAAAAATACATATATTTATATGTTTTATCATATATTTATATAAATTTGTATTTTTCGAATCACGGGTATTTTTATTGTTTCTCCGGTATTTTGCCTTAAAAACGCAATTTAAAGACTCAAAGAGGAATACTTGAAGCAATACATCACAAATATATTAATAAATAAATGGGGAAAGGTCAACAAATATGGAAAAATTGGACAAAATGGGTCAAAAGGGTCAAAAATGTCAAAAAGGAGAAAATCGCGCCGCCGCCGCCCAACAAGGCTGAGCCCCGCACAGAAGACGCAGATCGCGCAAGAAGACGCAGACCGCGCAGAAGACGCCCAGATCGCGCGTTAAAGATGCCCGGGCCCGCGCGCGCCTTCCACCCATGCGCGCGCGCGCGCGCGTTTCTTCCTTCAAGGCGGCGCCACTCCTGCCTCACGCGCGCGCGCGCGCCCAGCCAGCCCCTCCGCGCGCCCAACGCCTTTTCGCCCCATTTTTCACGTGCGGCCGCCTCGTGACGTCATGCGCGACGTCATTAATGACATCAGCAATTCCAATACGCGTTTTTACATTTTTAAATATTTTTTTAACATTTTTTTACTCATTTTTTCTCTCCATCCTCACCTATAAATACCCCCCTTCCCTTCACTTCAAAACACACCTTCAAAACACCTTCAAAACACACTTCTCTCTTCTTTCTTTCTCTCTTTTCTTAGATTTTTAGGTTTTTTTTAGTTTTTCTTAGTTTTTAGTTAATTTCTCTTAGTTTTAGAGTTCTTCCCTTTTTGGGAAGAACTAGTTATGTTTTTGTAATATATTAGCTTTTGATTCAATAAATGGGAGTGCAAATTCCGCTTGGAGGTTTTCCAGCAACGGGAATAGCATCGAAGTTCTGTAAGGATTTTATTTTCTTTACAGTTATTTTTTATGCTTTATTCTTACATGTTATATTTAATTTGTCTGTGATTAAATTTAACTTTCTTTGTCTTTATAAACATGATGTAATAATAACGTTGTTATGCTCATAAATATTAAATAGGTAAAAATCTCTAAAATGAATTGATTTTGTTTTTATTCAAGATTTTATATTAAGAATGTTAGAGAGAAATATATTATTTTTCATTACAAACTTAAACCCGAAAATTAGATTTTAAGGTTTAGTTATCCTATTCGATTTAGAGTAGTGCTCTTTTATTTGATGGTACAATCGCCCAGGTAGTTAGAGTGAAGCTCTATTTCAAAAGTTTTTATAAGAATTATTATCCGAAAATGTATTGACAACATGTTTTCATAGTGGTTTTAAAACTTGAAAGTTAGTACTCGGATAATTAAATTCTTAGGTTTAATTTGGACACCTTGAATAAAGTTTAAATCGTCTAACCTCACCAAAGGTGGCATTTAAATGGTTCATTTTCAATCTCTTAGAAAAAGGAATTAATTTAATTAACCAAATTAGTTATCAACCCCACCCATAGGTGTTAATTGATTTGTTTAGTTAACAAAGAATATCTAACCCCACCAAAGGTGGTATTCATATAAAAAGAGAGAATCAATAAATATCAATTCATATCTTTAATAACCTAATTAATATGAGCAAGCATAATTAACTTAATTATTATATCCATAAATACTCCATTGTTTTAACAGATAAAATTTGCATAAATGTTTATTGAATCTATGTTTATTTTTTATGTGAGTAGATTAAAAACAGAAAAACCAAGATATCTTGATAGGATGTTTAGGATTTAAGTTCGTTTTTAAAAGTTTGAATAATAAATTAAAAACCACATACATTCCTTCCTTAGATCGACCTTGGGAGTATACTTATCATTTTCTACGAAATGATTCGTGCACTTCATGCGAGAGTTTTATAAATAGATAAAACCAAAGTAACTACAGGATCAGCGATGTCGTTACTCGCCTGATCAAGATTTTCGCGCTTGCCGGAAGGAATAGCGTTTTTAAATTATTTATCAAAATTTTAAAAACTTTTTGTCTTGTAAATAATTGTGATTTTTTTATTAAAAAATTAAAAAAAATAAAAAATTTTGTTGTTTGTGAAAAGTAAAAAAAATTCAAATTTCAATTTCGTAATAAATAAAAAAAATATAGCATGAATAATAAAATAATTTTGCATTTTGAAATTTGAAGTAAAAAAAAAAGTAAGTAAATTTTAAATTAAATTAATAAATAAATAAGAATAAAAAAAATAAAAAATAAAAAAATAAAAAAAAATAAAAAAAAATAAAAAAAATAAAAAAAAATAAAAAAAAATAAAAAAAATAATAAATAATAAAAAATAATAATAAAAAAATCAAAAAATCAAAAAAATCAAAAAAATCAAAAAAATCAAAAAAAAAAAAAATCAAAAACTTTATTTTCAATTTTTTTATTTTTATTTTTTATTTTATTTTTGTTTTTTTTTTTTTTCTTTTTTTTTTCTTTTATCTTTTTCAATTATTTTTTTTTCAATTTATTTTATTTTATTTTTATTTTATTTTTTTGGCTTAATTTTTTTTTTTTTTCTTTTTCTTTTTTTTTATTTTTCTTTACTTTTTCAATTTATTTTATTTTTGGTTTAATTTTCTTTTTCTTTTTTTTTTTTTTTCAAATTTTTTTAACTACTTTTTTTTAATTTTCGTTTAAGTTAATTAACTTAGGTTTTTAGTAACTTAATTTACTAACTTAATTAATTTAATTTACTAACTTAATTAACTTAGATTTTCATTAACTTAATTAACCTACCTTTTTATTAACTTAATTAACTTAAATTTTAACTTAACTTAACTTAATTAACTTAATTTTAATAGCATGAAAAGTAAAGATCTAAGGGAGTTCTGCAGGAGACTAGTTCCTGGAAGCGCTTTGTGCCAATTAGTCTTTTCCTGGGAGCGTTGCTCTGTACAGGAGGATGGTTTTTAAGGAGCCTTTGCCCCACCATTCTTTCCTGGGAGCACTCTTGGTTAATACTGATTATGTTATTTTAACTTAAAAAAAAAAAAAAAAAAAAAACAATTTCTGAAACTATCTCCAAAATTTTAAAGCTTTAATTACAATCTAAGGAGTTAGTTGTTTTGTTTGATCTAGGTACAATTGTGTTTTGATGCCTTTAATTATTTGATTTGTACCTAGACATGGATGATCTGAAACTCACAAGTATGTCCCTAGTTTTAAGTACAGAAAAATTTAAAAATCCATAGGACATGACTGAAAAAGTATAGGTAGACAATCTTGTCTTACTTGTCGGTTTGATTGACTCAATGATGAGGGGACATTGAGTTTACTTAAAAGGCAATCCCCAAGTTACGTCTTGCTAAGACGTTAAACTTGTTATTTGGATGGGAGGCTATCCATCATATTAGGTAATTTAATTTTATTTGTTTAATTTGTTTAATTTCTATTTTTTATTTTAGTTTAATTATATGTGAATAATTTTTAAATTGTTAAAACTAAAAATATTTGTTGAGTTGTTAGAAGTTCATGACAATAATGCGTATACACTTTAATGATGAATCTGATGAATGCCCCTGCATTTCTCCATTACTACTTACACATTCTCAAGAAATAGGTAATCTTTCTTCTCTTTTCTCTTTATCTTTAATTTACAGTTGTTACATTGAGGACAATGTAAGTTCTAGGTTGGGGGTGGTGAAAAGTTACCATGCTTAATTAGAAAAAAAAAGATTTAACAATTTAAAATTTTAAAAAAAAAAAAAATTATTAATTTTTTCTTTTTTATGTTCACATCTTCATTTTTTGTTTGGTTTTATTTTCCTTGTGTGATTTAGTAATTTTTGGAATTAAAAAAAAAAAAATTTCACAAAAATTTATCATTTCTTTAAATCAAATTTAAGTAAATAGTTAAGTCTTTTGTACTGTTAGATTAATTTTTTAAAACATATCATGAAATATTATGTAATTATTTTTGATAATTAGTTAATTTTTGTCATAACTAGTATTTCTTGATAAGATGTAGAAATTATATTAAACCCAAAATCAGTTTTATGAATTTGTTTTAGTGGAGACTACCTTTGTGAGATATAATTTGAGCCTAATTTCCTTTATTCAGAGTGAAATATATATTTTTTCTACTCCAAACACATTTCTTATTTCTTCAAATTCTTAGATGATCTCTATAGGCATTAATATTGAATGTATGAATTTTTTCTCATCTTAATAGAGTGTCGTATATTTTTTTTATTATTATTTTTGCTTAGATTAAATGATTTGAGTAGAAATTGATAGTATATGCTTTTATCTCATTCGTAATGATCATTACAAAAAAAAAAAAAGAGACATATCTGGGGTTACCTAAACCAAGATCAAACAGAAAAGCCACAAAAGTAACCACTCACCAAAATCCTTAAAAAAATGTACAATCTGTACATGGGTTGACTCTCTAAAAAAATGATATATATTGAAAAGTATCTTCAGAAAAAAATAGAGAGATAAAGAATATATAGTATAATTTACATACTATGACCCGCATTACCCAAGATCCTAAGAAAAAAATGTGTACAATCTGTACATGGGTTGACTCTCTAAAAAAAATGATATATATTGAAAAATATCTTCAGAAAAATATAGAGAGAAAGAATATATAGTATAATCTACATACTATGACCCACATTGCTTAGAAAGTTGTGAGTAAAGGCTAATTACAAAAGAAAGATATAGGAAGTAATTCCCTAAAAAGTCATTGCACTTTCTTCATTTGTAAAAGGCATATATCTTGAAATTTTTTCTTAATGAGTTTGATTTATGCATGAAAATAATTTTTATATATGATATCTTTATAATTTATACATTTGATTCCTTCCATGAGATCAACGTCAAAATAACACTTTGAGCCTTTCTTCTTTATACATATGCGAACATATTAGTTCATTTCTATACATCAACTCTTTCGCATATAAATTAGTATGAGTGTTTGAACCCATAGGATTCGGTGTTTTGAGAGTATTGACTTGTGAGGAATAGAGTCGGCGAATTGATTCATGACACCGAAATTGGGTGAAATTAAATTGATACATTTTTGATATGAAATATGAAAATGATTTTCGACTAATTATTATAATAAATCATGATTGTTTAAAGAGATTAAAATAACTTATGCTTGAGATTTTAATTATGATCTTAAAGGAGATTAAAAAGTATGAGACATTTTTGTGAGATGTTGATAATTTGTGATTTTGTTGTAAATTTAATTTTTAAGTTGTTTGTTTTTATTGTTTCTTTTGTTTTTACATTTAGTACAATGTATGTGGGTATCATTCTTGAAAACCCTCACGAGACTCAAACTCGTCCACTAGTGGCAACCTAGGGGTTTAAAGGCTTGTTGCATAGGCTAAATGCAACCGTGTCAATCCACGCAAGTGATTTAGGATAGTTTAATTTTTAGTTTTTATCGCTTCTCTTGCTAAGGGACTAGCAACAAGGTGGTTGGGCGTTGTGATGAGTGCTCAAAAAGCACTAAAATAACCATGATTTTATGCACATTAATTGATTAAAAATATATATATTTATATGTTTTATCATATATTTATATAAATTTGTATTTTTCGAGATCACTGGTATTTTTATTGTTTTTGAGGTATTTTGGCTTAAAAACGCATGATTTAAAGACTTCAAAGAATACTTGGAGCAATACATCACAAATAAATTAATAAATAAGTGGAAAAGGTCAACAAACATGGAAAAATTGGACAAAATGGGTCGAAAAGGTCAAAAATGTCAAAAAGCAGAAAAACGCGCCGCCCGCGCCAGCCGCCGCCAGCACCCAGCTCCGCCCAAAACTGCGCGCGGGTTACTGTTCATGCGCGCAGCACTGCGCGCGGGTTACTGTTCACGCGCGCGCGCAGCGCCCAGCAGCCGCCCAGCCGCGCGCCCAACGCGTTTTTGACCCATTTTTCACGTGCAGCCGCCCCCATGACGTCATGCTGACGTCATTGATGACCTCAGCAGGTCCAAAACACGTTTTTTATTTTTTTTAATATTTTTTTTAACATTTTTTTAATCATTTTTTCTCTCCATCCTCACCTATAAATACCCCCCTTCCATTCACTTCAAAACACACCTCAAAACCTCACTTCTCTCTTCTTTCTTTCTCTCATTTCTTAGTTTTTGAGTTTTCTTTAGTTTCTTTCTTAGTTTCTAAGCTTTTCTTAGTTTTTCTCTTAGTTTTTAGTTCAATTGTCTTAGGTTTAGAGTTCTTCTCTTTTTGAGAGGAACTTGTAATGTTTTTGTAATAATTTAGATTTTTGATTCAATAAATGGAAGTGCAAATTCCGCTTGGAGGTTTTCTAGCAACGGGAATAGCATCGAAGTTCTGTAAGGATTTTATTTTCTTTACAGTTATTTTTATGCTTTATTCTTACATGTTATATTTAATTTGTCTGTGATTAAATTTAACTGTGCTACCTGTTTATAATCATGATATAATAATAACGTTGTTATGCTTGCGAAATATTAAATAGGTGAAAATTTCTAAAATGAATTGATTTTATTTTTATTCAAGATTTTATATTAAGGATGTTAGAGAGAATTATATTATTTTTCATTACAAACTTAAATCTGAAAGTTAGACTTTAAGGTTTAGTTATCCGGTCTAATTTAGAGTAGTGCTCTTTTATTTGTTGGTACAATCGCCTTAGGTAGTTAGAGTGAGGCTCTATTTCAAAAGTTTTTATAAGAATTATTATGTGGAAATGTATTGACAACATGTTTTCAATAGTGATTTTAAAACTTGAAAGTTAGTACTCGGATAACTAAATTCTTAAGTTTAATTTGGACACCTTGAATAAAGTTTAAATCGTCTAACCTCACCAAAGGTGGCATTTAAATGGTTCATTTTCAATCTCTTAGAAAAAGGAATTAATTTAATTAACCAAATTAGTTATCAACCCCACCCATAGGTGTTAATTGATTTGTTTAGTTAACAAAGAGTATCTAACCCCACCAAAGGTGGTATTCATACACAAAAGAGAGAATCAATAAAATATCAATTTATATCTTTAATAACCTAGATAATATGAGCAAGCATAATTAACTTAGTTATTATATCCATAAATACTCCACTAATATAAATGATAAAATTTGCATGAATATTTATTGAATCTGTATTTATATTTATTTATTCAATTTGTATCTATGTTTATTCTTTTTAGATTATATTTAATTAATCTGTATATATGTTTATTTTATGTTATTAGATTAGGAACACAAAAACCAAAACTATCGTGACAGGATGTTTAGGATTTAATTTCGTTTTTAAAAGTTTGAATAATAAATTAAAAACCACATACATTCCTTCCTTAGATCGACCTTGGGAGTATACTTATCATTTTAATAAAGAATTTAGTTATCCGAGTACTAACTTTCAAGTTTTAAAACCACTATTGAAAACATGTTGTCAATACATTTTCAGATAATAATTCTTATAAAAACTTTTGAAATAGAGCTTCACTCTAACTACCGGGCGATTGTACCATCAAATAAAAGAGCACTACTCTAAATCAGACCGGATAACTAAACCTTAAAATCTAATTTTCAGGTTTAAGTTTGTAATGAAAAATAATATATTTCTCTCTAACATTCTTAATATAAAATCTTGAATAAAAACAAAATCAATTCATTTTAGAGATTTTTACCTATTTAATATTTCGCAAGCATAACAACGTTATTATTACATCATGTTTACTAAACAGCCAGCACAGTTAAATTTAATCACAGACAAATTAAATATAACATGTAAGAATAAAGCATAAAAAATAAATGTAAAGAAAATAAAATCCTTACAGAACTTCGACGCTATTCCCGTTGCTGGAAAACCTCCAAGCGGAATTTGCACTCCCATTTATTGAATCAAAAGCTAATATATTACAAAAACATAACTAGTTCTTCCCAAAAAGGGAAGAACTCTAAAACTAAGAGAAATTAACTAAAAACTAAGAAAAACTAAAAAAACCTAAAAATCTAAGAAAAGAGAGAAAGAAAGAAGAGAGAAGTGTGTTTTGAAGGTGTTTTGAAGTGAAGGGAAGGGGGGTATTTATAGGTGAGGATGGAGAGAAAAAATGAGTAAAAAAATGTTAAAAAAATATTTAAAAATGTAAAAACGCGTATTGGAATTGTCGATGTCATTAATGACGTCAAAGATGACGTCACAGGCGGCCGCACGTGAAAATGGGGCGAAAAGGCGTTGGGCGCGCGGAGCTGGCCGGGCGCGCGAGGGCGCGCGCGTGAGGCAGAGAGCGCGCAGAGGCGCGCGCGGAAAGAGTGCGTGCGGGCGCGCGCGGAAAGAGGCGTGCGGCGCGCGGAAAGAGGCAAGGTGCGGCGCGCGCGGCGCGCGCGCGACCGGGAGCAGCCGGGCGCGCGCGGACCGGGCATCGCCGCGCGCGCGATCCGGGGCGCGTCGCGCGCGCTGCGGGCGCGGCGCGCGCGCGCGGTGCGCGCGTCGCGCGCGGTCCGGGCGTGCCGCGCGCGCTGCCCGGCGCGCCGCGCGCGCGGTCCGGGCGTGCCGCGCGCGGCTCAAGGCGCTACTGGCGGTGCGCGGCGGCGCGATTTTCTCCTTTTTGACATTTTTGACCCTTTTGACCCATTTTGTCCAATTTTTCCATATTTGTTGACCTTTCCCCATTTATTTATTAATATATTTGTGATGTATTGCTTCAAGTATTCCTCTTTGAGTCTTTAAATTGCGTTTTTAAGCCAAAATACCTGAAAAACAATAAAAATACCCGTGATTCCGAAAAATACAAATTTATATAAATATATGATAAAACATATAAATATATGTATTTTTAATCAATTAATGTACATAAAATCATGGTTATTTTAGTGCTTTTTGGGCACTCATCACAACCCCCAACCAGCTTCTTGCTAGTCCCTTAGCAAGAGAAGCGATAAAAACTAAAAATTAAACTATCCTAAATCACTTCCGTAGATTGACACGGTTGCATTTAGCCTATGCAACAAGCCTTTAAACCCCTAGGTTGCCCTAGTGGACGAGTTTGAGTCTCGTGAGGGTTTTCAGTAATGATACCCACAAACATTGAACTAAATGTAAAAATCAAAAGAAATAAAAATAATCAACTTAAAAACTAAAATTACAACAACATCAAAAATTAACTTTTAAGAATAAAAGAAAACAACATAACACAAAAATGTCTCATACTTTTTAATCTCTTTTAAGATCATAATTAAAATCTCAAGCATAAGTTATTTTAATCTTCTTAAACAATCATGATTTATTATAATAATTAGTTGAAAATCATTTTCATATTTCATATCAAAAATGTATCAATTTAATTTCACCCAATTTCAGTGTCATGAATCCGAATTGCTTTCGACTCTATTCCTCACAAGTCAATACTCTCAAAACACCGAATCCTATGGGTTCAAACACTCATACTAATTTATATGCGAAAGAGTTGATGTATAGAAATGAACTAATATGTTCGCATATGTATAAAGAAGAAAGGCTCAAAGTGTTATTTTGACGTTGATCTCATGGAAGGAATCAAATGTATAAATTATAAAGATATCATATATAAAAATTATTTTCATGCATAAATCAAACTCATTAAGAAAAAATTTCAAGATATATGCCTTTTACAAATGAAGAAAGTGCAATGACTTTTTAGGGAATTACTTCCTATATCTTTCTTTTGTAATTAGCCTTTACTCACAACTTTCTAAGCAATGTGGGTCATAGTATGTAGATTATACTATATATTCTTTCTCTCTATATTTTTCTGAAGATATTTTTCAATATATATCATTTTTTTTAAAGAGTCAACCCATGTACAGATTGTACACATTTTTTTCTTAGGATCTTGGGTAATGCGGGTCATAGTATTTAAATTATACTATATGTTCTTTATCCATCTATTTTTTTCTGAAGATACTTTTCAATATATATCATTTTTTTAGAGAGTCAACCCATGTACAGATTGTACATTTTTTTAAGGATTTTGGTGAGTGGTTACTTTTGTGGCTTTTCTGTTTGATCTTGGTTTAGGTAACCCCAGATATGTCTCTTTTTTTTTTTGTAACAGTCATGCACGAATGAGATAAAAGCATATACTATCAATTTCTACTCAAATCATTTAATCTAAGCAAAAATAATAATAAAAAATATACGATACTCTATTAAGATGAGAAAAAATTCATACATTCAATATTAATGCCTATAGAGATCATCTAAGAATTTGAAGAAATAAGAAATGTGTTTGGAGTAGAAAAAATATATATTTCACTCTGAATAAAGGAAATTAGGCTCAAATTATATCTCACAAAGGTAGTCTCCACTAAAATAAATTCATAAAAACTGATTTTGGGTTTAATATAATTTCTACATCTTATCAAGAAATACTAGTTATGACAAAAATTAACTAATTATCAAAAATAATTACATAATATTTCATGATATGTTTTCAAAAATTAATCTAACAGTACAAAAGACTTAACTCTTTACTTAAATTTGATTTAAAGAAATGATAAATTTTTGTGAGAAAATATTTTTTTTTTTATTTTTTTTTAAATTTCAAAAATTACTAAATCACACAAAACAAACACAAAAAATGAAGATGTGAACATAAAAAAGAAAAAAAAATTTTGTTTTTTTTTTTTTTGAAATTTTTTTTTTTTTTTTTTTTAAATTGTTAAATCTTTTTTTTTCTTTTCTAATTAAGCATGGTAACTTTTCACCACCCCCAACCAAGAACTTACATTGTCCTCAATGTAACAACTGTAAATTAAAGATAAAGAGAAAAGAGAAGAAATATTACCTATTTCTTGAGAATGTGTAAGTAGTAATGGAGAAATGCAGGTGCATTCATCATATTCATCATTAAAGTGTATACAGTATTTATTGTGAACTTTTAACAACTCAACAAATATTTTTAGTTTTAACAATTTAAAAATTATTCACATATAATTAAACTAAAATAAAAAATAGAAATTAAACAAATTAAACAAATAAAATTAAATTACCTAAAATGATGGGTTGCCTCCCATCAGTAGCTTAGTTTAACGTCTTAGCAAGACGTAACTTGGGGATTGCCTTTTAAGTAAACTCAATGTCCCCTCATCATTGAGTCAATCAAACCGACAAGTAAGACAAGATTGTCTACCTATACTTTTTCAGTCATGTCCTATGGATTTTTAAATTTTTCTGTACTTAAAACTAGGGACATGCTTGTGAGTTTCAGATCATCCATGTCTAGGTACAAATCAAATAATTAAAGGCATCAAAACACAATTGTACCTAGATCAAACAAAACAACTAACTCCTTAGATTGTAATTAAAGCTTTAAAATTTTGGAGATAGTTTCAGAAATTTTTTTTTTTTAATTTTTTAAGTTAAAATAACATAATCAGTATTAACCAAGAGTGCTCCCAGGAAAGAATGGTGGGGCAAAGGCTCCTTAAAAACCATCCTCCTAGACAGAGCAACGCTCCTGTGAAAGACTAGTGGCACAAAGGCTTTCCAAGAACTAGTCTCCTAGATTTAACTCCCTTAGATCTTTACTTTTCATGCTATTAAAATTAAGTTAATTAAGTTAAGTTAAGTTAAAATTTAAGTTAATTAAGTTAATAAAAAGGTAGGTTAATTAAGTTAATGAAAATCTAAGTTAATTAAGTTAGTAAATTAAATTAATATAAGTTAGTAAATTAAGTTACTAAAAACCTAAGTTAATTAACTTAAACGAAAATTAAAAAAAAAAGTAGTTAAAAAAAAAAAATTTGAAAAAAAAAAAAAGAAAAAAGAAAATTAAACCAAAAATAAAATAAATTGAAAAAGTAAAAGAAAAATAAAAAAAAAGAGAAAAAGAGAAAAAAAAAAAATTAAGCCAAAAAAAGATAAAATAAAAATAAAATAAAATAAATTGAAAAAAAAAATAATTGAAAAAGGTAAAAGAAAAAAAAAAGAAAAAGAAAAAAAAACAACAAAAATAAAATAAAAAATAAAAAAAAAAATAAATTGAAAAAAAAATTTTTGATTTTATTTTTTTGATTTTTGATTTTTTGATTTTTTTGATTTTTGATTTTTTGATTTTTTTATTATTATTTTTATTATTTATTATTTTTTTATTTTTTTTTTATTTTTTTATTTTTTTATTTTTTTTATTTTTTTGATTTTTTTTATTTTTTTATTTTTTATTTTTTTTATTCTTATTTATTTATTAATTTAATTTAAAATTTACTTACTTTTTTTTACTTCAAATTTCAAAATGCAAAATTATTTTATTATTCATGCTATATTTTTTTATTTATTACGAAATTGAAATTTGAATTTTTTTTTTTACTTTTCACAAACAACAAAATTTTTTATTTTTTTAATTTTTTAATAAAAAAATCACAATTATTTACATCACAAAAAGTTTTTTAAAATTTTGATAAATAATTTAAAAACGCTTATTCCTTCACTGCAAGAATCTACGCTAAAAATCTTGATCGCGTAACCGACATCGGCTGATCCTCGCCTGATACTTTGGTTTTATCTATTTATAAAACTCTCGAAGTGCACGAATCATTTCGTAGAAAATGATAAGTATACTCCCAAGGTCGATCTAAGGAAGGAATGTATGTGGTTTTTAATTTATTATTCAAACTTTTAAAAACGAAATTAAATCCTAAACATTCTGTCACGATATTTTGGGGTTTTGTGTTTTTAATCTACTTACATAAAAATAAACATAGATTCAATAAATATTTATGCAAATTTTATCATTTATAATGGTGGAGTATTTATGGATATAATAACTAAGTTAATTATGCTTGCTTCATATTATTTAGGTTATTAAAGATATGAATTGATATTTATTGATTCTCTCTTTTTGTATGAATACCACCTTTGGTGGGGTTAGATATTCTTTGTTAACTAAACAAATCAATTAACACCTATGGGTGGGGTTGATAACTAATTTGGTTAATTAAATTAATTTCTTTTTCTAAGACATTGAAAATGAACCATTTAACTGCCACCTTGGTGGGGTTAAACGATTTAAACTTTATTCAAGGTGTCCAAATTAAACCTAAGAATTTAGTTATCCGAGTACTAACTTTCAAGTTTTAAAACCACTACCGAAAACATGTTGTCAATACATTTTGAGATAATAATTCTTATAAAAACTTTTGAAATAGAGCTTCACTCTAACTACTTAGGGCGATTGTACCAACAAATAAAAGAGCACTACTCTAAATCGATCCAGGATAACTAAACCTTAAAATCTAATTTTCAGATTTAAGTTTGTAATGAAAAATAATATATTTCTCTCTAACATTCTTAATATAAAATCTTGAATAAAAATAAAATCAATTCATTTTAGAGATTTTTACCTATTTAATATTTCGCAAGCATAACAACGTTATTATTACATCATGTTTACTAAACAGCCAACATAGTTAAATTTAATCACAGACAAATTAAATATAACATGTAAGAATAAAGCATAAAAAATAACTGTAAAGAAAATAAAATCCTTACAGAACTTCGACGCTATTCCCGTTGCTGGAAAACCTCCAAGCGGAATTTGCACTTCCATTTATTGAATCAAAAAGCTAAAAAAAATTACAAAAACATAACTAGTTCTTCCCAAAAAGGGAAGAACTCTAAAACTAAGAGAAATTAACTAAAAACTAAGAAAAACAAAAAAAACCTAAAAATCTAATAAAAGAGAGAAAGAAAGAAGAGAGAAGTGTGTTTTGAAGGTGTTTTGAAGGTGTTTTGAAGGTGTGTTTTGAAGTGAAGGGAAGGGGGGTATTTATAGGTGAGGATGGAGAGAAAAAATGAGTGAAAAAATGTTAAAAAAATGTGAAAACGCGTAGTGCAAATGCTGAGGTCATTGATGACGTCAGCATGACGTCACGGGCGGCCGCACGTGAAAACCGGGGGCGAATGGGCGTCGCGCGCGCGGAGGGCACTGGGCGCGCAGGGCGGCGCCGATGTAGCGCGCTGCGCACGGCGCGCGCGGAAGCGAGTGAGATGCGGCGGCGCGCGTAACCAGGGATCGGCGCGCGCCGATGCGCGCGGACGTGGGCGTGCCGCGCGCTGGCCGGGCGCTGGCGCACGCGGTCCGGGCGCCGGGCTGCGCGCGTTGCCACTACTGGCGACTGGACGCGGCGGCGCAATTTTCTCCATTTTGACATTTTTGACCTTTTTGACCCATTTTATCCAATTTTTCCATATTTATTGACCTTTCCCCATTTATTTATTAATATATTTGTGATGTATTGCTTCCAGTATTCCTCTTTGAGTCTTTAAGTTACGTTTTTAAGCCAAAATACCTGAAAAACAATAAAAATACCCGTGATTCCGAAAAAGACAAATATATATAAATATATGATAAAACATATAAATATATATATATATTAATCAATTAATGTGCATAAAATCATGGTTATTTTAGTGCTTTTTGAGCACTCATCACAACCCCCAACCAGCTTCTTGCTAGTCCCTTAGCAAGAGAAGCGATAAAAACTAAAAATTAAACTATCCTAAATCACTTCCGTAGATTGACACGGTTGCATTTAGCCTATGCAACAAGCCTTTAAACCCCTAGGTTGCCCTAGTGGACGAGTTTGAGTCTCGTGAGGGTTTTCAGTAATGATACCCACAAACATTGAACTAAATGTAAAAATTAAAAGAAATAATAACAACAATCAACTTAAAAACTAAAATTACAACAAAATCAAAAATTAACGTTTAAGAATAAAAGAAAACAACATATCACAAAAATGTCTCATACTTTTTAATCTCCTTTAAGATCATAATTAAAATCTCAAGCATAAGTTATTTTAATCTTTTTAAACAATCATGATTTATTATAATAATTAGTCGGAAATCATTTTCATATTTCATATCAAAAATGTATCAATTTAATTTCACCCAATTTCAGTGTTATAAATCCGAATTCGCTTCGACTCTATTCCTCACAAGTCAATACTCTCAAAACACTGAATCCTATGGGTTCAAACACTCATACTAATTTATATGCGAAAGAGTTGATGTATAGAAATGAACTAATATGTTCGCATATGTATAAAGAAGAAAGGCTCAAAGTGTTATTTTGACGTTGATCTCATGGAAGGAATCAAATGTATAAATTATAAAGATATCATATATAAAAATTATTTTCATGCATAAATCAAACTCATTAAGAAAAAATTTCAAGATATATGCCTTTTACAAATGAAGAAATTGCAATGACTTTTTAGGGAATTATTTCCTATATCTTTTTTTTTTTTTTGTAATTAGCCTGTACTCACAACTTTGTAGGGAATGTGGGTCATAGTATGAAGATGATACTATATTTTTTTTATCTCTCTAATTTTTTTTTCAATATATGTATATTTTAGAGAGTCAACCCATGTACAGATTGTACATTTTTTTGGATTTTGGTGAGTGGTTAATTTTGTGGCTTTTCTGTTTGATCTTGGTTTAGGTAACCCCAGATATGTCTCTTTTTTTTTTGTAACAGTCATGCACGAATGAGATAAAAGCATATACTATCAATTTCTACTCAAATCATTTAATCTAAGCAAAAATAATAATAAAAAATATACGACACTCTATTAAGATGAGAAAAAATTCATACATTCAATATTAATGCCTATAGAGATCATCTAAGAATTTGAAGAAATAAGAAATGTGTTTGGAGTAGAAAAAATATATATTTCACTCTGAATAAAGGAAATTAGGCTCAAATTATATCTCACAAAGGTAGTCTCCACTAAAACAAATTCATAAACACCGATTTTGGGTTTAATATAATTTCTACATCTTATCAAGAAATACTAGTTATGACAAAAATTAACTAATTATCAAAAACAATTACAAAATATTTCATGATATGTTTTCAAAAATTAATCTAACAGTACAAAAGACTTAACTCTTTACTTAAATTTGATTTAAAGAAATGATAAATTTTTGTGAGAAAATATATTTTTTTTTTAATTTTTTTTAAATTTCAAAAATTACTAAATCACACAAAACAAACACAAAAAATGAAGATGTGAACATAAAAAAGAAAAAAAAATTTTTTTTTTTTTTTTTTTTTTTTGAATTTTTTTTTTTTTTAAATTGTTAAATCTTTTTTTTTTCTTTTCTAATTAAGCATGGTAACTTTTCACCACCCCCAACCAAGAACTTACATTGTCCTCAATGTAACAACTGTAAATTAAAGATAAAGAGAAAAGAGAAGAAAGATTACCTATTTCTTGAGAATGTGTAAGTAGTAATGGAGAAATGCAAGTGCATTCATCATATTCATCATTAAAGTGTATACGCAGATTCATTGTGAACTTCTAACAACTCAAAAATATTTTTAGTTTTAACAATTTAAAAATTATTCACATATAATTAAACCAAAATAAACAATAAAATTAAAACAAATAACAAAAAAAATTACCTAAAATGATGGGTTGCCTCCCATCCAGCGCTTAGTTTAACGTCTTAGCAAGACGTAACTTGGGGATTGCCTTTTAAGTAAACTCAATGTCCCCTCATCATTGAGTCAATCAAACCTACAAGTAAGACAATGTTGTCTACCTATACTGTTTCAAACATGCCCTATTGATTTTCAAATTTTTCTGTACCAAAAACTAGGGGCATGCTTGAGGGTTTTAGATAACCCACATCTAGGTGCAAATCAAATAATTAAGGCATCAAAACACAATTGTACCTAGAACAAACAAAACAACTAACTCCTTAGATTGTAATTAAAGCTTTAAAATTTTGGAGATAGTTTCAGAATTTTTTTTTTTTTTTTTTTTAAGTTAAAATAACATAATCAGTATTAACCAAGAGTGCTCCCAGGAAAGAATGGTGGGGCAAAGGCTCCTTAAAAACCATCCTCCTAGACAGAGCAACGTTCCCAGGAAAGACTAGTGGCACAAAGGCTTCCAAGAACTAGTCTCCTAGACAGAACTCCCTTAGATCTTTACTTTTCATGCTATTAAAATTAAGTTAATTAAGTTAAGTTAAGTTAAAATTTAAGTTAATTAAGTTAATAAAAAAGTAGGTTAATTAAGTTAATGAAAATCTAAGTTAATTAAGTTAGTAAATTAAATTAATTAAGTTAGTAAATTAAGTTACTAAAAACCTAAGTTAATTAACTTAAACGAAAATTAAAAAAAAGTAGTTAAAAAAAAATTTGAAAAAAAAAAAAAAATTAAACCAAAAATAAAATAAATTGAAAAAGTAAAAAAAAAAAAAAAAAAAAAAAAAAAAAATAAAAATAAAGCAAAAAAAAAAAAAAAATAAAATAAAATAAATTGAAAAAAAATAATTGAAAAAGGTAAAAGAAAAAAAAAGAAAAAGAAAAAACAACAAAAATAAAATAAAAAATAAAAATAAAAAAAATTGAAAATAAAGTTTTTGATTTTTTTTTATTTTTTGATTTTTTTTTTATTTTTTGATTTTTTTATTTTTTATTATTATTTTTTATTATTTATTATTTTTTTTTTTTTTTTATTTTTTTTTTTTTTTATTTTTTATTATAATTTTTTATTTTTTATTTTTTTTTATTTTTTTTATTCTTATTTATTTATTAATTTAATTTAAAATTTACTTACTTTTTTTTTTACTTCAAATTTCAAAATGCAAAATTATTTTATTATTCATGCTATATTTTTTTTATTTATTACGAAATTGAAATTTGAATTTTTTTTATTTTTCACAAACAACAAAATATTTTATTTTTTTTAATTTTTTTAATAAAAAAAAATCACAATTATTTACAGCACAAAAAGATTTTAAAATTTTTATAAATAATTTAAAAACGCTTATTCCTTCCCAAGAATGCGCCAAAAACTTGATACCATCACTGCAACGCGCAAAAATCTTGATGCGGGCAGTAACGTCGCCGATCCTCGCCCGTTACTTTGGTTTTATCTATTTATAAAACTTCATGAAGTACGAATCATTTCGTAGAAAATGATAAGTATACTCCCAAGGTCGATCTAAGGAAGGAATGTATGTGGTTTTTAATTTATTATTCAAACTTTTAAAAACGAAATTAAATCCTAAACATCCTGTCACGATATTTTGGGGTTTTGTGTTTTTAATCTACTTACATAAAAATAAACATAGATTCAATAAATATTTATGCAAATTTTATCATTTATAATGGTGGAGTATTTATGGATATAATAACTAAGTTAATTATGCTTGCTCATATTATTTAGGTTATTGCTAATCTAACAAACAATAGAATTTAATAATCCATTTTTTAGTTCTTTTTCCTTATTAAAAGGTATGCTCGAAAAAAGGATAAGAAGAAAATAAAATGAGAAAGAAAGGTGCAATTCATAGAAATGCAATCTAGATCATAATTAAACACCCCTCTGTTTTCATTGATAAAGGTGAAAACTAAAACGAAAAAAAATTAGTCAATTTCGGTACTTAGTAACGCCATTCCTTGTGGGTTCGATATCCGTATTTTTGTACACTTTATTACTTGAACGATTCGTACACTTGCGAAAATAAGCATCAATAAACACACGAGTGATAGTGTACCTCATACATATGAGTGATAGTGTACCTCATACACACGAGTGATAGTGTACCTCATACACATGAGTGATAGTGTATCTCATAGGCTTCTATCCATGCTAGCAACATGTATAAACATAGCAAACATCACATAGCATGTGAAATAATCATACATACTGAAAAGCTATAAAATATTTCCAATCACTTCAAGACCTCATATGTGGGAACATATTTGGTAAAAGATGATTGTACTCTCACAACATGAAATCATCTATAACACAACAAACTAATAGAAAGAATTTGATACATGGTACACAACCAAGTTAAGAAAATACTACTCTTTAGGGACTCATACAAAAATCACATGCATATAAAGCATAAGCAATAGTTAGAGGGTGATGATACAAAACATATCAAACCATTAAAAAAGTCCAATATTTGGTACACAACCACAGTAAGGAAATACTGACTCCTTAGATACTCACACCAAACTCGCATGTAGTTAAAAGAAATATAAATTAATCAGAAAACAAATAGATTAATCTAATATAGAAAAGGCAATAAATAGAAAGTTATAAGCATACTACACAAAAAGGAAAAAAAGGAAAAAAAAAGTATGTGATAACATATAACAAATTAGTTTTCTAATTATAGTATAAATCTAGTATAACATACATATTCGATAGAGACTCAAATTATACTAACACATAATCAGATCATGCGAAACAATATATTTAATGAGGTAAACTCACATAGAACCCCTACTTATTTGGTAGCATCTTTGAATTGCTTATGGAAACCACTTGGTAGCAAACAATTCTACTAAACAATAAAATAGATACAACTCTAATAGAAATAAAACCACAAATACCTCAATCAGTTGGGACTTATGTCTGAACCTCTTATTATTGTCCTCACTTACTACCTACACAACAACTTTGTCAGACACATGAATCTAACTTTTCTCCAAACCAATGCTACTCAGTGTAGTATGATTAGTAAAGTGAACCACCAATCATGGGAACTACACTCAACTATGAACAACCAACAATCAACATAGGAAACACATTCCACCAAGTAAACACAACCCTCAATTAAACACATGACTCACCATCACATAGACTTCTCACCTATGGAAAATGTTGCATCCTAGCAACTATAAGCTGACACATAAGTCATCACCCAATAAGCTCCTCATCTAAAAATATTTACATCCTAAAACTACTAACCGACATACGACTCACCACTACACAAGCTCCTCACTAAAAACCAACTCATAAACACCACCTCGAATACTTATTATTCAAGAGCACATATTTTCTCACTCAGTTACGAAACGAAAAGAAACATGAGCAATAACATCGGTGAGAGAGTAGTGACAAGTAGAATCCACAAATACATTCCAAAAAGCTAGTTGAATTTTAAATATATGATGGAATTAAAAAATATATAATTGTTTAACTCTTCCATATGATAAAAGTAAGCTATGCATCAAAGTCCTATAATTATTTCATTTAAGATGTCTAGTTCCATAATTATTGCATTAGGCATTAAAAGCTCCATAATTTTTGAAAACAAATTACAGTAGTCTTGTTATCATATGTAAATCAGAACTCTAGTCCTGTAATTTTTGAGTTAGGCATATATCATAATTTATGATAGTTGGACACTATAGGTGCTCACTTTTAAGTTTTGATTGACTAAAAGTACTTATTTTTCATAATAATAGGATTATTAGTACCTAACTTATAAATAACCTAACTAAAGTACTCATTCTATAAAAATACAGGACCTTTACTGCCTAACTTAATGTTAGAGTATTAATATATTTATTTGATAAAAATATAGGACCTTCGTGACCTTTTATCCCATAATAAAATAGTACATTTATAATAAATTTATAATTAAAATGGAACAATTATCTTTTGTGTGAGAATAAACAAAAACCTGAAACATAAAGATCTCGGCGTCATAGGTAGGGGTGTCCATGGTCCGGTCCGGTCCGGTTTTTCTTAAAAAAAATTTAACTGGACCGGACCGTTTGACTTATAAAACCGTTCGGTCCGATTTTATTCCCAATTTGGTTCGATTTTTTTATAATTTAATGAAGAATAATGTAAAATTTTTAATATATTATTAAACCGGTCCGGTCCGATTTGAACGGTTTAAAATTAATACAAACCAAACCGGTCCGGTCCGATTTGAACGGTTTAAAATTAATACAAACCAGACCGGACCGTTTGATTAGTAAAACCGTTCGGTTTGGTCCGGTCCGGTCCGGTTTTACGGTTTGGTCCGATCCGGTCCGGTTTATGGACACCCCTAGTCATAGGTACTATGTGAAGTGCTACCCTAAGCTAAAGTATATTATGATTTTTTAAATTTTTTAATACAAATAGAATTAAAAAAAAATTATAAAAAAGAGTAAATATACTTTTTTACCACTAAACTTTGAAAATTATTATAAAAATATTATCGAACATTGATTTATTACTTCTATACTATTAAATTTCACAAATGTTAAAAAAAATACCATCGAATTTTGTTGTTACTTTCATACTATTAAACTTTATAAATATAACAAAAACATCATTGATATATATGTAACTTGTCGTTAACTGATTGACATCGATAGCATTTAACATTTTATAAAATTTAATTATATGAAAGTAACAAAATAATTTATATTATATTTTTGTAACAATTGCAAAGTTTAGTATATAGAAGTAACAAATTGAAGTTTAATGGTATTTTTATAGCAACCTCTAAAATTTCATACTAGAAAAATCTATTTACTGGTAGTAATAGTCGACTGATTATGATCAAAGTATACAAAAAATTACTAAGTTTTGGATAAGGGGCTTTGACTGACTATCAAAAAATGGACCAAAAATTCAAAACTAAAATAAAGTTAAAAATGGAACACATGAACATATATATGCATATTTTTTTGAGTTGCTATGTGTTCTTTAAATCAATTATAGATAAAAAAATATAAATTTAAATAGTTTTGAATATATAACAATTGATTTATGAATATATAGCAACTTAAAAAAATACAGTTTACATAATCCATTTTTGATATTTTTTGAAACTTTGGATTAATATTCACTTTTCAATTGTTAGATGACCTGTATCACACCTAAAAGTTAGTTTTGGCTATAATTGATGGGCTAATTTTTATATGACTCGATTTAATTAGTTTTACTTTTAATCATTATAAAAAATTCATGTATATCATATTAATAATAATAATGTATATCATAAATCATATTAATAAAAAATTCATGTATATCATAATTATTATTATTATTAATAACGTACAATCTGTAATTTTGCGTCACCAAAAATTATCTCTAGATCTGACACTGCTTGTCATCTCATTGCCCGAAATCTTTACTTTTTCAATGAAATATCATTAATGATGTTGTTTAACTTTTATGTGGCATTTGGTTTACAAAATGAAATCAAAATGGGAATGAGAATGAGAATGGAATGGAAAGGAAACAATGTTGTTTGGTTCGACCATTTGAATCAAAGAAGGAAGCAGTATTACAGTGTTTGGTTTGCCACTGGAATGGAATGAAAAAAAAACTATAAATTACCTTAATACTCTTATATTCAGTAAAGTTTAAATAATATCATTTAATTATTATTTTTTCGTGAGACAAAATATATTATTAAAATCATTATTTTTTTAAATAATTATTACTTAAAAAATATTATTAAAATTATTATTTTTCTAAATAGGATTTAGGATTTTGAGATTTGTGATTTGGGATTTAGGATTTAGGGATTTTGGGTTTAGGGTTTAAGTTTTTGGGTTTAGGGTTTAGGGTTTAGGATTTTGGGATTTGGGATTTGGGATTTAGGGTTTTAGGATTTAGGATTTAGGATTTAGGGTTTAGAGTTTAGTGTTTTGGGATTTAAGGTTTGGGGTTTAGGATTTTAGGATTTTAGGATTTAGGATTTAGGGTTTAGGGATTTGGGGTTTTGGGTTTTGGGATTTGAGATTTAGGGTTTTGGGATTTAAGGTTTTGGGTTTTGGGATTTGAGATTTGGGATTTGGGATTTGAGTTTAGGGTTATATTTGAGGTGGGAGTAAAATTGGGAAAAAAAATTCATGATTCCTAAAGGAGAGAAGGAAATTTATGTGTTTGGTTAGGGTTGGAAGATGAGTCAGAAATGAAATCGATTCTTAAAAAAGAAAAAAAAATTATGATTCCTTTTCTTTTAAGAATTGATTTCATTTCTGATTCCTCTTTCAACCCTAACCAAACATATAAATGAAAGAAATTAATTCTGATTCATTTTCATTCCTTCCAACCAAACACAACATTATTTAATATGAGCTTAATATTTAATTTTTTTATTAAATATTTATTTTAAAAAAATTATATTAATTTTAAATTTTTTAAATTTAAAATATCACATAATTACAAATATAAAAAATAAAAAATAATTTATCTTTTAAGAGTTACGAACTTCTATATATCTTTATAAAATTTAAGGTATTAAAGATGTAAAAATAAAAAATTATTCTATTTAAATGTAATTTTAAGAGTTATCGGAGTTATGAGGACCCAATCCACTTCTTTTACTTGTACATTTACTAATATGTAATTGAATTTGAAAGAAGCCAAAAGATGTGTGAATTCGAAATTGAGGAAATTTGAAAGAAGAATGAGTGGAAATAAATTAATTTTGATTTTATTTATATATATTATTTTAGAATCACAATAAAAATATTTTTTTTGCTAAAATGTTTATAAAAGATTATTTTTGAAAAAATTAATCTTGAAAAATAAAATTTATATTTTTGTATTTTTATAGAGTCATTTAATTTTAGATTCTTCATAGAAAATCACGTAAAAATCAATAATTTGATTCCTATTGTAGTATTAATTATTTAATTTTTTATATTATAAGTAAATAAATAAAAAATAATAATTATATTAATTTAATTTCCAATCCAAGTAAAGAAACGCACTCTTCTAAGTACTCAATTGGAACTTAATTAATTTGCAATTTCACTTAATTATCCACTTTATAATAGAAATGCAATTTTCTCTTTATATCTCTTATTTTAATGTTACATCTTTTTTTTAATCAATATAATTCAATTTAAATATATAATATATTATATAATATACTTATTAACTAACAATATTCTTAAAATTTATAACCATATAAATAATATTTATGGTATCTAACTCATATATTTTATTAAAAAAACATTTAACCCATTATTTAACACAAAACATTTTTCAATTAAACTCAATTCAAATTAAACTATGATTATTTAAACTTGTTAAACATTTAATTCCATTTAATTTGATCATGTTCAACATTATTGGGATGCTAATTTTTATTGTTATAAATTTTAAATTTATTATTTTATATAATTTTCTAATTATTTTAATATTCTAATCTTTTGCTAACTTTATATTTTTTTTGAAATAATTAAAATTAAAAATAAAATTTAAATAAAAACTCATCCATCTAAATATATTTATAACTAAATTTAATAAATATAAATTAATGACATTTATTTTTGTACGGAGAAAAATATGAGCTTCAATCATTAGCTTTATTGTAATATTCTTGAAATTTTTTTAACTTTTTTTACAAATATACATAAATATAAAAATTTACAATTTAGTGTAAATTTTTGATCGGTGAAAAAAATTTGCACTTATTAAAAACTTGATAGAAAGTCAATTATGAGACTAAAAGTGACGTTATATCATGCTAAAAATTAAGTATATTAGATAACTTTGAAGTATTATTATTTTACTAATTAAGTATATTAGATATCTATTTCTTTGTGCTCAATACATTTGCTTGCTGCAGTTTATTTGAGAATATTAACTTAAGAACATTGGACTAATATTGTTGGACGGTACATTTAAAACCATGGCTTATCTCTCGTGTTTTTTTTATTATATTTTTTCCCCTAATTAATCGCTTAGGTGGCGTTTGGTTCGTGGAATGCAATCGGAATCGGAATCGGAATCAGAATGGAATGGAATGGAAAGGAAACAATTTTGTTTGGTTTGACCATTGGAATCAAGCTCAGAATCAGGATTATAGTGTTTGGTTTGCCACTGGAATGGAATGAAAAAAGCTGTAAATGACCTTAATACCCCTACATGCTGTAAAGTTCAAATAATTTCATTTAATTACTATTTTTTCGTCACACAAAATACATTATTGAAATCATTATTTTTTTAAATAAGTATTACTTAATTAAAAAGAAATATATTATTAAAATTATTATTTTTCTAAATAGGGTTTAGGGTTTTGAGGTTTGGGATGTGTGATTTAGGGTTTAGGGATTTAGGATTTGGGGTTATATTTGTAGGTTAAGGTTTAGGGTTAAAATTATTATTTTTCTAAAAATGGTTTAGGGTTTTAGAAATTTGGATTTGGGGTTTAGGGTTTTAAGGTTTATGGTTTTAGGATTTGGAATTTGGGGTTTAGGGTTTTGGGATTTATGTTTTAGGGTTTTGGGTTTTGGGATTTATGTTTTAAGCTTTAGGGTATAGAGATTTGGGGATTTGGGATTTAGGGTTTTAGGGTTTAAGGTTTAGGGTTTAGGCATTTGGGGTTTAGTGTTTTAGGATTTGGAATTTGGGGTTTAGGGTTTAGTGTTTTGTGATTTATGTTTTAGGGTTTTGGGTTTTGGGATTTATGTTTTAAGGTTTAGGGTTTAGGGATTTGGGATTTAGGGTTTATGGTTTAGGGATTTGGGGATTTGGGGTTTAGGATTTAGGGTTTTAGGATTTGGAATTTGGGATTTAGGGTTTAGGGTTTAGGGATTTGGGATTTATGTTTTAGGGTTTTGGGATTTATGTTTTAAGGTTTAGGGTTTTAGGGTTTAGGGTTTAGGGATTTGAGGTTTAGGGTTTAAGGTTTTAGGATTTTAGGATTTGGATTTAGGGTTTAGGGTTTTGAAATTTTGGGTTTAGGGTTTAGGGTTTAAGGTTTTGGAATTTTGGATTTGAGAATTTGAGATTTGAATTTAAGGTTATATTTTAAGTGAGGGTAAAATTGGAAAAAAAAATTTAGATGGGAATGGAATAATGATTACCAAAGGTGGGAGAAGGAATTGTGATTCCTTCTCTTTTAGTAATCGGATTCCATTCTGCCCTCCATTCCGTCCAACCAAACACACAAAATGGAAGGAATCAATTCTGATTCCATTCCATTCCCTCCAACCAAACGTGGGGTTAGTCCCTTTATGCTAATAGAAACAATATTTTTGAAGATCATATTGTAATCTTTGAAATTAAAATTATTTTAATTAAATGGTAAAGTATATATGCGCAAACGAGAATTATTTTATTATAAATCAAACAATAATGTGGGAACTTTTTATTTGTTTTGAAATAACTATAACGTGGTTAAAACTCATAATCAACTTTTTTTCCCTAAACCATTAGATAAGCACATTGGGATTTTTCAAGCTTGCAAAGTCAAGAACATTGTTTCAAAATATTTACGATTGCTTTGTTTACCACATAGGTGATGAGCAAGATCGAAATCGTCGATCCTGCCAATATTTTAATTTTATATTTATAAAACTCTCGTAAGTGTACAAATCATTTCATAGAAAATGATAAATATATTCTCAAGATCGATATAATGAAAAAATATATGTGGTTTTTAATTTATTATTCAAACTTTTTAAAAATGAAATTAAATCCTACATATCCTGTCACAATATTTGAGGTTTTTGTGTTTCTAATCTAATAACATAAAAATAAATATAGATACACATTCAATAAACATTTATGCAAATTTTATCATTTATAATAGTGTAGTATTTATGGATATAGTAACTAAATTAATTATGTTTGCTCATATTATTTAGGTTATTAAAGATATAAATTAATATTTATTGATTTTCTCTTTTCATATGAATACCACCTTCGGTAGGGTTAGATATTCTTTGTTAACTAAAAAAATCAATTAACACCTGTGGATGGAGTCGATAATTAATTTGGTTAATTAAATTAATTCTTTTTTTCTAAGAGATTGAAAATGAACCATTTAAATGTCACCTTTGGTAAGATTAGACAGTTTAAACTTTATTCAAGGTATCCAAATTAAACCTAAGAATTTAATTATCTGAGTACTAACTTTCATGTTTTAAAACAACTACTGAAAATATGTTGTCAATACATTTTTAGATAATAATTCTTATAAAAACTTTTGAAATAGAGCTTCACTCTAATTACCGGGCGATTGTACCAACAAATAAAAGGGCACTACTTTGAATCAGACCGGATAACTAAACATTAAAATCTAATTTTCAGATTTAAGTTCGTAATGAAAAATAATATATTTCTCTCTAACATTCTTAGTATAAAATCTTGAATAAAAACAAAATTAATTCATTTTAGAGATTTTTACCTATTTAATATTTTACAAGTATAACAACGTTATTATTATATCATGTTTACAAATAACCAGCAATGTTAAATTTAATCACAGACAAATCAAATATAACGTATAAGAATAAAACATAAAAAATAACTACAAAGAAAATAAAATCCTTACAGTACTTTGATGCTAATTTTGTTGTTGGAAAACCTCCAAACGGAATTGCATTTTCATTTATTGAATCAAAAAGCTAATAAATTATAAAAACATAATTAGTTCTTCTCAAAAAGAGAAGAACTCTTAAACAAAGAAAAACTAAAAACTAAGAAATTGAGAGAAAGAAAGAGAGAAGAAAATGATTTGAGGTGTGTTTTGGTGTGGATAGAATGAGGATATTTATAGATGAGGATAGGAAGAAAAAGTGGGAGAAAAAATGATAAAAAATGTAGAAAACGTGTAATAGGTGAATGATAACATCAGTTGACATCATTAGTAGGTAGGGCACAGATGGGCGAAGCGGCGCGCACGGATTGGGCTTTGTGCGGGCAATATGCGCACGTTGCTCGGTGCTACTGCATGCGTTTCCCGGCGCTACTGGGGTTACGTGCACGATTTCATCTTTTTTTACATTTTTGACCCATTTTGTCCAATTTTTTCATCTTTTCTTTTACTTTTCCTCATTTATTTTATGAATATATTTGTGATGTGTTACCTCCAATATTTTTTTGAGTCTTTGAGTTACTTTTTTAAGTGAAAATATCTGAAAAATAATAAAAATATCTGTAATTCTAAAAAGACAGATTTATATAGAAATATGATAAAATCATATAAATATATATATTTTTAATCACTTAAAGTGAATAAAATCATGGTAATTTTAGTACTTTTTGAGCACTCATCAATAGGTAGAATATATGGCAGCACCAAAAGTAGTGAAAAAACTATTTGGCTTAGAGATTTGGTTTGTGATTTAAGTTTACAGTAGGATACTTCTGTTGTATTTTGTGATAGTTAGAGTGCGATACACTTTACCAAGAATACTATGTATCATGAAAGAACCAAACATATTGATGTCAGATATCATTTCGATCGTGACATTGTCTCTTAGGTTACTATTGTTGTTAATAAGATTATCACTACAGAGAATTCAGTAGATATGTTAACCAAATCAAATCTATTCCATAATTTAAAGTATTGTTTGGACTTGATTGATTTTTGTAGTAAATGATCACCCTTCGGGGTTTTGGACGACGGTTATTTGGTAATCTGAAAAATTTCATATTTGAAAAACTTGCTTCCTTTTTGAGCCAAGGTGTAGATTTTTTAAATTGTGGCCCAAAACTTCAGGCACAAAATATTAACCCATTAAAACCCTATCCCATTTTAATTTATATTGTTCCCTTTACTCTCTCAACCGTTAGGGTATTCAAGATAGTTGATGTTGAGTAGAGAAGGAACACTAGTGAAGATTTGAAACCATCTCCTTCTTCATTTTGTCTTATCGAGAGACAAAGAAAATCATCATCATCATCCACAAGCTAATCAGGGAGGCCAAATAGCTCCTAATTAATATTAAAGCAATCAAAGACCCACTACGCAAGCCGAGTTCCCTCTTTTCTACACTATTTAAAGATTCTCCCAATTTGAGTGCAAGCATATTGATTTTGGTTTTGCTCTTCTTTCCTGGTAACTTCATTTATTTGCATGCTAATATTTGATTAAATAACAAGTTTGTTAATTTATCTTGTTGTATATTACCAGTAAATTAGAGGGAGATATTTTCTGAGTGTATTTGGGTTTTGGTATAATTTGTGAAGTTCTTTGAAGATTGGTGTTTGTATCTCCATTTGATTATTAGTAGATTTTCTTCTGTGTGGTGTCATCAATGGAGTAAACTTTTCACATTGAAAGGTTGAACTACTTAAATCATTATGTGTCATTTATTTTTCTCACTGTTTATTATTTTTCTATTACACATAATTATATATTTGTGCAACTAAATTGGACCAAAATTTCGCTTCCGCTAGTGCTAATTTATAACACCAACATTGTGAACTTAAGAGAATAAAACTCAGTTATCAAATTGTTAGTCTTGTTCTTCTCATCCAACCATATATGAGTTATAAAACCTCATAATATTTTCATGTTTCAATGACTTCAATAAGTGAACTTTTGAATGCAATCTTTCAAGCTGCATTGGTAACTACGATACATCCTTGATATATACTTGTTAAACCAAAATAACAAAGTGGCATGTGTCATTAAAGTCTGAATGTGTAAAAACATCACTTATAGACATGGGTTCATTAGATTAAGACCACTGATATCTTTCCATAACTACATCACGAAGTAGAAAACAAGTAGAAGCAACATGCCCAAGTTTTTCACAGATTTGACATACATGCCTATTAAGATTGCTTTTCTACAAATTTTTATGACCAGAATTAGTAGAAAAAAGTATGTCACTTGCCTAAGGAAGCATCAATAAGTTCATCAAGACAATGAAAAAGAAAGTTATGATCAATCCAAACGTGGCTTAACCCAAAACTAGAATTGGCACCATAATCATCAATGTGTATATTAGCCATACGCCCATCGATGTTTTTGAAGCTATTCACAATCAACTCTTGCTTCAACTAAACCCACTTGAAAGCACTCCTATCCAGAATGATGAAGAATCACACATAGGAATAATTGTACAAAGGTTAATTATTATTTTTAACTCGAGTAGGTAAGAGGAACCTAGATAAAGGGGTCAAAACGCCAACCCATGTTGCAAGCTCTATATCAATTCGGTCAAGTAGGCCTCATAAACTTGAATTAAGTAAGGTATACAACGAAAGTATAAAATAATATGCTCAATACAACACACAACAAAAATAATATGTAGATACGAAAATACCAATCTACAATAAATACACTAGTGATGCATAGTTCCTGTCTAGGCTAGCAACATGTATGCATGGAAAATAACACAGTATATGAAACAGTCATTCATAATGAAAAGCTATAAAGGATTTTCAATCACTTTAAGACCTCATATGTGAGAACATATTTGGTAAATGATGATTATACTCTCAAAGTATGTAATCAAAAATAACATACAAATTATAATAAAGAGTGTGACACTTGATACAATACTAGGTAAGGAGATATAAACTCCTTATGGACACGTACCAAAAATGCATGATCATAAAGCTAAAGCAATAATCAGAGAGCTAGTAATACATAATAAAATCTTTCTAATCAGAGTTTAAACTTCAGTATGTAGAGACATACATAATTTAAACTCTGATTATACTAGCCAAATAATAGAGCATCCATAACACATATAAAAATCCTATCTATGTGATAACATCCTCAGGTTGTTTATGGTAACCATTCAACAACAAATAAATTCACTGAGCAATAAAACATCTACAACCCTAATAGAAAAATCCCCATTACCTTTATCAGTCAAGACCTCTATTCAAACTGCCTATTACTACCCTTGTTTGTTGCCTCTATAACAACCTAGTTCGACACACGAACAAAACTTTCCTCTAAACCCAACACCACCCAATATAGTGTGATTAGTAACCATGAATTAGTAAAGTGAAGTGTAACGAATATACAATCTTGAGGACCTATCTCAATCATGAACAACCAATAATCAACCAACCGATTGTACAAAAGGTAACTATCAGTTGACACACGACTTATATACTCACGAATCACTAATAACTAACAACACGTAAGGTAATAGTGATCTTGAAATAGAAAATGAGATGTTAATTTGATAGAAATCTACTACATATTTTCTAGATAAGAAACAAGAAGAGATTGGTTATTTATAAAAGTTAAGCAATATCATTGCCAACCTCACCACAGTCGTCGCCAACCACCTCGCCAAAGGTGTGGCAAGGGGTGTGGTAAGGCTCATCATCGAGGGGTGTGACGAGGTACCAAAAATCATAATTTTTCATTCAAAAAATTATCAAATAATTTTTATAAATACCTAGACCTAAATCGAGCCAAAAATACGAGTAACAACATCATGACCTAGTATACCCATTACGAAAACTAACCGTATGGTGTATATAAACATATTTTCAATCATAGTGTTTCTTACCAAGTGTGTATGTACGTTACTTATCTAAAGTAACAAACTTTACAAAGAGAAAGATAGATAAACTAAGTAAAATAAACAGACTTCGTGTTTCATATACGAGAAACCAACACATACATAAAAGACTATAGGACTTACAATTGATAACATGGAAATGAGTGTTCGATTTTAGATTAAAAGGGTCAATGATAACATAGGAACGTTCATCATGCCACCAATGGCATTTATGTAAAATCCAATGTTGCAGTTTGCAAGACATCTGCGTTTATTAACCCCCAACGGAATCACATCTCAAGCATTCATCAATGGGATAATTTGTTCCATATCTCATGATTTGGGCTTTCATTGATGAGTTGTTTGAGTTCATTAACTACCTTGTTTCACCATTTCGTAAAGAAGAATTCCCACCAATGCAAAATGTGGCTATTGTTCCAATGAAACATAACATCAAGACCACAACAATGCAGGTCAAAATCCATCTGGAGACACATTCAATTCCTTATTTTTTAAGATATGAGCATCAATTTAGAGAATAAAAGATAACAGAAAAATAACATCAAGAATAGTGGAATTACTAGAATTCTTGATTACAAAAGATGAAACAACATCAAATTGATCAGTAATTTTATTTTCTTGAAGTATCATAATGAACTCATCATTACCATGATTTATCTAAAGTGAAAAAACTAGTGAAGACAATAAAACATCTATAAAGAAAGCTTTGGGTGCCATAAGTACACTAGTCCAATAGATCAAATGTTGCTCTTGATTCACTCTAAATAGCAACATGATCAAAAGGTTTCTGTTCTGGAATCACCAATCCAATCCCCGAAGTTCATCTTCCATTATTTATTATAATACCACCATTCAATAGAATTTCATTATTTTGATCAACATTAGGTATAGTAGAAGGAGAAGACGAGAGTGCAATGGTGATCAACATTATACATGTAGCTAGTGGTATTTATAAAACTATTACACCAATCATAGTTGGACAGCTCAACTCAATACTATAAGTGATGGAAATAGTTAAACTGATACACAGTCTTATATATATATATATATATATGGGAGAGGGGATTCTTAAAGGGTTTAAGTACATAGCAATTTTTATAAACAAAGTTACATTTTTATCCACCCTTCAATTAGCTACTTATATGTTCATCTTTTTATAACATGAATACAAGCATATTTATAATGCATTAAACATATCTTAAATTTTTATAACATATGTTATTTAAATATATAGATGTTTATGGCATATTTTCAATATTTATTTTATAATATGTATATATTTTAATTTTTATATATTGTGAAAATTTATTTATGTGAAAGATCAAGTTCTTTTAAAAATATATTATGTTGAATATAGATTAAAATTGTATAAAAATATGGAATAAATGTTTTTTTAAATTTAATAAAAATAAAACTAACTAAATAAGTATATTATATATGAAATTGAACTTTTTTTAAAGCAACTAGTGTTAATAAATAGAGAAAAAGTCACCCAAAATTTAAATTTTAATAAAATTAATTTATAATAAAATATTATTATTTAAATTATAATAAAATAGAGATTAAAACTAAAAAATAAATAAAACAGAAAAAATAATACTCTAAAGTATTTGGATTGTTATTGAAAGAAAAAAATAATAATTAAAATGATAATTTCTAATCCTATTAATGAAATCATGTTCAGGCATATATTTTGTCATTTTTTCGTAATTTTTTTTAACATGAAGATAAAAAAAATATTATTTTTAAAATATAAGATTAAATAACATATAACATTAAGGATTATTATGAGTATTAATAATAGTAAATGAATTATAAAAATATAGTTGAAGTAAAACTCTAGCCAACCATCACAATATTAACTTCGAATGATTTAGTTAATATTAATCTACCCCATAAATCCCACTTGGGCTAATTGGAAATTTTGAATCCACCATTGTCTACGTGCCATGGTGTAAAGCTTAGTTGATAAAAGGAACCAAAAATTGAAAAATAAAACGTAAAGGCTTAGGAAAGAAAAATTAACTCATCCATAAAAAGACAACACTGCCAAATTTAACTCCACTGTTATGTTGATGCACTCAGTTTACCCAAAAGCAGGCATCTTGTACAGAGAATTATGATTCCCCATTGCCTAGTATACCCCTTGAGAGTGACTTTACATCCCTCAGTCTCAACTAAGCACCTTTATAAAAGCTGCTTCCATTTTATTTAAATAGCTATAGGGTATCTATCTATCTGTACACACATGACCAAAAATATGTTATAGCTTAATAACATCGATATATATATATTTTCTTGGCTGTTAATTACCAGCTTTCGAACCCTCAATCTCATTTCAATAATAAAAACAAATACAAGTATCTCACCCAATGGGGTCACTCAAACTACCTACTGTAGAAGATAGGGTTCGTTATGTTGTATGTTAATGCAATTATGTGTAAATATATTTAGAATTTTTACTTAATTATAACTATATCTGTAATGTATAAATAACGATAAAAATATATAAAACGTTAATTATGTTTTTATCATTATTTAAGAGTATAATTACAAATTTAAACATATTTAATGTTTAATATATTTTTATAATTAATTCATACATAATACATATAATTATAACCGAATAAATATTTATATTTAATCCTCGAGATTATTGCCGTAATTAACCCAAAAAAAGATATCTAACACTAGGATGCCTGTGAGCATTGCAGAGCCAAATATAATAAACAAATAGAAAAGGAAATTTAATCAAACCATATCAACGTGGAGCTCAATGACTTTAAATGGATGGAAAAAGAATCTTATTCGTCCGTGAAACGATGTAAAATAAATGTTGAAAATTTCTAATCAAACTAATCTATATGATATAAAATAAAAATAAATTGATTTTAATTGTATGTTATAACCTATTTCATTTATAATTATATGTATATTTTTGAAAGTTGTAAAAAAATGATATTATTTTTTTAATTGAGAGATTAAAAATGAAGTAAGTTGAATAATTGTATCATTTATGAATAAGATGAAAACAAATTTAATATTATTCAAACTAATAAACTATCCTTACAAATAGGAATAAATATTTTAAATACGGTTAATCGAAAGCATAGTTATTAGAAAAATATGACAATTTTTTCCAAAATTAATTGTAATTACTAAAACATGGAACATAAATAACTATTATACATAGAAAAATAAATTTTTAATATTAAAATGCACAAAACTTTGAATAGCGGAAATTGTTGAAAGATTTATATTTATTGTTTATTTTACTTAAATATATATGTTAAATAGTTAAAATATTAAAATTAATGTCAAATTTTAAATAATATAATACAGTAAGTATTATTTTAACATTTTTATTTTTAAATAAATATATTTTCAAATAAATATTAAAAAAATAAAAATTATGGTGATCGTAAAAAATTACTATATACTTATAACATATGGCTATTACTCAAATCTATACAAAATAAGTGCATTACACTTACGGTTATAGTTATTGGTATAATCGTTCCTACTCGTCCCATGCTCTTTCCTACTTACAAGTGAGATCGTGATACATGAATAACAAGAAGGGATCATAATGTAGGGGTGGAAGGAGAGGATCACAATCACAATGTAGGAACAAAAGGAGGGATTCAGATATGTCACGATCTCACACCTCGATATATTTAAATTTTTTATTTAGTATCCATAGAGCTAATATTAAGTAATAGATGGTTTAAAATGAACTTATAAAATATTATAAAAAAAACACTTTATAGAAAATCATTATCTTTTTTTTTACAATCCTTTATCTCAATAGTTGATATTTAAAGTAGGGGTGAATATTTTTTTTTAAATGGACCAACCAACCAAAATCCAAGATTAAACCAAATCTATATATATATAGATTAAGATTGATTGGTTCAAATGAGTTCAAAAAAATATCAAAATTGATTTTGCGAGTTCAATTAAATGTCCAAAAATTATGAAAATTGAATGAACCGAATCATACCTCCAATATTAATATATGCTAATTTTTTAAATATATTTTTAAATATTACTTTATATATTATGTAATACATATTATAATTATAGTTTTAAATTAATTTAAAATTATAAAACCTAAACCTAATTA
Organism: Hippophae gyantsensis; assembly: GCA_030763125.1. Lineage (NCBI taxonomy): Eukaryota > Viridiplantae > Streptophyta > Magnoliopsida > Rosales > Elaeagnaceae > Hippophae > Hippophae gyantsensis. The sequence continues at coordinate 16,350,162 of CM061031.1, forward strand.
ATAAGTACTTTCACTCAGATACTCAAATGTTAACTTTTAAATAAGATCAATTATGAGAAATAACGCTATTATAATAGTAATATTTGGTCTCACAAATTTAGTCACAATCTTTTTTTTTTTAAGTTCACGATTCAATTAAACCTGTGATCATAATGTGTACATAGACCATAGGAAAGTTGCACGAATATTATTGGATTAATATTATTATTGACAAACTTTAAGCATATATTTAGTATTTTAGAATACTTTAGCTAATAAGATTAATTATATTTTGATACATAAACTCTAAAATATAATTATACTCTTGATTTTAATCTGATAAATTCACTTTTAATAGTGTAGTTGATATGTTTTGATAATTCATTATTCTTGATTGTTAAAAATTGTAACAATATGTAAGAGTTTATAGTTTTTCTTATTTAGGCCACGATTTTTATAATCACGATCATAGGTCTACGATTACTGTTAAAAATCGTGACTGTATATCAATATTGTATTAATGCAATGACCTTTTATGCATATTTTCTTAATCTCTATAAACCAATTTTTATATTTATAATATTTTCAAAACTAAAAATGAAAAATAATGAATGTTTGTAAGTTTATTATAAATTTTTTGTATAAGAGATTAAATGGTTAGCTTATTATTCCTTTTATCTTTTAGGTATTCATCGATCATTATATTTTCTTATCAACTAATGTACAAATTTGGTCTAAAATCTCTAAATTTATAAATTTTTTTCTTATATTATTATATAGATTACATGTTCCTAATTGGTAATATGAAATTTTACGTGGATCTACAGTTTCATTTGATGTTCAGTAAATTATTAAACACATTATAATTTTTTTAATTTTTTTATAATTATTATGTATGAAGTTTTTAATTATTAATTTTAAAAATAACCACAATTTTATATTTACATAATACATATTTTTATCATCTTATCTATTCTTAATGATAAGAGATTAATTAAATAGAATATATGATGTCAATAATTAAATTATATGATATATTTTTCTGTTTCATTTAGATAAGGTTTTTATTTTATATCATAATTATAGGTCCAAAATCATAAGTTAATCTCTCTCAAATTAATCTTACATGTTGACTTGAAGGTTGTTTTTTTTTTTTGCGGTAATAAATCAATTAAAGTATTAGGTTTTTTAAAATTATCAAAATAAGATCGACTTTTAAAATAGCTCAAAAACCAACCTACTTTTCTTTTATTTTTTTTATAAATCTCATGATTGAAATAAAGAGCGTAAAAATTTGTATAAAAAATTACAATCATAGATATCTTTTACATATATACGAGATAATATTAGTTATCAAAATTTATTATACAATTTATTAAACCATATCATCTTATTATTGAGATTAAAAAGAATTATTTTTCCCATTATACAACAATGAAATATGATGATTTAATAAATTATATAATAAATTACATTTTTATATTATGACCATATATATATATAAGATAACGACGAACGAATATATATATATATATATATGGGTTTCGTGGGTGTGAAAATTATAAAGATATATATACATATATTGTGGGTGTGAAAGCGTGAGAATTGAATTAGCTTACGTGTATAAATGTATATGTTTGGAGTTTGGGGTCTATTAGACTATAAGTGCATGCAAAGCTAACTAGGTAGAGGCAAAAAAAAATTCACTGTATGATATGATGAATTATTATGATTGTTTTGTTTCTTTGTGGGGGATTTTTTTCCCTTATGGAGCCCATTTGTTATACATTGTGGGATCAAGGTTCCAGCATTGTGATTGAGACTCTTCTCTCTCCACTCTTAGTCCTTCGTTTTCACCAAGTTTATTAACAAGAGACTTGGCACTTGTTTTAACAATAGATCGAACTATAAGGAACATGATCAGTTGAGGTTTTAGATAGAAAAAGAGAGAGAAAGAAAAGAAAAGAAAAGAAAAGAAAAGCTGCAGCTTCAAAAAGCTGAGAAAGTTCCAAAAGATAAACAAAAAAATAAAAGAAAAGGCTAGCTGATGAGTTAAATTAACCGAAAGGAAAATAAAAAAGAGCCTTTTTTATTTTTTAATCTTTTCATATCTCCTTAACCCTCCTCCTTCCTTCTCTCTATCAATTGGTTTTTTCTTATTGCTTGCTTTACAACATCATTATGTTAGCATCTAATTACTCTTCTTCAGTTCCTTGCTCGCCTTCTGAATTTCCTTTTTCTTGCTTAGAAAATGACAACAACAACATCAACAAAAGAAAGAGAAGACCAGCAGGAACTCCTGGTATATATATATATATATATGTATATTTTTATAAATCAATTTAATTTCCTTTCTTTATATTCGATGAATATTATTATAAGAAACAATATTTGTTATAAATTTACATGATGTATAATTTGCAATAAATTTATAGATCCAGATGCAGAAGTGGTGTCACTATCACCAAAAACACTATTAGAATCAGATAGGTATGTATGTGAGATCTGTAACCAAGGATTTCAAAGAGATCAAAACCTTCAGATGCACAGAAGAAGACACAAAGTTCCATGGAAGTTACTGAAGAGAGAAAGTAGTCAAGTTGTAAGAAAACGTGTGTTTGTTTGTCCAGAACCAACTTGTCTTCATCACGATCCATGTCATGCTCTTGGTGATCTTGTTGGTATCAAAAAGCATTTCAGAAGAAAACACAGCAATTACAAACAATGGGTTTGTGATAAATGTTATAAAGCTTATGCTGTTCAATCTGATTACAAAGCTCATCTCAAAACTTGTGGTACTAGAGGACATTCTTGTGATTGTGGTCGTGTCTTCTCAAGGTACGTTTTAATTTATTTTTAATTTTTTCTTTTTGGTTTTTAGACTGATCAAGTACTACTACTAATTAATATATACTACTATTCCATTACATATATATCATTAATTTACAATTTTCGCAACTCAATAATGTTTGAGATTACTTTCAATTAGCTTTTTGAAAGGAAAAAAGATTCTTCTTTTAGGAACTTCTTCTCTTTTTTAATAATGGGTTTTGACTTAGAAAAAGGAAATAAAAAAAAGCAAGCAAAACAAAAAAAAAATGATGATGAAAAGACTAAAGGATTTATTTTGTTCTCTTGGCTTATAAAACCTTAATTAATTGTATCTCTCAAGTTATTTAATTTTTTACACACTTCCCAAAACCCAGTTTCCTTTGGTCACGGAGAGATTGATGTATTGTTTGGAATTCTTTCGACATTAAGACCTAAATTACACCTTTGTTGGTGTTGTTGGTTGGTTTTGGGTTTTCCCTTCGTTATTCTTTACATTTCTTTCATGTCTTCTATACATTATATACACAACTTTTAAGCTCACTTGACTTCAACATTGTAGATTCAATTGGAAAGTATTCATTACATATGTAAAATATATAGTATTATTTATTATCTTTAATAGATTTGTGATATCATATTATAACCCTAATAATTTTAACTTTAATCATATATTTATTTATTTTATTAAACTTACGTTATAAATTAACATTATTAAATTTTTTTATTATTTTTGTATTCATATTTGTTTAAAGATGAATAAGATATTTAAATTAATAATATTTTATTATCATCTCATCTTATCATCTTATTAAAAATTAAATAAAATAATATGAAATAAATTTTAAAAATATCGCAAATCTCAATAACGCTTTATCTCAATTTACATTTCTAATAATTATTATGAATCTTATTAATTATATATATATATATTAATTGTTGGATGGTCTGTTTATAAATTTATAATATATATATCTATAAATATATATAGGGTGGAGAGCTTCATTGAACATCAGGACACTTGTACTATTGGCAGTAGTATTAGGTCATCAGAACCACAAGCTCCTCCACTACTACAACCAAATACTAATGCATGTTTATCTAGAACAGCTTCAAGTACTCTAAGTCCATCTAGTGATCATCACACTAATTACAACCCCACCACCACTACTACTATAATACCACCTTCTTCTTCTTGGTCTCCTTCAGCTTTATTAGTACTCCCAAAGCCAAAAGACTATTCATCATCATCATCAACTAAATTAATCTTGAAACCATCTACTGAAAACAACTCAACTTCCAAACACCACAATTTGAAACTTCAACTCTCAACTAGTACTACCACATCAAATATGATCATTTCAGTATCACCAACAAAAGATGATCAAAATCATTCTAATACTCAATTGCAGCTCTCAATTGGGTCATCAGATTTTGGTGAGAAAGTTGAAACCAATTTCATAAAAAATAATAGAAACAATTACTCTCCAAGTAGAGATCATGAGAGTAGTACTACTACAAATGACAAAGCAGCTGTTGGGGTTAATTATTCTTCAAGGCTTATAAAAGATGAAGCAAGAGAACAATTGAGACTTGCTATGGTTGAGAAGAGTTATGCTGAAGAAGCTAGAAAAGAAGCTAAAAGACAGATTGAATTAGCTGAGCAAGAGTTTGCTAATGCCAAGAGAATCAGACAACAAGCACAAGTTGAATTAGACAAGGCTCAAAGTATGAAGGAACTTGCCATCAAAAAAATCAACTCTACTGTTTTGCTTGTCACTTGTCATTCTTGTAAGCAGCACTTTCAAGCCAGAAACACAAAGAGCAACTCTCAATATTGATGATGATATAAATTAAGTATGTGATCTTAAGGATGATATATATATATATATGTATATATGTATGTATATATGTATGTATGTATGGTCCTAATTTTTTACACTCTCATATCTCAATAGTTGAGATCTATATGGGAGTTCAGACTAATTACTCCATTAAATCTCAATAATTAATATATGTAAGTGTAAAAAATTAGATAATATTTTATAACTATATATATTATCTGGTTTCTAGTTACATGCTATGCAGGCTATATTCCCCCAAGCACAAAATGGTGAAACAGAGAAAGCAGATTGATTTGACATCAGAGATCTCTTTCAAATTTAATTCCGCAAAAATCAATTATAAATTTTCTCTTAATTTTGTATCTTTGACTATATCCTTTTTTTTTTAATTATTAATTAATTTCTGTTTCCTCTTTTTACCCTATTGTTTATACAATAATATATGTGGGTATTTTAATAATTATGAAGACCATCCTTATTTCCTGTCTACTTGTTAAAAATTGTTAGAAAACTATTCCCCTGTAAACTTAAGCTAGTAAAAGATTAAATATTATTTTTATACAGATATTATTATAAATATTAATTTTATACATTATGTATGTCAAATACTTGATATTAAATAATTAAAATTATTGAATCTTAGAATACATAATTTTTAATATCATTGAACATGGGACTTTGATAATCTTTAAAGAGTATTTAGATATTTTATTTAAACATTTGTTTGGTTTGGTAAATGTGATCAGTGTATCAGTAAAGGTATTTGTTGATTAAGGATTTTTTTTCTTCCAGTTTTTACGTGTACTATTTACAATATTTATAATTATAATAGGTTTCCTCTTAATACTGCATTCTTAAAATGTATTTGATTCTTTTCAAAAAAGAAAAAGAAAAATGTATTTGATTAAATTATTATAATGCTAGTTGCAACTCTAGATTAAAAGGATTGAGAAAACCAAATTGTATTTTTCTTAAGAGAGAAAAAGTGAGAAAATTATTGAAAAATATAAATAATAATTAAAATCAATTTTATCTATTATTGAACTTATGTAATTAATAGTTTAAGAAGAAAATTTTTACAAAATTTTTGTCTATAAACTCACGTATCTATACCTTAAATATTGGAGAAACTCAAAAAATAAGTTTGATATACATCTATATTTGCAAATATAATTTGAGTTATCTATATTTCACACTATATCTTAGTATATGCATTGTTCATTAGGTTTTTTTTTATTGTGCAATTTTCCCAAATTTATGGCCACACACAAAAACTCAATGTTCACATCATGCTATAAAATATCATTGAACATGGGACTTTGATAATATATTACCCAATAATCAGGGGCGTACTCATAAATTTTTTATAGGTGGGGCTAAACTATTAGTTTATAATTTTTAGGATATTAGTTATTTTAAATAACCTCATTTATAACATTGATGGTGTAATTTAATAGTAAAATTATTGATATGATCAATGTGATTGTAATTAGCAAAACTAAAGTTTATTTTTTTACTTAATTTTGTACTAAAATAACCAATACTTTTCAAGAATACAGAACCAAAATTACCTTCGGCACTTGTACTATTTAATGCTTCTTCTTAGGTATAACAGCTATAAGTTACATGCACCATCATTATTTCTACTTAAATTTAAGAATATATGATAAGTTTTCATGATTTTACATTAATGGTTTAAATACCAATAATCGAACAATTTAAATTACATATTTATATGTTTAATTGGATAAATAATAGCATATTTAAGATAATAAAAACTCATAAATTGCAAAGTATTTTACTTTTAAAATCATTATTTTTTTAGAGTTTAAAAAATTTTATCTACATCAAAAGAGTATGGATTCTTATTTCTTTACAAGTATGGTCCAAAATAAACTTAATTTTCAATTTGGTACCAAACTTTCGTAAACTATAGTTCTAAAAATTCAATTTCACTAATTTAGTACCATAACTTTTTATTTTGACTAATTTAATATTCTAGCTTCTTCAACTTAATCAATTTGAGATCATAACTCGTTAAATTTGACGAAAACTAGTATATGAAAATTAATCATTCAATCTAATTAATAAACATTGTTTTATAATTATCTAGATTGAAATTAGTACTACTCGTTTTTTTATCAAATATTTTGTCGAGTAAACAAGCCCTCTTAGCCCACACATAAGTCTGCCACAACCAATAACCTCAATTGATTAAATAAAAGTGTTTATTTAGTATGTGACATAGAGTCAACACTTGTGAAGAAGTGATAGATATATAAAAATAATGTTAATACTTCTCCAAATAGCTTAAGTTTTTACGAGCATCGATAACCCAACAGTGGCTTTTAATAATATTTGCAAATATTTTGTATTGTATCCAAGGGCAGAAGCAAAAAAAAAATTTAGAGAGGTTGAAGATTAATTTTTTTATGTCATATTACAATACAAAATTTAGAGTCTTTATGTTAACATTTTATTGTAACCTTTCATGAAAATTTTAAGTACATAAAAGGTAAAATACAATAAAGTTCATACATAAACATATTAAATTAATTAATTAATTACAATGTTAAACCTTAAAATAAAATTAATATATTAAAGTCTAAAATATAAGATATAATTTAGATATTCAAATTAAAGATATATCTTGATTAAAAATATAAAATTGACAAATAAAGTAAAATGATGAAGAAAAAACAAATAAGAGTAACAAAAGATTATTGAAATAAGATGTCAAATAATATAATCCGACATGATGTTAAAATTAAAAGAGAAAAATATCATGAAAACTTTTGATGTGAGAAAAAAAATAAGTTTTATTGTTATAAATTAAACAAAGTTATATATTTGAACTAAATGTTGGTTCCAGTATATTAACAGTTAAGACTTAATAAATATTATGACATGATATTTATTTATTTATGAATGAAACACTTGTATTTAAAACTAAAAGATGATAAAATATTTTATGTTACATGTTATATGTCTCTTTTGATAACATCGACATCGATAATTTAGTCCTTAATAATTACACTTTTATTATAAAAATGAATAGCTAAGATGTGATTCTACTAAGTAATAATACCATATTCTGTGTATAGTTTTCTCTTAAAAGACATCTATGTAAATTATTTTGAGTCAATTTTTTTTGTTTTATTTTGATTTATCATTACATGTATAATTAATAATAATACAAACCTAGGAATGAGTACTTGAAAAAATGAATAAAATAGTAGAAAAGTGACTTAAATTTTCTTTATGTTAAAATTTTATTGGTGATATAATAACATATATAAAATAAAAGAATGTATCCATTTAACTAATTTTTATTCAAAAAATTCAGTCGGATTATAGTTTTGTGGAGTCTCTAGCTAAGCTCCGCCACTAATTGTATCCCAAATTTTCCAAGAACTAAAAACAGTTATTTTATCCATGCCTGGCCAAACACGCCCTTAAACATGTAGTGTTGATAGCTCTTCTTAGTTAATTGAAGTTGAACTCTATATATGATATATATATATATATATATATTGCTAATCATCGTATTATATTTAAATATTAGACCTAAACATAGAGAATTATACCTTCTTAGATTCTAACAATACAAATAGAAAGTGGTAATTGATACATGTTAAATCAATATATATATATATGACATATATGTCTGTTGGGCATGAAGGGTATAAAAACATATATATATATATATATATATATATAGGACATATATGTCTGTTGGGCATGAAGGGTATAAAAAATTAGTATATCTCACTTTTTCGCCGAGCATTAAAGGATAACACTGACCACAATTTATAACACAAGTCATAAATTTTTCAGACTCCATATAAAAGTAGGGGAGAGAGAAAGATGAGGAAAAAAAAGAAAAAAAGAGAGAGTAATATTAGTTTATTATATACATAAAAATATAAGATGTCAGTTATTAATTAATGCATGTTAAATTGAATATTGATTGAGTAATTATAAAATTATTTATTAACATAAGATTAATTAAATTATAATATGTATATTACTAAAAGTTTGACACGAGATAAATACATTAATAACATATGGAAAACTATTTCATTGAAAATCTGCCTTATTTGCTTACAAATTAAGGTTTTGTTTTGATTAAAATACAATATTGTTTTTAAAATATCAAAATATAGTTTATATATATATATATGTCATCTAGTACACTGTACATAAAAATTAAATATGAATGAGAAAGTAGCATGTTTTTCAGTGTCACTGTTAAAAATTAGTTTTAATGACAAACTCAGACTCAGTCGTCCCTTTCAAGGCCTTCAAATTACACAGACACAAACAAACTTATCTATTCATCATCACTTTCACATCTCTATCTCATTATCTCTCATCTCATCACATTCACATAAGAATCAGAGCCCATTGGCAGTATGGTCAGTAGAAGCACACATCGTCTTTCCTAATTTGCAGAGACCATTCAGTGCTAGCTCATGGATTTGAACTCTTTAAGCTAGCTAGCGCATGAAATTAATTATTTCTACTTTTAATATTTTCTTTTGTATAAATATATATATATGAGAAAATAAAATTACTGCATTAATCTGTGTGTGTTTTGTGGTGCTATTTTTTAACTATCATTACTAGAGTTTCAGAATCAAATAATATTGAAGGTTGAGAAGGCCAATTAACTCGTTAGCATGCTTAAAAAGAGTGACAGTCATTCACTTATTTGTTTTTAATTACTATGTATATATCCCAAATAAAATAGCTTTTAAAGACAGGTTTTAACTTTTTCTTTCAGCCTTTTTTTACTTTTTTTTTCTTCATTTTAATCCTTATTTTGAGTGTTTGAGGAGTTAGTGGTTATCTAGCTAGGAGTAACATTAATAGAAAAAATTACAATTAAACAAATTAATTTAGTGTTTGGACTTGTAAAGCCACCACTACTAATGACTTAAATTACAAATATTGTTTCATATCAACCTTAAATTAAACCACAACCCACAACCTCAAGGATTTGGCACTACCATTACCAAACAAGTGGTTGATGGGAAGAACCATCAATTTTTTTGTTAATTTGAGCACTTTTTTTATTACTCTTTATTTGATTAGTTTTTCCAAATTGTTTTAAAAGATAAGAGTGTAATTAATAATTAGGTTGGATATTCTAATGATACCATAATTTCATTCTAAGTATTCTTTTTTGCCCATTTGTTCAGGGATATCTTAATCATAGTTAGACATATTCAAGTGGCTAGGAGGGAATGCAACCCTGTAAATAAAACATGTACACACCACTCTTTTAAAAAAAACATTAAAACCCTAAAAATAATGAAATTTAATTAGCTTTAATTTTTTGAAAAAAAAAATACTCTATATTTTATGAATTTTTTATTTCTATTGAAAAAATGTAAGTTTATATTGTCTTAAATTGGTTCTTCTTTCTCTATTAAACACAAGAATATACTATTTAAATTGTTAAATAATAAAGATTTGAAATATTATATAAATTAAGGCAAGATTAATGAAAATTTATCATATTCTTATATTAAAGCTAGAAAAATCAACATATATATATATAATAACTAAAAATAATTATTAAATAACATAAGTATTTACATTGAATTTATTTTCTCTTTATATTAAAATTTTAGTTATTTTTGTTAAAATAATAAGAAAACAATTAACTTCAGTTATAAAATTTAAAATAAAACTACTACATATAATTTTACCAATATAAATAATTATACTGTTAAACAAGATTTATCAATAAATTCAAAAATTGGAAGGTTAAATTTATTAGAGCTAAAAAGTAGTTACTTTGTTGATACTTATATTTATTAAAGATATTAATTTAATATAATTTTTTATTTTATTGATAATTTTAAGCACCATATGTGGGAGGGCATCGTTACTAAAAAAGGACTAATTTGCTAGTTTTTAAAAATGTAACATGAAGATTTCAGTAGCTCAAGAAAACTAATGAAATTAAGAATAGACAAACTTTTTCGCCTATTTTTTTTTTTTGTCGGTTTTTTAAAAAACTGGTTAAACTTTTTTGAAAGACTGCAGCGGAAATTTTTCGACGGTTCTTAAAAAACGGTAAATTTTTTTTATTTCAACAGTTCTTAAAAATCGACAAACTTTTCTTATTTTTCCAGGTTTTCAAGAACCGACAAAAAAATTATGGATACAATCTTTTAAATTAACACATTAACAGAAAATACATTAATATTTACTATAATCATAATATATCCTAAAAATATTCAAATTATCACATTAATATTTACAATAAACATAATAAATCAAATCAAAATCAAAATATTGAACTTATAAGTGTTAATTTTAATGTCCTAAATTTAATTAGTTTGAATACATTTTAGTAGTTTATAATATGCTATACTTTATTTAGCTCGGAACTCTATTGATTATTGGCAAGAATACATCCACTCACTCGTACGTTATTTCATCGAATTGTGCTTGATGTTATGCCATATTACTCTAGAACTATAAATTAAAGCATTAAGAAAATATTACAATGTGTAAAAAAATTAACATAAAGAAATAAAAATTTATAATTAATATGAAGGTATGATCTACTTATGCATTATCACTCATAAGGATTTATGTAATATATGGCATCACGTAATAACTACAAAAAATGTTATCCAATCGTTTATATGTCTATTAATACCAAATATACTTGAATATAACTAATAATAAATTGTTAAGTCTCACATGTCTATTAATATCAAATATACTTGAATATAACTAATAATAAATTGTTAAGTCCCACATTGACTAAGAATAAGACAATAATGTTGCTTATAAGTATGGTCAACTCTCTAACTCACAAGTTGACTTTTGGGTTCAGAGTTAAGTCTGAGTTTCTAAGTTGGTATCAGAACTAGACTCTTGGCTTCTTCGTACTCTCATCGGCCCTCGTGCCGTAAATCTGGACCGTACCGTAAATCCGGATTCTAGCCGATGAGGAGGGAGGATGTTAAGTCCCACATTGACTAAGAGTAAGGCATCAGTGCTGCTTATAAGTCTGGGTAACCCTCTAACTCACAAGCTGGCTTTTGGGTTCAAAGTTAGGCTTGAGTTTCTAAGTTAAATAATTAATTTTAATAATCTTATATTTAACTAAATGTTTTTGATGTATGTTAAGTTATTATATGCTATAATTTGAATACGTCTATTTTACTATTGATATAACCTATTTCAAATTAAAGTTATAAAGATAAATAAACTATAATAATAAATTTATTAATTAAATGAATGCTAAAATAAACTTATATGAACATGTTCTCTTTAACCTTAGGTCGCACCGGTTGTTTCAATGGATTTAAAAAATAAGATCACTGCCAAAATGGTCCAAAAGCAACCGGCATTCGATATGATCTTCATTTGATTTTAAAATAAATAACATTATACTTAAAATATGTTCTATTTTAGTATTAAATTCGATGTGTCTACTTAAAAAATACATGAAATGTTTAGAAACGTATGCCAATGGATATGGTATTAACCATTCTATATAATCATCTAACTCATCTAACATGTTGGTACACATTGTTAAGGGTCTCTTTAAGCAATCCTCTACAAAGATATTTTCAACATGTATAGGATATATAAATCTATAAGTTTGAGACAATATGTTACATACAATATATCTTTGATAGTAAGACTTAATATAATAATTTTGATCAATAATTATAATATATTTGTGAATTAGAAAATAATAAGAATTGAAACGATTGTAACTGAATGAAAAAGACATGATAGAATAGTCCAACTTTCTCATATGAAGAAAAAGGAGTAGACATTCAATTCCCAAAGTTATAAAATTAACCCCTATAAGGTTTATAGACAACACGCTTATTTGTAAACTAATTTTTAAGGCTTATCATCAAATCAATGAAGCTAAGCAAAAGAAACGCTTGAGTTTTGGATAGTCATATTTTTGAAAACATATAAATTTTTGAGAGAAATTGCATTCTTTTCTATGCTTCATCATTCTACAACTGCTCTTATCAAATTCAGCTCTAGGTAATCCTAATTGCTAATATTGATATACAAATCATTGCCTAAATTATTGCTTTATTATTTGTTTTAGAAATCTTAGTTCCATGTCTATTGTTTCATGTTTTGAACTAGGATTAGGATTTTTGCTTATTAAAATCTATCTAAAACACATATGGAAACTTGTACTTTTATGTTAACCCTATTTTTAGGTCGATCCATGAACATGTTTGATTTGTGAGAGCTAATTAGAACATTAGTCAAAATCCACGCTAATCTTAGAGGTTGTGAAAATAGAGCAAGGACTTGTAAGTAAAGTACATTATGGTATTATCTTAAGGAGAGTAGTATAAGGTCGAGTTTGTACTTGAACATTAAATTTCTATAGTTGATAGATTAGGTGGTCTAGTGGACTAGTTACTTTTTTATTAAGTCATTATTGTGGCCTATATTGTTTTCACTTAAAAATCTCATACTTTATCTTTAATTTTGTACTTTATAGTTTACATATGATTACATGTTTTTTGATGTGATTAGTTTACGAATTTATAATTTGATAAATTAAAAAATAACATATTTACCTCCCTCTAGATCTATTTGATCCATTTTATAACTTTCAATTGGTATCAAAGGCTACATTAGACGCATTTAGTGATTTCAATCTATAGTTACACATATAGAAAAAAATGAAAGAAGGTGAGACATCCATAAGAGCCCTCACTCTTTGATGGTTTTAATTACCCTTAGTGAAAGGTTTACATGCAAGTCTATCTCTAACAAGATGAAAAATTCTAGGATATAATTCTTGAAGATTGGGAACCATTTTTGGTAATAAAAGATAGTATGATAGCCATAAAACAAAGAAAAGAATGAACTACTGGAGAAAGAACCTTGAGTGGATCAAACCAAAAAGGATTAAGTTCAATATTTGTTGTAGTGTCAATAGATGAGTTCCATCACATCACTAGTTTTGAGATTGTCAAAGGCGTATAGAATACACTTGCACTTACCCATAAGGGTACTTTCCATATGAAAAACACACAACTAAGATTGCTAGTATCTCAATTTGCTTTGTTAAAATGATTAACATTGAAAATTTTGATCAATTCTATGCTCGTTTTTGTGATATTACTAATGCTTATTTTATCTTGGTGAAAAAAAATCATAGTTTGTACTTATACATAAACCTCTAAGTTTCTTGATAGAAGAATAAAATATGAATGTTATAATTGTAAAAGAAAGCAAGAATGTGGACACATTGAACATTGATGAGCTTGTTTGGTCAATCCATACCCATATTATAAGAAAACAAGTTTGTAGCTACAAAAAATTTCGTGAAAATGGATGAAAATTTCTTATCAAATTGTCTAATAGCTATAAAACACATTGGTAGCAAATTCGTAGTTATAATCCTGTAGCTAGTTGAACTTTGTTATAAACGTGATATTTTTAAAACTAAATTTGCTACAAAAATTTGTCTCTATTTAATTGACGTGGACATCTAAAATTGCACATTTTTTTATTTTTGTAGCAAAACATTTTGTTGCGAATATTATAAGTTGATTTATAAAATGTGCAATTTTAAAGGTTCATGTTGAAACTGAGTTCGAGAGTTGGAGAGAGCGAAAAAAATGTGTCATATTTCTTGAAGTTGGTCTCCTATGTATATTAATCAATTAGGAATCATAATACATCGGACAGAAAACCTTAAAATATGCAAACTTAGGTTGAAACATCTTGTAAATTAATTAATAGAAAAATAGTAGCCAAAATTTTATTTTGAACGAGATGTACTCCTTCATGCTACAAAATCCTAAGAAATTGAAATGATCGTCATAACATTAATTCCTCTCTTACGCACAAATGTTTACCTTCATAATCCCATAAAAAAATTAGCAAGTAACAATTAATTTGTTAGATAGTCATTACCGATACCTGACGAAAAATTTAAAGAGAATTAATATTAAATCTTGCTAATATTAGAATAAATAAAGTTACATTTCATTTATTTATATTTATTATTTAATTCTTCAAATAAAAGTTTAAAATTTCATAATTATTAATATTTGTTTCAACTCAATATATCATCGTATATGTGAGAAGAATAGAATTTAATTGAAATAATTAAAACAATATATGATCATTAGTTAAAGTTTTATAAGGAATCTTGAAGACTTTATTTAGATCACTAATACATCCCATATCCATTAAGATTCTTATTTGAGGTAATTAATATGAATATATTTAGTTAAAAATATTTTGTATATATATTAATTGATTATATAAAACTAAACTTCATATTATTAATAATTTTAGTATATGTTTATCCACGTATGTATGTTTATTTATATCACTCAATAACAATATGCAACACTACACGGATATTTGGTATAAGGATATTTATTCTCGAAAGATAAAATTTTATCCAAAATGTGAATTAGAAACAAGAATATTTATCATTTTTTTTATAAAATGAGGGTTGTAAAAAGTCTATTGGGACAATCCAGAAAAATAATAGATTTAAAGATAAACACTTTTATCCTTGAATGTAATGAATAGCTTGCTCAAATACATTTTAGGGACAAAACATTTGTCTAAAAATTATAAATTGTCCCAAAGTTGTGCCAATAAATTATTTTCTAAGACCTAATTTAGAACAAATTTTTTCTTAAAACATATTGATTCTCTTAATAATATTTTTTGAGAAAAATATTTTTTTTCTCAAACTATCAATTTAAGGATAAAATTGTGACAATATTTTGTACAAACTTGTCTAGATTGATTCAGATTAAGATTAGTTTATGATATTTTTTTGTCTTATAATATATTTGTCGACAAAAATGTATGATGTATGTCTCAAAAAATATATTATAGGATAAAATATTAACAAAATTGTAAAAGAATATAGATAGAAGGATAACAAACAATTTAAAATTTTCTAAAGAAAAATGTCTAATAACATAATTGAGATACTATGATAGCCCTCAAATGATTTTTTTCTTCTTGTATGTCCGGCATTGTGTAAAAAAGTATGATTAGTTAAATGAAGAAATAAGTACCGTAGTAAAGTGAAAAATATAGTGTAAACAAATATGTCAGTACGAACTCATAACATGCTAGCTATCAATGCAAAAGTAACTCTTATCCATGCTATTATGATACAAAGAAGACAAATAGAACACGAGATCATGGTTACATTATTACTAGTAAAAATTATAAATTTTATATGAAATATAAGAAATATGAGTCATCTAATCTTAAAATATTAAATTTAAAGAAAAATAAGTCTCGAACTACTTATAAACACTATGTTAATATATTTTTTAATCAATTTAACACTCTTTTTATGTATAAATATTTTTCGTCAAAATATTCATCATTTAACTTAACATTTTATATTTTCAACATATTCTTATTATATTCTAATTTTATTTTTGATTATTTATCTTTTTATTTTTTTACCAAGCACATATTTTATTTACGATGTTTATTAGTTTTTTTTTTCTTAGTCTATTTATTTTTTAAAGCTATGATACTATGTAAATTTTGTATAGTGTATAAAAAACATGTAAATTTTGTATAATGTATAAAAAACATGAGTCATGCAATCCTAAATAATTACACTCATAAGAATGTAATTTATATTACTACTTATAAATATTACACTAATATATTTCTCGATAAGTATTTAACACTACTTTTGTATTCACTAAGGAGGAGTTCACCGGGATTACAATCGTTGGATTAGTTTATAGTATGTCCTGCATCACAAACAGAATACAAGGTACGTACAGAGTCAGTTAAATGAAAATAAGAAAGACAAATGACTCTGCGACTAAAATAGAGTAGCCGGATAAAACTTATGTATATTGAACTATCGCTTGAGTAAATACTTGTCTTCATGATCAGATGTCATGTCATGAGCTGTGCTATGCACATGTTGTCGCACACAAAATTTTAGCCAAAATCTTACATGCATGTTTTAATTGACAAATTAATGCAGGAAGGCAAGTCATAACTTAAAATTCCTTAAAACTATTAATAAAGTGGAAATAAACGCGCATAGGTTGAGTAATTGAAAGAAGAAACTTCCATTCCAAACCCTTTTCTTTACCAGCTGAGCAATTGAAAGAATGATACGATTACCTTGCAAATTTATGGTACACCAAACTTTAAAGGCTTAGAAATATATAATTTCAAGAAATTTGGAGCATCACATGACCAGAAAAAGGATGATTATAAAGTAAATAGCAAAACCAACAGAATTGTCAACTAATGATCATGCTTTTAAACTTTAAGCTGATAAAAGAAACTTATATTCAAGTCTATATATTAGTTGAAAGTATGTACCTTGGCTTCATATAGTTCAAATTAATATTCCTTTTCAATGTTTGTCATGGGGCATAATGGTTTTTGGTTCATTATTATCTGCACCAGATGCAATCTCGGACCTCTCTATTAAAAAGCAAGAAAGGTTAAGGATGGAAGGCTTAATTTCTTCAAGCTTTTTAGCCAAATGTAGCAATATGACTGATAGAAGGCTCCAACTCTTCAAGAAAATATCAAGTTTAAGTGTATATATACTTGACTCTCTTCTCCTTCATTTCTACATATGAGCAACGAAGAATCCAAGTCTCTTAAAAAAAATTAATACATGTACTCAGGAGGACTGAATCTCTGTTATACGAGTCAACTTTAATTAATAGCTCGTCCTCCTGTCAACTAATCGATAAAAACAACAAAGATAACTCGACTTAAATTGTCTTGAGTATGCCAATAAATGTGTTGTTTGAATTTCTTTTATTACAACCCAAGCAAGAACCAAATATAAATGAATAAATACCTTTGCTTTCAACGGCTCAACAATCTGGAACTGGAAAATTTCACTCATGTACTTCAGTTTTAACATATCTTCGTATATGTTCTTGATTTTTATAAAAATATCTCTAATATTATCTAATTTTATATTTAATATCAATAATATTCTTAAATGGTTAACGATATTAAGTTTTTTATCCATTGATATGTTTTTCTTCCTCAGACTACGATACCAAGTAATTTTATTCTAATTAATTTTTCATAATTTTTATATAATTAACTTTTAGATTTAATAATATTAAACAAATAAATATTAATTAATCTTCTGATTTTAGGATTTTGAACAAACAAATATTATACTTAATAAACAAAATCTAGAGTCATGCTCGATCTTATCTTATCTTAATAAATATAAGTTCACTTCTGTCTTTCGCTATTTTACATCTAATATTTAGTTATCTTATTAGAAATCTCATCTTCTAAATCAGGAACAATGGATTCTTGCCTTCAACTGATAATATAAGTCGTATTTCTATTTAAGATATAAGAAAGATTAACAAGTACTTAAAAGCAATAAAATATGACGAAATTTATTTGAATTTTAATATCAAAAATAGATTTTATTTACATAATTTTATCATTATTTTAACAAATTCATATTTTTAGAATCATATGTATATTTTAATGTATTTTACGTATTTACAGCTTCAAATTGATTAAAAAGATCAACATGTGAAGAATCATATATAAAAGCATTCGAATGCAATTTAAGAGAATTAAAGAACAAACATACGTAAGCCTTATATGTATCAATCACGAAGTAATGGGATAAAATACAAAGAAAATTAAAGACAAGCAGAACAATGTGGGCCATAACGGTGAATAATGTGTACTACAATGCAATTGTCTCAGATCGCAATCAAATCACATATCAGATTGATGCAAGCTATGACGATGGAAAATGTGTACCGTGACGTACGACCTTACAATCCACTTCTCTCTCCTTTTTGTAGCGTTTTTCTACCGATATAAATCCACCTCCCTTACTATGTACGCCATTTTCATGCAACACTTTTGAAGTTTCAAACAATTCCTTCTGAATTGTTATAGTTTTTAGGTTTATATTTTTCTTAATTTAATATATTAGTTTTTCAATTCAATAAGCAATATAGACAGATCTATTTGGAGTTTTTTTATATACATATTAGTATTGGAATTTTATACTTTGAATGATACGCATGAGGTATAAATTTTAAAAGTATTCTTTTATTTTTAGAATTAATTTTATGTATTGGTTTGCATGTTATTTTTAATATACTGATCATTTATTAAATTTGAATATGTGTGACTGAATATTACTATAGGATATTAGGTATGTTGTTCTACTTGTAAAATATTAACTTAGGTAAATATTTTTATAAAATAAATGAAGTTTTATTTATTTATTCAAGATTTCTAAAAAAATTATTACAGAAAAATATATTAATGATATATTTTTTGTAATATATTTAAATTATGAAAATTAGATTTATGGTCTAATTATCTAGATTTGATTTAGAATAATATTTTATTTCAAAAAATATCACATAAATTTATTATTAGAAAATACTTTGACATATTTTTCATAATAGATTTAAAATCTGAAAATTAGGTTTTAAATATATCAATCTTAAATCCAACTTTGATACCTATGAAGTTTAAATTGATAGCCTTGCAATAAGAATTGATTTAAATGATTTGTTAATTTCTTATGAATAAATCATAATTTAATCATTATCAATTAACTTATCCCCACCAAAAAACTTTAGTTGATATTGATTAATAGCGAAACTTATCCCCTTTAAAAGACTTTTTCATACAAAAAGAAAAACATCAATAACATTAATTTATATATTTAGTAACCTAATTAATTTTAAGTAAGTATGATTAACTAACTAAGATATTCCATAACCCTCCATTTAGTATGTTTGTATTTGTTTACTCAAATTTATCTTTAAATTTATGTTATTAGTTTAGACTTTTCAAACCCAAAAAAATTGTGATAGATTATTTAGGTTTATTTTTTATTTTAAAGAGTTTTATTGAATTATTTAAAAACTACATAATTCCTCTCTAGATCGACCTTAGAAAAATATTTATCATTTATTACAAAGTGATTCGTGCACTTCCAAATTACTTAAAATATACAAAATTTATGTATCAAGTTTTTGTGCATAAAATTTTTAGTAGCGTTGTCGAGGAAGAGTATCAAAAATCTTAAAAACTTTTTATTTTGTAAATATTCATGATTTTTTTAATTTTCAAAAACAAAATATTTTCAAAAAAATCTAAAAATGAATGTCATTTGACTTTAAAAACATAATAAAATAAAAGAAATAAAAAAATATGACGTATTTTCTCTTCTTCTCTCTTCTTTTATTTATTTTAAATCAAATCTTTTTAATTTTTAGTTTATTTTTGTAAAGTATTTTATTATTGTTTGTATCATAAATTATTTGTATAAAAGAATGTTTGTATCATGAATTGATTGTAACATACATTGTATCTTTATTTTGTCTTTTGTATTTTTAGACAAATGACTTTAATTTCTTATTTTTGTAGTTTATGCGAGATAGGATATCCTTAAGGTATCCCCTTACACCTTACATAGATAATGTCAACAGATTTAAATAACTATTGAGAATGCTGGACAGTGAGATCCAACAACCTTAATTTGAACAAAACTTTTAGCCAGACCTAGATCCTTCTATTGAACCTTTTAAATTGGAGAAAAATCCACCATTTAATATTGATACTCAAGAGATTGGAGTTTGATAGGATTAGACAATAACCATATATTAATATTGATACTCAACCAAATTAGGAAACCATAATCCATATTCAACATCTATAGTAACTTCATCGTAGTGGGAGGGAAATTAGATTGACTAACTATACATGGCAGCTTGGAAGGTATAAGTTATTGAGCATGATATTCATATAAATGATCCATTATTTTATAAAAAGTAATATAGGATATTTACAAAAATGAATGGATTATGGTTATGAACCTCTAGATGGAATGTATATACTACAACTCCGTTTGGGAACTTATAAACAAACCTAATAAGGTTAGATAAAAGTGGAGACTTTAAAACTATATTAGTGCTATAGGATTTTACCCAAAAATAAGAGGTTGACTACGAGAAGACCTTTTCACTATTAGCAATGCTTAAATCCATGCAAATACTCTTGTCCATCGTAATAGTTTATGAAATTTGGAAAATGGATGTATACTCGAAACAAAGCAAAAACATAACTAACAACATCGACTCACTTGCATGTTCGTTCGTCAAAAACCAACACTTTATTTAACATGCATATTACGAAAACCAACCTCATAGTATGTGTAAACATACTTGCATACAAAGTTTTCTTAACTATATGAGCGTATGTATTACTGATCACAATAACCAACCTTACATAGAAGATGATAAAATTCAATATTTCAGCATCTATACAACATGATTAGTTTTAAGTGAAACAATCAAAGTCATCAATGACAATTAAGTAGAGTTTATAAAGGCATCTTTAATTAAGTTATTAGTATGACCTATATCTATTTGGAATATAGTTACCCTTATTCGAGATAAGTAATGTGAAAACATCTAGTTAGAAGTACGTTGTATAATAGTTGATTATACAAGATTGGACTAGGTATATTAGAAACATGTTTAATATCCACTTAACCATAAATGTTTCTACATATATCAATCGATAGCTATCTGCAAGACAATATTAATCTTGAGTAATTTAGTTGGCCCTTTGTTATGACATCTTACTATTTGACTTACTCGACGAAATTTGTATTGGTGGTCTAAGATGCCTTGTATCTTGTTATCTTAATATTCATGGTGGGCTAAGAGGTTATTCCATAAGATGTGAAATCTACTTCATTTGTTCATAGATGTTAGATAGTAGTTCCCTTGTTTAGTGATCTAGATCTTGAATAACTCCATGCAATGTATAATATAATTATAGACGTTATTGATATGCATCATAGGTACTCATCAAGGAAAAGATGTAATAAAAGAGTTAAAATAGACTTAATGATCTTATTCGTATAACAAGCTAGTTCTAAAGGATTGAGTTGCACTTAATGATTATACCGGTGGATTACTCATATGCATAATAATGAGTAAATCTTAATTATGATATTTAAGAGTTTAATCTCTAATCTACGGTGGAGTGACACTACACTAAGATTAATAAAAATTAATAATAAATTAAAACGTTAATTAATGTATTAATATTTTACTAAGATTGCATTCATAATTTGATTGGTCCTCAAATATACTCTATAACAATGAATAAATGATGTTGTTTTCAAGATAAATATGAATAATCAATTTAAAATTAAGTATTTAAATTATTAAAATACATATTTATTTATTAAAACACTTAATAAAAGTCGTAAAAATTAAATAAATTTGTAAAGGTAAAATGGTAATTTAACATAGTCATTTAATCAATTAAATTTGATTAAATAATTATTTGAATTAATTAAAAATATTAAAATTTAATATTTAGTAGATATTTAAATATTAGTGAGATAATCAATGATATTTTAGTAAATATTAAATTAAATTTGATATATAGATTTTGAATATAATTTGATTGGATTAAATTGAAGTACAAAAATAGGAATAAAGCTCCACATGTAGAGTAGATTGTTTATCGGTATGAGAGTGACAATCACACAATTTGATTGTGTTCATGATTACTAATTAAAGATAATTTAAGAATTATAATACAAATCAAACTATGTAAAATAGAGATTATTTAAATATATCCTATTCTCTCATGCTTAGTTAAACGTAACTTAGTTTTTTTTAGAAAAATACATACACTTAATTAAGAGAATTTTATAAGATAAAATTAACTAAAGCCATATAATTCAACAACATAGTTTTTGAATTAAAATTATTCTTAGAGAATAATATCATTTTCACATAATAGGAGTTTAAGTTGAAGAACTTGAAAAAAATTGAAACTCGGATATTATAAGGATTCCAACAAATCCCGTTCTTCCCATTACGGGAAGGTTTTAACAATTATTCATAAAGTATAAAGGTAACTTAATCTTATTCTACTTTGTAATTAAACTATAAATATGATAAGGATATTAATGGATAAATATTTTGTTTACCAATACCACAACTTTCTTAATTTTCTTTTAAAGACTTTTTCCTAGAAAAATGCAACAATTTGATTCTCTTGTACAATGTCACCTATCTATACTACTACTGCACTTGCTATCTGTACTCCTACTATTACTTCCTCTCATGCTTTGAGCTCTCGTACTTTGAATCATACTATTCTTACTTCCCCAAGGGCTAGTGATTATAAGACTTTTGTAGAGTTTATGGTTGCACTTCGGATGCTTCCACTGGTGCAATTATGGATTCACTTGGTGCTTCTAGTGGTTTTGTTGACCTTCCTCTTACAGCACCAAAGTTCATTCTACTTCCCTTATCCTTACTTCCTCTATCTCTCACCTCCATGCTCTCTCTTGATAACGATTGAAAGTTGAAAGTTTTATGACAACAATAATAAAGACAGTCACAAAAAGTTCAAAATAAGAAGAAGAAAAATTATTTATGTTTTTACGATGATTATTTAAATTTACATTGTTTATTTTCCTTGACAGTCGCTATTAAGCGACATTCGTAATTTTTTTTTTTTAAGTGAATAGATAAAGATTTTTCCGTAACAAAGTCTATTCACGCTTGTAAGCAGGTTTCCATTGCAAACTCTGATATACCACGCCGTTTGCTGGAGAATCGTTGCTCACCATCGCTGGAAAGCAGCTCCGTCATCGACGCCATAGCTTGAAGTCCGTACGAGGTCCAGGTCGAACGCGAGCTTGAGACGAGCGGTTGTCGTTCTGGGCGAGCGAGATTAAGGTCCAATTCTGCGCCGTTTCTGTTCATTGCCGTCGTTCTTCTTGCCGTCAGTACTCATTGCCGTCGTTCCTCCCACCATCGGTATTGCCATTCTTCCTGTTGCAATGTATGTCCGTGGATCTGTTCAGTTTTTTAACGTTTTCAATTTTTTAATGTTTCTGAGCTCTTGGAATATTAGCATCCCATGACATCTTTGCTAGTCTCTTGTCAAGGCTTAAAGATCTGTTTCTTTTTTTCCATTATTGGGGACCCAAATAACTCTGGTGACTTAATGGGCAAATTTCCAACCTCAGGTTCTGAATTTGAGAAGTTAAAACAGTTTTCTCTGCTCAACCCAGTTACTAAAATTTCAGGTCTTTTATTGTTGATCTCTTTCTTGACTATGGAATCAAATGGTGGTTTCTTAATTTGAACTGTGTCTTTGAACTCAGGACCAGTTTTGTTTGGTGATATTGTTCTTGTTCTGTCATGAATTATACCATAGCTAGAATTAGTACTTTTGAGAAACTGATTCCACCAACATCTTCTTCAACATGAATCACATTTTTATCTGAACAAGAACATTTGCGTCCAAGGCTATTGAATAGTTGGTGTTAAAGGCTTGGCATTTCTTTTAACAAAGGTTTCGTATATGTTTAATATATTTACTGTTATTTAAATGGCCAAAAACAAACGTGGTCCAAGAACCAATACTAAATACTAAATAAACCCTATATTCATTTGCTATATATATATATTAACTAAGTTTCCTTAGTTTCCTTAGTTTCCTGTGCGTGAAGAAGCCGCAAGAGTTGCAGCAAAAGAAAAACAACCCGTAGCTGTTTGAGAGAGTTGTCGGAGAAGCTGTTGGAGAAGAAGTGAGCTGTCACTGAAAACTTGAAACCAAAAACAGAGGAATAATTGAAGGAGAAGAGAGCAGCGAGAACAGCCACCTGTTTTCATTCATTTTTGACCACCAGCAAAGTTGGCCCTCTTCGACTTCCTCAATCTGTTTCAGTCTGCATCCGCTTATCAGCCATCTTCGTTTTTCGTCCGTCAGCCTGTTTTGGCATCACCTCCACCAAGAACAGTCTCGCGAGTCCATAAGCTTCAGCCTAGTGACTCCAACAGTGCCAGCGTTTGCCTTCACAAATGAGCAGCGCAGCTTCGTCACCTCCATGCTCTCTCTTGTTCGGTAATATCTAAAATTTAGGATTTATTTGTTGGGTTTGTTTGCTGATTCTGTGCAAAAAATATTTGGGTATATTTTAGATCTTGGTGTAATTTGTGAAGCTTTCTGAAAATTGGTGTTTGTATCTTCATTTGATTATTAGTGGATTTTCCTCGGTATGCTGTCGTCAATAGAGTAGACTTTTCACATTGAAAAGTTAAACCACTTAAATCATTGTGTGTCATTTATTTTCTTACTGTTTATTATTTTGTTGTTACCTATTATTATTAATTTGTGCAACCAAAATTGGACCTAATCTTCGCTTCTGCAAGTGCTAATTTTCAACGATTAGTATCAGAACATTGAGTTATTCTGCTATTTATTAGAACTGATCAAGTTTGCTCTTTTGGATTTATTTTGACCTTCTAGTTATTTGATTGATTTCATATTTTCTAAGTTGTACTTTTGTTTATTTAATATTAGGTTTTCTGTCAGAGCGGCAAAATATGAAAACTTTAGCGTATGAAGATGCGGACCGTATTAGTTAAAGAAAGGCTTGTTAAGATACTTGAAGGCAATGATAAATTACTAGAAAAATTGACTGATGAAGAAAAAGATGTATTAATAGAAAATGCTTTTAGTTCTATTCAGTTATCCTTGTCTGATAAGGTATTGCGTGAGGTTGGTGATGAGGAATCTTTTGCTAGATTATGGCTTAAATTGGAGAATTTGTATATGACCAAGTCTTTGATAAGTCAGTTATATTTAAAGCAGCGTTTGTATACATTCAGAATGTTAGAAAGTACACCTTTGCATGATCACCTTGATGAATTTACTAAAATTATTTGTGATCTAAAAAATGGTGGTGTTAAGATTGATGATGAGGATCAGACCTTAGTTCTATTATGTTCTTTACCTTATTCATTTGAATATTTTGTTGATACTATGCTATATGGGCGAGACACTATTTCTTTGGAGGATGTCAAAGCAGCTTTGAATTCTAGAGAGTTGAAGAAAAAGGTGTATACTAGTAACAATGATAATAGCATTGGTTTATTTGTCAGAGTTAGAAATAAGAAAAAAGCACAAGCAATAATAGAGGCAAGTCTAGAAAAAGAAAAGATAAATGCAACTATTGTCGTCAAGAAGGGCATTGGAAAGTAAATTGTCCAAAACTCAAAGGTAAAGGAAAATCTGCCACAACGTCTTCTGGTACTAATGATGTTATTGGTGTTACAGATAGTTTTGGTTCCGATGGTGAAAATGTTCTATCAGTATCAATTGGTTCTCCTGGAGATATTTAGATTCTTGATTCGGGTTGCACTTACCATATGTGCCCCAGCAAATATTGGTTTGCTTCTTATCAGTCTATTAATGGGGGTGTTGTCTTGATGGGAAACAATATGTCATGTAAGGTTGTTGATATTAGTACTGTTCGAATTAAGATGCATGATAGTATTGTTAGGACTTTGAAAGATGTTCGTCATGTTCCAAATTTGAAAAAGAATTTGATATCTTTGGGTACTCTTGATTCACAAGGCTACAAGTATGTAGTTGAAGGTGGAGTTTTAAAAGTTAGTAAGGTGCTCTTATTGTTATTAAAGGGCAATTATCGCGTGGTCTCTATATGCTTCAGGGTAGCACTGTTATTGGCAGTGTTTCAGTTTCGTCCTCACCAGATCAAGATTCAGACACTACTCGATTATGGCATATGCGACTTGGGGCATATGAGTGGGGTAGGGATGTCTATTTTGAGCAAACAGAATTTGCTTTGTGGTAAAAAAACTGAGAAGCTTGATTTCTGTGAGCATTATGTCTATGGAAAGCAACGTAGGGTCAAGTTCAGTACAGTCATCCATAAAACAAAAGGTACTGTTGATTATATTCATTCAGATCTTTGGGGTTCTTCTCGTGTTGTGTCTTAGGGTGGTGCCCAGTATATGTTGACTTTTATTGATGACTTCTCTCGTCATGTTTGTGTGTATTTTCTAAACAAAAATGATGCGTTCTCAAAATTTGTAAAATTCAAGGCTTGTATAGAAAATCAAAAAGGCAAGAAAATCAAAAAGGCAAGAAAATCAAAAAGGCAAGAAAATCAAGCATTTGAGGACTGATAATGGTTTGGAATTTTGTGACAGTCAGTTTAATGAGTTGTGTGAAAGAAATGGCATAATGAGACATCGCATTGTGCGTTATACACCACAGTAAAATGGAGTAGCAGAACGTATAAATAGGACTCTCTTAGAAAGAGCTCATTGTATGCTCTTTTAAGTTGACTTGGATAAATCCTTTTAGGCTGAAGCTTGTAACCATGCCTGCTATTTGGTGAATCGGTCTCCATCAACTGCAATTGAGTTGAAGACTCCATTTGAGGTATTCTTTGGTACTCTTGCTAATTATTCTGATTTGAAAGTTTTTGGTTGTCCTGCTTATGCTCATGTTAATGATAGTAAACTTAAACCTAGGGCATTGAAATGCATATTTTTGGGATATCCTTATGGGGTGAAGGGTTATAGATTATGGTGTGTTGAACTCAAGTCACCTAAATTTTTTATTAGCAGAGATGTTAAGTTTGATGAGTTTTCCATGTTGCAAAAGAAAAAAGAATCTATTGTTGCAGATAAAGATCACGGTGTTAGTGAGTAGGTGGAGCTTGAGAGTGGAGCTCCTAATCAAGTGTAAGAGGGCACTTCAGATCAGCCATCTATGGATGAGATAGATGATTCTGCTCATGATGTAGCAGAAGAGCAACATGATCAACCATATAGTATCGCTAAGGGTAAAGGAATAAGAGAGATTCGTCACCTTCAAAGGTACGCAAATGCAGACTTAGTTTCTTTTGCATTATTTGTGGCAGAGTCTTTTGAGGTGCATGAATCTTCTAGTTATCATGAAGTTGTCACTTGTGATGAGTCTATTCGGTGGCTGGTTGCTATGAATGAAGAGATTGAATCACTTCATAAGAATCATACTTAGGAATTGGTGAAACCGCCTAAGGGCCAGAAGATTGTTGGAAACAAATGGGTCTTCAAAAAAAAGGAAGGTATACCTGAGGTTGAAACAGCTAGGTTCAAGGCACGTGTTGTTGCAAAGGGCTATTGTCAAAAGAAAGGTATTGACTTCAATGAAGTATTTTCACCTGTTGTGAAACATAGCTCTATTCGTGTGTTGCTTGCTATGGTTGCATTGTTTGACATGGAATTAGAACAACTTGATGTCAAGACAGCCTTCTTATATGGTGAGCTTGAGGAACAAATATATATGCATCAACCAAAGGGGTTTGTTGTTCCAGGTAAGGAAAATCATGTTTGTTTATTGAAAAAGTTTTTATATGGTCTGAAGCAATCTCCTAGGCAGTGGTATAAGCGGTTTGATTCTTTTATAATTGATCATGGTTACTCTAAGAGTGATTATGATAGTTGTGTTTATCATAAAAGATTTCATGATGGTTCATTTGTCTATTTGTTGCTTTATGTAAATGACATGCTTATTGCTTCTAAGAATAAATCTGAGATTCAAAAATTAAAGTCTCAACTTAGTGGTGAATTTGAGATGAAAGATTTAGGTGCAGTAAAAAAAAAATTGGGCATGGAAATTTATAGGGATAGACCAGCGGGCAAGCTTTATTTGACTCAGAAAAGTTATATTGAAAAAGTTCTTGAACGCTTTGGTATGAAAGATTCTAAACCTGTGAGTACGCCGTTAGTTGTGCATTTTAGACTTTCTTTGGATTTGTCACCACAGTCAGAAAAAGAAGAGCGATACATGTCTCAGGTTCCATATACTAGTGTTGTTAGTAGTTTGATGTATGTTATGGTTTGTACTCGTCCAGACATTTCACATGCAGTTAGTGTTGTCAGCAGATATATGGGTAATCCTAGTAAGGGTCATTGGCAAGTAGTGAAATGGATACTTCGATATTTGAGAGGTACATCTAATTTTGGTTTGGTATATGATGGAAGTTCTAATACTGGTTGCAGTGTTATTGGTTATGTGGACTCTAATTATACTGGTGATTTGGATAGAAGAAAATCTCTGACAGGTTATGTCTTCACTCTTTTTCATTGTGTCATTAGTTGGAAGGCTACTTTACAATCTATAGTTGTTTTGTCTACGACAGAGGCAGAATATATGGCAACAGTAGAAGCAATGAAAGAAGCTATTTGGCTTAGAGGTTTGGTTTGTGATTTGAGTTTATAGCTAGATACTTCTGTTGTATTTTGTGATAATCAGAGTGCAATACACTTTACTAAGAATACTATGTATCATGAAAGAACCAAACACATTGATGTCAAATATCATTTTGTTCGTGATCTTGTCTCTCAAGGTGCTATTGTTATCAATAAGATAGTCACTACAGAGAATCCAGCTGATATGTTAACCAAACCAGTTACATTTAACAAGTCCAAGCATTGTTTGGATTTGATTGGTGTTTGTAGAAGATAATCACCCTTCGAGGCTTTGGATGACGGTTATTTGGTAATCCGAGGAATTTCATATTTTGAAGAACTTATTTTGTGTTTTGAGCAACTTATTTTGTGTTTTGAGCCAAGGTGGAGATTTGTTATTTAAATGGCCCAAAACAAATGTGGCTCAAGACCCAATACTAAATAAACCCTATATTCATTTGTTATATATATATATTAACTAAGTTTCTTTAGTTCCCTGTGCGTGAAAAAGCCGCAAGAGTTGTAGTAAAAGAAAAACAGCAAGCAGTTGTTTGAGAGAGCTATTAGAGAAGCTGCTGGAGAAGAAGTGAGCTACCACTGAAAATTGAAGCTGAAAACAGAGGAATAATTGAAGGAGAAGAGAGCAATGAGAATAGCTACCTGTTTTCATTCATTTTTTACCACCAGTAGAGTTGGCCCTCTTTGACTTCCTCAATCTGTTTCAGTCTGCATCCGTTTATCAACCATCTTCGTTTTTCGTCTGTCAGCCTGTTTTGGCGTCACTTCCACCAAGAACAGTCTCTCGAGTCCATAAGCTTCAGCCTAGTGACTCCAACAGTGCCAGTGTTTGCTTTCACAAGTGAGCAGCACAGCTTTGCCATCTCCACGCTCTCTCTTGTTCAATAATATCTAAAATTTAGGATTTATTTGTTGGGTTTATTTGTTGATTCTGTGAAGAAAATATTTGGATATATTTTAGATCTTGGTGTAATTTATGAAGTTCTCTGAAAATTGGTGTTTGTATATTCATTTAATTATTAGTAGATTTTTCTCGGTATGTTGTCGTCAGTGGAGTAGACTTTTCACGTTGAAAAGTTGAATCACTTAAATCATTGTGTGTCATTTATTTCCTTACTGTTTATTATTTTGCTGTTACCTATTATTATTAATTTGTGCAACCAAAATTGGACCCGATTTTCGCTTTTGCAAGTGCTAATTTCCAACATTTACTATTATTTCCAATTGGGTTTTCTTTGTGTTTCATGTTTGTTAGATTTTGGCTCTATTATCATTAATGTGTGCTGCTATGTAGTAATGCATGTTGTCACCATGGGTTTTAACTAAGGAGGTTTTAAGGACTAGAGTTCAAAGTAAAAGCTTAGTTCATTCTACTGAATATACTGGGACTAGACTTTAAAGAACGACTGTAGATGGCAACATCATTGGATGTTGGCTTTAGAATAATTACCGTCATTTCTATTATTTCATATAAAACTGTATGGTTTAATTAAGCCACAATTTTAAGATATTCAGATACATCCTTAGGTCAATATAGGCTTCCATGGAAACTTTTCGCATCCAGTTCCTTGGAAACTCAAATCACATGTTAATCATGAAGAGTTTCCCTAGAATACTTGACAGTTGAAAAAGTGGTTGCTACTTCTACTACTAATTTTTATGATCCAAAGATACATCGACTATAATTTCAAGCCTCTTTTTTTCCTCATCCTTCATAGGCCCTAGCATAGGGTGACACAAAAAATTTGCATTCTTTTACTGTAGTTTATATGACCATCCATACTTATCAGATTGTGTCCCTAACTATCAATGTCATGAAATGTGTGGGGAATGCGAAGTCACAATTTGGTGTCTACTAAATGTTAAGCAGTAGATGCACTCGTAGGGCATGCATGATTGTAGGATGAATAAGCATAGATTTTCTTTCCAATAATTTTATCATTATACTTTTTCATTTGCTCAGTGATCGCGACTTTGCTGCTTGAGGACTGTGCCATAGTAGAGAACATTTTTAAGTTGAGTCGCTGCTCCCACCGCTTATTTGAATAGCTAGTGTCTATAAATATATGTGCATTTTTCTATGTCTATAAATATATGT
Organism: Hippophae gyantsensis; assembly: GCA_030763125.1. Lineage (NCBI taxonomy): Eukaryota > Viridiplantae > Streptophyta > Magnoliopsida > Rosales > Elaeagnaceae > Hippophae > Hippophae gyantsensis. The sequence goes on from CM061031.1 coordinate 16,381,022, forward strand.
GCATTTTTCTATGTCTATAAATATATGTGCATTTTTTAAAGCAAAAGGAAAGTCGAAGTTGAAACCAAACGGCAAAAGGAAAGAGCTACCGAAGTATTGATTGATAACAATTCTTGTAGGGATCATAATATGTGAGATGCCATATTTCAAAGAGATAATTCATTGAGTTTGCAAGTCAAGGAAATCAAGGTATATATGATCGTTAATTTATCTTGAAAAAATCTATGTTAATTATAAGCCTAATGTGTATATAGATATGTAATTTTATTACACAATAAAAATATTAATTACTCATTAATGTTTAATTATAATATTTATTTATTTAGTTACTTATACTAATTTTTAAAATTTAACTGTAAATAGTTCCCAAAATAAGCAATTTTTAAAATTTCACTGTAAATAGTTCCCAAAATAAGCAATTGGTTATGAACGTGGTTATTATATTATACTATTTATGCAAGACATGTTCAACTATCCCCGTTTAATTATAACTGAATTGGTATTAGGTTTTAATATTTAACCGTTATTGATATTTCATGTAAATATATGTCTACATTTTAATATATTATTCTAAATACTTTGTTATACTTTGCTTTATATATAATGTTTGTAATGGAAGGATAAGTTGTGTTTCAAATGAGGCAGGTATGGTGGATCCCTGTGACGATGTATATTCGTAGATAGTAGGATATATATGTTGGCTTTAAAATTGTAATTTAGTTATTAATTTCAACACAGTGGATGAACATAATAAATATATTGATGTTTTGAAAATTTATAAGTTAGAAGCTACTTTTTGATGTTATTCGCCGTAAATTTTATTGAGATTACAGATGATATTTTGTCATTTGTATTGCTGACATAATATTTGTCATATATATATATATGGAAATAGTAGATTCCTTTTAAAAAAACATTATCTTTATTAAGACGATTGTTTTAATCAACTGTCGTTAAAAATGTAGCTGGCATTTTTTTTTAATTTCATTTGAGATTTTTCATGACAGTTGTTAGTTTATAATAATAGTTATTAAAAATCAATCATTATAGAATATATTTTTTATGACCATTATTATCATTTTATAATAATATTTACGAGAAAATGGTTGTCATAAAATATATTTTTTATAACAATTACTTGATTTTTTATTACTTATAATGACAATTGTTTATTATTTTTTATAACGGTTGTGATTTGCATGAAACATGTTTATTTATCATAACACTTGGATAGATGATGATTTGGTAGCTTTACATTAACGATTAATGATCATTTTTAAAACTCTCTTTTAGCGTAACAAGGAGTTCCTTAAAGTAGTGTTTCATTATTTCGAGAGATTACTAGTGTGCTCATAGTGGATCCTTTATGTTATTTGTGAGTTATAGTATTTCAAGGAACACTAAAGAGGTATTGGTTTTAAGGTTTAACGAATAAGATCCATATTAGGATGTAGTCATGGAAGGGGCTCATGATGCAGATGTTTGATGTCTTCGTTAATTTAGAACATGTTTCATCACTTCTTTTAGATCTTTAGATGGCCAAAATCAATTTTAGACAACTAGACAAAGCTCATTTGAATTTTTTTTGGAGTTATTATAATTGCTCCTTAGTTTGGCATGGTTTACGATCATATTATTTAAGTTTGTTGGATGAGTCTAAATGGTTAATTGGTAGAGATTATTTGGTGCTTTTTTGGACTAATAACTGATTAAACACCTTATTGATACAAAGGGTAAATGGTTCCTAAGTTGACACACAAATAAATGTGTTAGTTGGGACTACTTGTAAAGAAATGGGTGGGATTTACCACTATCTTATGAGGATTCTTTACCTTATATTGCTTTGAAGACACATTTGATAGTTGTAAGGAAAGTATTGACACACGAAAAAAGACTCGTACAATTAAGAAAGGGGGTCACAAACGGTGAGACATATGATTTATTGGGAGTAATTGGAAAGATCAAGAGTTAGGATAGCACAATCTGTGACCTTTTCATACTGCCTTCTCAATCTATTTTATTCTAGCACAAAACTTCCTATTGATTACCAGGTTAAGAGAATGAGAATTTTTTTCCATTCCAAACGTTCCTTATGTTACTGATTTGAGGAAAAAATTTCTCACCTATTTTTGAGCTATCATTTTGTAGGTACACTTTAAGAACTTTTAGGCTCTTTTTTTAATAGATGACCTCATACAAACTCCACAATCCTAAATTTATGGAAAGATGCTATAGATATATTTTTGGTCACAAATCAATAATTTATAAAAAAAATGAATTATTTAATTAATTTGGGTTATTTAAATAATAATAATTGATTGATGTTACGAGGATAAATCGACTTCATTGAGTTCTACATTAGCCATAATTTGGCAATTTATTGTTGATGATCTTCAAGATTAATTCTTAAGATTGTAGAGATTATTTGACAAGCTCTACCTTTAGGATGGTTAAAAGTCAATATCGATGGTGTTGCTTTTCGATTACCATTATTGGTTGGATGTGTAGGGTTATTTAAGACTTTGAGATCCTTTGTCAAATGTTGTTTCCATATCCTATTAGGTGTCTTTTATGCTTTCAAAGGTAGAGCTCGTAGTAACAATTAATACGGTTATGTACGAAATCACTTTTACATGATGAAATTTTTGATAGGAGTCGGATTCAACTTATATTGTAACTCTATTTCACTCCATATCGCTTTCTATCACGTAGTGATGGTATGTCACATGAGTTGATTGCTTAAAAAAGTTCTCTTACATAGAATTTCACTGTTCTTATATCTACGGAAAAAAAACATTATGATAGTTTAGTCTCTAAGGCCTTTAGTCTTTGCATCACAATATGATCGTAGGATGTACCACCGTTTACATGTTCTTTTGTTTTTTATGATTCTAACAATATGGTTAGATATAATTTTTATTGAACATTTTTATATTCGAATTCACATTTTTTGTTATTTTTTATTTAGTAATATTCATAGATGATAATAGCCTGTTAAATTTACAAATTTTTTTGTAAGAATAATTTATTAAAAAAAATTAATAATATAAATAGTTAATTAAAATAAAAAAAAATATTTAAAGTAGTAAATTGAAATTTTTTACATAATATTAATAGTTAAATAAATATTTATTCTAATATATATATATATATATATATATATATATATATATTAATGTAATATTTAATAGATTAAAAATAAAATAATTAATATAAATTACTATTTTTAATAAAAAAAATTACATTAAAATAGAATTTTAAGTTATTATTCAAGATAAACGTGAAATACAGCTAAGATAACACGTGTGGCGTATCTATCTAAGAATTGAATAAATTATTATTTCATTTATATTTTATACACATTTAATAAATTGAATTTTTATTATTTATTATTAGGTTATATTTTTCTTTTATTAATTTTATTACTTTTAATATTTTAATCCTTTAACCAATTTTTTTTATAATTTTTAGTTTATTAATTTTTTATATTTAATTTAAATTCAAAAATTAAATTAAATCATAGTTAAAATTAACGTGTTAAAAAAACCACTCTCCGAATACACTATCTCGACGCTTATTGAACTAGGCGAAGTCCAGAGGTGGAACGAGATACCTCTATGTCGAAAAAGTAATGTAACGGATGAAAGAGACAAATTGGTTGCCTCTGGAGTATAATATCTTTCGGATCTTGTCAATACATAAACCTCTGTGATAGTTTCGCACAATTTTAATAGTTTTTTTTGTTTTCAGGAGAAATGTCTCCAATGTAGGAGCAAAATGTCTCTCTTTGAACGAGGGAACAATGTAACTTAGTTTTCTCTGGAGGAAGAAAGGGGTTGATTCTCCTCGTAGAAGAAGACAAAAAATAATGTCTTGTCTATTAGTAACAATAACCTCTTTTGTAGTTCCTTGTCTATTAGTAACAATATCATTTTCTATATATTTTTTTACATTATTTAATTATTTAACTTTTAAGTTTTAATAATTTAATCTATTATTTTTAAATTTATAAGGGTTGTGACTTCTTTATTATTAATGAATTATTTACTATTCAATGTTTGTCTTAAGTAATTTGAAATATTACCATATAGATACAATCTCTATGTGAACTTAACTCGTTATATCGATTGTTATGTATCATATAATATTGTGCTAGTATAATTCATGTGTTAAGATGTGTATGTTATAATATATTAAAAATTTAAACTTTGATTAAAAAAAATTTATATTATTTTTTGTTTTATGTTGATTTTATATAATATCTATTAATCTATGTTATTTGTTTATTTAATATTATATTATTTATATTTCTACTACGTTATATGCAATTTGCACAAGTGTTTATTTTTTTATTTTTTATTTAAACAAGTTAAAGTTGAGTTCTTAATGAGTCTGTATCTTTTTATCTTATAACGTATCGAATTGTTGACTCTTTTAATCCTTAATAGTGTTAAAATCACACATAATATAAAATTTTCATAAAATTTTTGTTAATTATTATTGTTTTATTTTAAATTTTTTTCAATTAAATTTTTTTTTAAATTAAAATATATATTTAATTTTTTAAAATTATTTCATATTAAATTTTATTTTTATTTTTTAAAAAAAATTATATTTTAATTACATTTTGATTATTTGATAAAACGTAATAATATTTTTAATAAAAAATTAAATATTGATATTTATAATGTAAATAATTAAACGATTCATTTCAGATAATTTGGCAACTCATCCTCTTATAAACACAAACACAAACACAAGAATTGGATTTTGTAAAATGACAGTACAACTTATAGAAACTTTTTTCAGATATTAAAATAATTATTTATCAAAATTAATCGTAAGTGACGTGTTTATTATTCATAGAAATATTTGACTTTTTTAAATTCTTCTAGAAGACGCTACTTCCCTATACATAAAAAAAAAAAACCCTCCCAGACTTCAATTCACTCTCTTTGTCTTTGGCTTCAAGGTTGCCGAGCTGTGTTGCAGACTCTGGTAAAAAATAAAAAGAAATAAATTTCTCTCTCTATCTCTCTCTCTGTCTCTTCAAGATCTTCAACATTTTTAGCTCTTTTTATTCAGTTTTTTTATCATAAAAAAACGGAAATCATTGCATATTTACATGTCAAAGTTTTTGGTTTCTACCTTATGCAAACACTGTATTTTTTCCTTAAAAGAAGTTTTTCTTACAGTTTCTCGACAACCAAACACTGAAGTAATGTATACTTTCTAAATGATTTCTTCTATAATGGTATTGTTCTAACTATTTTATTTATCGTCGCAACAGAAGTAAAAGGGAAGGTACATTTTATCTCAATTATTAATAATTAGTAATGATCATTGATGAATTATTGTTATAATTTAAATTGCTAATATTCTGATTTTTTTTCCCTTAAGATAGAAATAAAATAATAAAACCTCAGATTGTTCTAAAGTGTGAAGAAGAAACGATTTGGGATTTGAGTCATTACTGTTCCAATAATTTAATGTTATTCTCGAACGATATTAAATAATATCAAAATTTAATGTATTTGTCTATTTATTGTTTCTCGAGATCTGCGCGAGTTTATAAGTCTGTAGACTCTGAACCATCAATTGATGTTTCTGTATTTTTTTTCTTCCTTCAAATTGATGTTTCTATTCTGTACAAGATCTGCAAGTAAATAAATGACAGGGTCTTGTACGGTCGTATTATTAAATCTAATTCAATGAGGTTCAGTTTTTGTTTCTTCTACTATCAATTTCGACGTTGCTTTGGATACTTTTTTTCAATTGTGTTTGTTTATGTTATACAATGCACTATTTAGTTTTTTGACCGATAAAAATAAACATAAAAGGAAAAAACAAAAACAAAATTACAAGTGGTTGGTTTCTTCAAGTTGCAGACTAAATCAGGAGGATATTATATATATATCGGATTCGGAGTTGAAGAAGCTTAGAGGAGGACGAAATGGAGAAACTAACATTTGCTTCAAGTCAGTCATCTCCAACTATAAGCTTGTGCACCAACGATAAGCCTATCTGGCTTCTCTCTTCACTTTCTGGTACGTACTCATTTGAAATTTTTTGAATAGTTCATAAAATTTTATTTCGTGTATATCTCCTTTTATATTTCTGAAGTAATTATTAAAATGTTATTATTGTTGTAATTACCATTTTTATAAGCTTTTATTTATTTATTTATTAACGTTAATATGCTATTTATTTTCATTTATTAACGTGATTCTTGACATATCGGGAGAAGTTACCTAAGTTGTAGGGATACGGGGATATGAGTTATACGGGTTTGTAATTTAGTGGTATTTTTTTCTACGATCAAAATGTATATTTTATTAGTATAATTTTAGTATCATAGTATTCTTTCTATTTATTTTATTAGTATAATTTTATATTTTAAATTGAAAATTTTAATATATACTTTACAGTGTAAATGAAATATATTGTATTATTCAAAAGATATGATATTTTAATAATATTATTATTTAATCAAATGTATATATATATATGTGGAAACATATAAAAATATGTTAGTAATATTTGTATTTAATTTTATATATATATGGGTCGTTTTAATTAAGAATTTAAATATATATTATATAATTGCACAAAAAATTAAGAATAAATACATCTTTAAACATGGGTTTTTCTAATGAAATACCTCTCAACCCGCCATTTTTTTAATTAAATCAATCTTGCCCATTAAATGTTATAAAAAAAATCTTACCTATCAAAATTATTTAAAAAATCTGTTGTAATGAATACCCAATATTAGGGAGGATTTAGAATTTTTCTCTAATTTTTAAGTTATCTAAGTAGTTTCATTTTTAGTCTTTTAAAAGACATGTTTTTTTGCATAGTAAAAAATATATATGTATTATTTTTAAATGTACAAAAAATATATTTTTTTATTATAAAATTTAACTTTTCTTTCTCCAAAAACCTCTCTGACATTGTTTGAATTTTGAACTTGGAAAAGCGAACCATGCCCAATATTACCTTTCATCCACTACATTATTGACTTTTGTTGGTATGTGCGAGTGTTTGACAAAGCCCTTTTTGTTGTATGGTTCAAAACAAATTACCCTTCTTTTATTTTGCTTTAAATGTTCACGTCTATTCCTCGAGCCCATCCGTTCGTTCTTTGGTACAACTCTTGGTGACTTTTGCTTGACCTTTCTTTTGGAAACATACCGTTATGTTCAAACTTTGAATTTTGAAAATAGAGTTATCCATTATGCTAATAGATGACGTTACATTACATAGATGGTACTGAACAATGACGCTTAGTCTTACAAATATGGCAAAATGATTCCCTTCAATATAAATTGAAATTTGAAATTTGAAGTTCTCCCTCTTGAATCTTTATAGATATTATTTTATATTTGTATTTGTCATTTTATGTTCCTGAGATAATTCACAAAATAAATGAAAACGAATAAAAGAAGAAAAACTGTCGTTTTATGAGTTATAGTAACAGTGTATGCCCCAAATAGAAACATGTCTCGAGCTTATGTGTCTAAAAGTAATTGGTGTATTAATTATGAATACTTTTCTAGTTTTAGAGAAATTATCGATTGATTCTGGAGCAGTCGATACAGGGAGAGAAAATGGCGAGAGAGAGGTATAAACATACGCATTTTCTTTCCCCTTTGTACGTCTCACTATTCCTTTTGACTAGTGTTGATTGAGTTGGACTTACTGCTATGTTAGCTTTGTTTAAAGGTGTCTTAGCAATGTAGGGCTTCAATAAGATATTGATTCTTGGGTTGATATTGCCATAAGTGGGACATTTAGGGTGTTTTGGTAATATTTTGATTTTTAATTTTTCAAGTGATTTTTTAATCATGTATTTTGATATTTTATTTTGTTCTTCACATTTTGAAAGAATGAATTCATAAATAGAATATTTTTTATCATATTTCTAATTTTTGATTTTTTTTAACCAAACAATTTTTTTCTAAAAAGTAAATCAAGCTTATGAAATATTGGAATAAAATGATTAAAAACTTGAAATTTGTAAAAAATAAACAAAAATTTTATCAATATTTTTTAAAAGTTTTTTAAAAAAAGTCATAAAACAGAAATAAGTGGAAATTATTATTAAACAAATTAGTGATTATTTTTACAAAAGAATTAGAACTCACAAAATAAATTATTTAATTAGAAATCAATTAATAATTTTTTTAATCAAAAAATACAAATTAGTGATTATTTTTACAAAAGAATTAGAACTCACAAAATAAATTATTTAATTAGAGATCACATAATAAATTTTTTAATCAAAAATTACAAATTAGTGATTATTTTTACAAAAGAATGAAAACTCACAAAATAAATTATTTAATTAGAAATCACATAATAAACTTTTTAATCAAAAATTACAAAAAAAATAAAAACTCACAAAATAAATTATATATTCATAGATTATAAATTAAAATCGTTATCAAATAACTAATCATTTAGCTTTCCCATTCTATTTCCCTAAGAGCAATGCCATGTTATGCTTTAGGTTGAGTTAAATTCCTAGCTCATTTTTTCAAAGTCCAAACATAATTGTTCCATTTCGGATGGATTTGGTTTCCTTTTTATGGGTTTCAAATTGGCATTATTGGGGCAAGTGTAATTGTGACACATGAATTGGGATTGTCCCAACGTAGGGAGTTTACTTTATGTAAAATATTAATGCCTGGTTGGGGAGAGAATCTTGTGTATAAGGGGTTGTATGCCATTTGTTCTCATGACTATTGATTTTCCCTTAAAATGGGATAAGTTTTAATTTTGGATAAAATCAAAGACAGTGCACATATAACCAATTGTATTCAAGAATTTCTTGTACTTGGGACATTCTCAACACATTGTAAAACTCAGAATTTTATTGGCTCTTTCTTTGTAGTATCAAGGCCCCATATTTGGAAAATTGAACCCACAGTTGTGTACATGCATGCATAATAATTGACACACTAGCTAGGAACATAGGAAAATGGTTGGGAGTAGCACTCAATTACTCAATGTCATTTATATGTCATATATCTAACAGTTATGTACAATTTTTCAAAATTTAATTAATTGTCAGATTTGTATCCACATCATTGTTCTAGGAACATAATCCCAATTTGAAATATCTAGCATTGCTTTTCCATAATTGTTAAAAGAAACACCCAAAATATCAAAATGTTAAAATGTTAAAATGTTACAGTTTGGAACATCTCAATCCAAATGTCAATATGTTATCTGGTCAAATGAAGTGTTAGTACATGTTTGTTTTAAATAAATCAAACTTTAACCCGAACTTGTGAACACGTCCCACGCATATATCATTTTTTTTAAACAATGCCACGCATATATCATTATTCTACCAAATTATTTTTAATTTGTCTCTTTATACATTTGTTATGATGACTGTTGTGGTTTTATGTTTGCACTGGGCAAATAATAACATGTATTGTGACAGATATAGATGAGAGGATTAAAACTTTGGCAATCAACACGAGTGAACAAGAGGGAGAGACCTTTTCTGACCGAGCTGAATCTTACTATACAAAACGTCCTCAGCTGCTAGCATTACTCCAAGATTTGTACATTGCTTATGTCAACTTATCCAATCGTTACATCCAAGCATTGGGCAAAAAACGTCATCCTAGTCGACGTGCTTCAAGCATTGATATTGATTTTTATGAGCAACAACAAGAAGATGGTGATATCAGTCTGATTGAGTCAGACGCTGAGAGTTCAATTTCTTATCAGCAGCCTCCAACCATGCTTACAACTCAAGATATGACCACATGGGATGGTAGTGATCTTGTCTCCAAACTCGTGTTGAAGAATGTTGAGTGTGATATCTTGCTCAGTGAGATCAAAACAATGGACAAAAGATCATGCGAGTCATATAGGAAGATTGAGCTACAAAAGAGTTTGTTGGAGGTATTAGAGTCTGAGAGGTTGATTTTGTCGAATGAGAATGCAAGTTTGGGGTATAGAGTTGCAACATTGGTAGAGGAGAACAAAGGGTTAACATCAGAATCATTGTTCATGAAGAGGAAAGCCAGTGAACTAGCTAGGTGTGTACTGAAAATGAGAGAGGATCAAAGGGTATGTATGTTGAGCCGTAAAATTGAGGATCTTCAGGGGCAAATTTATGGGTTGGAGAAGAGAAACAAAGAGTACTATAACCTTTTGATAAAGACATCCCAACAAGTTCAATCAGAGGAGAGTAGCATTAACAAGAAGAATAGTAGTGGTAGTGGGAATGAGGTGACTTTGGAGGCTTGTTTTCAAATGGGTAAAGTTAATAGGAAGTTGATGAGAAAGGCTTCTGGGAAAAATGATTCAAGTTGGTGGCAAAAGCTCAAGAACATGGACATGTTTCTGTGTGGACTCAGCCCTACTACATGATTAATATGCTTTATGTCCATTGCATTAAGTAGGTTGTAAGCAGGCTGTCCCCGACTATATTATGATGATTTTTGTAGTTTATATTTTGATGTAGTTAGAATTTATGACATTATATGCTAACTATATTGTCAAATGAAGTTCTGGTAAATATCTTTATTAGTGGTATATATAGTTCCTAAGAAATGAACATACTACTTCCCATTCCAAGTAATTTTATTTCATTTCACAAGGACTTCAATTTTTATTTTATAACAAATCAATTCTTATTATGTAAACAAAGAATTTTTGTTTTTACTCCTACTAGTGTTTGTCAATCTTTCACGGAATGTGAGCTCACTTATCAAAATAGCTTGAGAAGGGAGGGAGCGGGGTAATCTTGCCTCAAACAATTCAAAAACTAATAAATTAATGTTTTATTTGTGATAATATAAAATAGTTTTAATGTATATTTTAATATTTATATTCTAAATAATTATAACTAGATAAAATCAAATCATTTTAAATGATTTAATTTCATCTAATTTTATAAATAAAAATAATTAGTCGATGTTTGTTTAAATTTAATAAAATTTGAATATAACATAACGGTACCCATCAAAAATTAAAAACAAATATTAACTATCTAAAACATTATTTTTTGGTTGCAATTGTTAAATTTCTTTTTTTTACATCTAAACAATCAATTCATTCTTTTTTCCCATATATATGTCCTAACATACATTTTTTGTTTTTTGTTTTTTTAAAGTAAACAATAAATATTAATTAATTAGATAACTTCACGTGAACCAAAATGATGATATCACATTTTCTCTCCACGTTATCAAGAAATATTTTATTTTATTTATTCATTTTAATTATTAATTTATTTAAATTAATGAGTTTTAATATTATCTTTATAAGTCTCGTAGTCTTTTGTGTCTACACACATAATAAAGTATACTTTGTATACAATCATATTTACACATATTATATGATTGATTAAGTAGTGTACACACTCACTCGTCGACGTTATCACTTGTGTTTTTTGTTCAAATCGAGTGCGGATATTTATGAAAATTATTCAATATTTTTTTGGAACAAAAAATATGATTTTTGACACCTCGCCATACCCCTCGACAATGGGCCTCGCTACAACCCACACCACACCCTTGGCAAGGTGGTTGGTGAGGTCCATGGCAAGGTTGGACGTGAGCTTAGGTAACTTTTATAAATACCATCATCTTTTCTTATTGCTTATCCAGAAAGTAATAACGAAGCTCTATCATATTGACATCTTGTTTTTTTTTTATTTTTGAATCATTGTTACCTTGAGTGTTGTTAGATATTAGTGATTGGTGACTGTGTGGGAAAAACCATACTCTTGAGTGTTGAGTACTCGAGGTAGTGTTTGCAAGTGGATTCTTGTGAAGAGCCTGCATAACTGTGTGTCGCTTGTCGATCGAGTGTTATGGGCAAAATAGAGTGCTTGAGTGTTGAGCTCAAGACTATTTATGAGACATAACATTGTGAGATTTAGTTGAGAAATCGTTAGTTGTGTGCGATACATGGTGGTGATGTGTCACCTGTAGAGGATTCATGGATTGTGGTGAAAGTGTTTCTCATTGTGATTTTTAGTGGTTCGTGATTAAGGGTGGCCCTCAAGGTTAATAGTTCTATTCACTTCACATTACTGATCTTCGGTTTCTGATCACACCACTTAGATGGTGTTGGTTTTGGAGGAGAGTTGGATTCATGTGTTGAACTAAGTCATTATAGAGGCAACAATAGGTAGTTGGACAAAGGTCACGACTGATGGAGGTAATAGGGGTTTTATTTCTATCAAGGTTGTAATCATTTTATTACTTAGTAGATTTGTTTGCTACCGAGTGGTTGTCATAAGCAACCCGACGTTACCATATGGATAGAGTTTTTATGTGAATTTATCTTGTTATATCTGATGTTATGAATGCCACTAGCCTGGATAAGAACCTATGAGGCACACTATCACTAGTGTGTTTACTACAATTTGCTCCTTTTTTATGGTTGTTTTTGTTGTGTGTTGAATTGAGCATATTATTTTGTACTTTCGCTATGTAATTTGCTCAATTTACAACCTGCTTAGTCGAATTAGTATAGAGCTCGTAAAAAAATTTCATGGGTTAGCGTCTCCACCCCTCATTTAGGTCTCAGTTACCGATTTGAATCAAGAGAATAATTAACCTTCGTGCAATTATTTTTACGTATGTGATTCTTCAATGTAAAATTTTATTTTTCTCAAACATGATCTCTCTTACAATCTTCCTCCATGAACCATGTTGTTGGCTATTCTTATCAATTTAATTTGGTATACCACTGTTCATTGCAGTAAAGTAGTGCGGAGTTTTAGCAATTTTTTTAGCAAGTTATGGTGCAAAAGTTACACTAAAATAGAGTTTAATGTCTTATTGGAGATGCCCTGAGGAATATAAACAAGTAACGGTGTCTCCAGAATTTTAGGAATCCATAGTTCAGTTAAAGATTCTCTTAGACACAAAGCTAAGTAATGGAATCGTATTTAAAACATGATAATTTAGGATTACTTCACATAAGCATAGCTTTTGTGTTATATTTCAAAATGTACAAATATGAGAGAAGAAACTGGAGCCTTTACCTATAGCCAACTTGTAAGGGGTGATTGTCTCTATGTCACTGTGTGGTTGCATTAAGCTATGGCTTCAAACAACATTGACAAGATCAACAAAATTGATGCAATAAACGAGTAAATGGTTTTTGATTCTTTGGAGGATAAAAATTTACAGTGAAAAACCCTCATATGGACAAAACGATAACACTATTAGGTTGGAGTATTATCTCAAACATTAACGCGAACGCATAAGTTGGGATTTCAGCCATTACTAGACCACATTCAATGGCACACTAACAAAACGTGATATATTGTTACAAGGACAATGAAAACTACAAGTTCTAACTCAAATTAATCTACCTCCTAGATCGTTTCGTTGGCTGCTTCGAAGTCTCCTTCCCACTGTTTTCCCTTCCCCGTTTTGTTATAGCCGTAGTAGCCTCAGCTGTCTTCTTGGGCGGCCTTCCAACACTCCGCTTCGATGGACTGCTCTCCTCTTTCTTTGCATTTTTCCTATCACTACTTTGTCTCAATGTCCGATCTTTCCCTTTACTATCTTTAGCAGAGCCTCTTTCCTTCTGTTCTCCACTATTACCTTCACCTCTTCTACTACTTGTCTTTGGTGTCTCTGGCAAAGAATTACGCTTTATCCTTTTTAAGAAATCTGCCGCGCTACGCTTTTTCTCTACCACGGAGGAATCAGCTTTCTTTTTGTCATCAATTTTGGAACTCTCTGCTTTATTTGACAAACCAACTTTCATGACTGGACTTGTGCTTTGCTTCTTGCTAGGTGCACTGCTGCTAGTAACATTCTCTTTACCTCTTCTTGAACTTCTGGTTCCAGTAACAGGTTTGTCTTTGGTTTTGACACTTTTAACTGAACCCTGCTCTTCAAGAGTATTCAAAGAAGGCTTAACAGCAGTGGGTTGTTTAAGATCAAGAGTTGATTTCTTTTCCTCACTTGGATTCTCAATCTTATGGGGAAAGCTTGAAGAGGAAGGTTTTGATGAAATGGAGCTTCTTTTGCGGCAGACAATGATAGGAGCAGAGGACTTGTGTTTGGCAAGTAAGGAATCAGATGCTTCGAGTTCAGAACGTTTACTTTGGACAGGACTTGGTGGTCGAATCGTTTCTGATGCTTCCGGTGAAGGATCAAGATGATGCCTAAGAGCTTGATCTTTATTTTGTTTCAATTCCTTTGAAACAATTTGTCGAAGTTCATGGGCTGCAGTTGATTCAATTGAGGATTTAGGAAAGTATAAGGTGGCGTTGTTGAAGAGAAGCAAGAGGTCTCTGTAAAATGCCAGTGTGCAAGATGAGTAACTGCCTTTCTGGAGTTTGCTTTCAATAGCTTTTAGATCCACATGCTGACGGACTATGTTGTTGTAGTCCTCACTTCTCTGCAAAACACCAATGCAATAACAATCAATAACTTTTCATAAATTTTGTGCACAGACCGAGTACATGTACTGCTTAATGTAGCTTAACTCAAGATTTTAAAACACTTCTACTAGAACGGCAGAGCTAAAATAAAATGCCAGAGGGGCCAAAATTAAAATTTTAATTTACTAGCTTATAAATTCGAAAAACAAATATCTTTGGGTTAATTACGTTTTATCCCCACAATAGATTAAGTTATGTCCTAAACGTTTACTTAATTACAATTATATCTACGACGCATGAATAATATAAATATTTTGAAACAAATGCGGTCATAATCACCTTTGGTCTAGCCATCAATCTGTCTTTGTTGGCTATAACTCCAAAAATTATAAGTTCAAACCCATACAATTTCAACCATGCTACGACTTAATAATAGGAAAACTATTTAAGCCAAATAAGATTTAAACGATATTCCTAAAAAAGAGTGGAACATTTCGGGATTTTCACCCAAAAAAGAAGTTAAAATTACTTTGAATTTTTTTTTTTTTTTGGGGGGGGTGGAGGGGACCACAATTCACGAGACTAGAGTCCACACAGCACGCTGATTGTGGAATTGCGACAAACCAACTAGTGGGCCCATTAAATATTAGGCCCAAATATCACACAGAAACAATTTACTTTTGTTTAAATAAGCCCAGATCCCTTTTCAACGCTCGCTTAAAATTATTCAAAAGGAGTCCCTCAACTAATCACAAAATAATAATAAACCTCATTATTAAACAATTCTCCAGATCCAGTTCTATTGTTTAACCAAACTTTGGACTTATATATAAAATACATATTTTTTCCACTTTATGCTCAATTGTATAGTTTTACAACTAATTGTTCAATAAGTGGGCCACGATTCAACATACAAGAAAAACATTGAACTTTTTACCATATGATAATTCTATCTATTTTTTGCCTTCACCAAATTATATCATATTCAATAAAATAAAATAAATATCTCAGTCATAATCTTGGATAAAAAAAAATCAATTAAATAACAATTTGATTGTATTTTAACCTAAAAGTAAAAATAAAAATAGATAATTTAAATTTACAAAAATATCAAAGAAATATTAAAGTGATCATTGATGTCGCCGAAAAATTCTGCTAAAAATTATCAACCGTTATTTCCGTACCAACATATTTTTATAAGTAAAAATACTACAAAAACATGCATAACATTATATTTCAGTGTGTGTGAGTTATAAAACTCGTAAAAGAAAATAAAATTTGATGCAGTCCTGCATTTGACATATGATGATGTGTACTGAGGACCACACTTGGAAAATTTACAAGCCGTAGAGGCTTACTGGTTCAGCAACTTTTGAATCTCGTTAGCCCATAAAATGTTTTCTTTTATTACTAAATTACTATTCTCAAATGGTCCCAACTTAACTGAAAATCTTGACCATTGGCTGGTTTGGTGTAAATACTGATTAAAAAAATAAAAACATGAGAAATTATTCATTACTTCTCCAATAATATATAATAACTAAATATTTTAAATTAATAAAATTTAAAATTTATTCTTTTTCTTTTAAAAGAAAACAAATATATAATAGATAAAAGATAAAAAATAATATGATTGATGCTAAACCAAAAGTGTATTTTGATTTTTTTTTTTAAATTAACGGCAATTTTCTGACTCAATTTTAAAAACTATTTTCAATAAACTATTTAAAAATAATAATCCATTCTCTACTGGTTCTTCAAAGAAAAGAAAAGTACCTAATTTTTGAAAAAGAAAAGAAAAATAATTAATTTTTGAAAAAGAAAAAAAATACCTGGCTTTGAAGCCTTCTCTCGAACGATGAGCTGTGTTGATGAGCTCGGATCGTTTTCAAAAACTCAACAAACGGCTGTGATCTCACCTTATCATCCTCTTTAACTTTGATCATCGGCTCTTCACAAGCACTAATACTATCCTCACTGATTGCATTTCTACGACGTCGTTTCCCATTTCTCTTCCTCGTTAAACTCGTAGAGCTTTGTACCTCACCGCTCTCTCGTGTCTCCCCCTTCGAATGAGCCGCCGAGTCTCTCAACTCGGACGACTCCTCCGTCTTCACCACTTCCTTACCAATCGTGTGGGAGCTTCCATTATCAGAATCCGATTCTCGCTCTCCGGTTCGTTTCACCGGTTCGTTACCAGGACCGACTCGAACCTGTTCCGGTTCATATTTAATTTCCTCCCTTTCGAGTAACTTCTCGGTCTCGCTCTTCGGACCGGTAGAATTAGACTCATTAACGGAATGATTCTCCGTGTCGGGCTCCCCGGTTTGGGCATCGAATTTATCCGGTTCGGACCGGTCCGGTTGTTGATGTTGGTGAAACTTGTCGGTTTTTGAAACACGTAGTGTGGAGTCATCCAGATCTGATTTGGATTTACGGTCATCATCATCGTCTTTCAAACTCTGTTCTCGTTCTTCCTCTAATTTCTTAACCTTCAACTGCAACGACCTAATTCGGAATCAACAGGTTAAAAAACTTAAGAAATAATAAATTTTAAAAATAACTCAGATCTAAATTTGTTTAAAAAAAAAGTAATAAATTACAGGATAGAGCCGTCGCGGCGTTCAACTTCACGACGAAGCTCAGATACACGGATTCGTTTCAACTCGTCGAGCCAAGAGATATCGTCGTCATTATCATCGGAAAAGTCTCGGTCGAGAAAATCGTTGTCGTTATTGTTAGGTGGGGAGGAAGAGAAACGACGTCGTAAATCGATGAACTTAAGGCGGCAGTGATGAGCGGTGGTGAGGAGAGGGGAAAGAGAGGTACGAGACTGAAGTTCCAAAGATATGGTATCCCAATCGTTAAAACCATGTCGTTTAACAGCACAAGCTAGCAATAGCTCTTCCCAAGTCCCCCATGTTGATTTGGTTATTTCCTTCTTTGATTCTTGTTGTTCTGTACTACCACCCATCACCATGGTTGGTTCGTTCGGTTTATCGAAAAAACAAAATAAATAAAAACCTTATGTTATTGTTCTTTTTATGATGATGAATTGATGATGTTCAATACCCTTTTGCATTATTTCGTGACTCTTTGTTTCTTGTTTTTTTTTTTTTCTTTCCTTTATTTGTATATTTATATTTCAAATTTTAGGATGGATGAGATTATAAATTTTTTAATTATTTCAATAGCAATAATTTAATTTATTTATTTATTTTTATCATTTTAATTTAAAAAAGTAAAATTTATTATTTTTACTAGTTAAATTAATTATTGTTGTACTTGTTGCTTAAAAATGATTTATTTTTAATTATTATTTATATATTATAATAAATTATTATTATTATTATAAATAAAATAAAGTTTTTAAATTTAATATTTTTATGATATAATTTTTTTATATTAAAAAGATTAAATTATTATAAAAATTAATAAATAAACTAAAATATTATAAAAATTAAAAAGTAAACTACTCATTTCTAAATATCGTGTTCCATTTGTCTCTTCATTTTATATTTATATATATCTTTTTATCACCATTATTTTTATATTTATATTTACTCATTGTTATATTTTGCTCTTTTAAGTTGAACTTTCCGGTTTGTGGATTGGATAATTAGGGCGCGGCTGGTGGGAAAACATTTCCACCTTGTGTGTCTTTTTTTTTTTACCTTTCGTGTGTTTATAAACTGCAAAGCTGCTACCAAGTTTTCAAATATGTGCTTGCTTAAAACTACAAACATTTAAATTTTATAAATATGTTAAAGATATTAATTTTATTAATAAAAATATTTTAAGAAAATTAACAAAAATTATTAGTATTTTTAAAAAATTAAAAATATAAAAATAATTTTTAATTAATTGTCTTATAAGTATAAATATATTTTATATTTAATTTTAAAGTAGTTAAAATATTTAAAATTAATATTAAAATTAATAAATTTTATTATTAATAAAATTAAATAAATATATTTATATTAAAATATTTTAAAAATAAGATTAGGAGCATGAGAAATCTTTTAATTTTTATAAAAAAATATTTTAATCCTATAAATTTAAAAAAATGTATATTTTGGTTCTAAAAATTTAAAACTAAAATACTTAAATGTACATCTTTTAAGATACAAATATTATCAACAATATGAAAAATATTTTAGTGCTTAAAACAAACTATAAAAAATATTTTAGTGCTTAAAACAAACTATGGATTATGGAGTAAGAAAAATATCTAAAGTAAAAAAAAAGCATATACAAATAGTTATATTTATTTAATAGAATGAAAATATAATAGAAATAAAATTCACTAAAAATAATAATATTATTTGAAATTTAAAATTTGAAATTAAAATAATAATAATAAATATTAAAATAAAATTCAAAAATAATAATTTTTAAATTTTAAATAAAATAAAATAAAATAATAATAATTTTTTATACAAATGTACGAATAAAATAAAATATTTTAGTGCATTTATGAGTGGAATATGAGTAATAGATATTTCTATTATTATTAAAATATTTTACATTTTATTTTAAATTAATTTATAAATTAAAAATATAAATACTTTGTAATATTTTTATTACTATTAATTAAACATAATTATAATTTTAAAAAAAATTATAAATTAATATTCAAACTAAAAATATAAATATTTTATGATATTTTTATTTTTTTATTATTATTATTAATTAAACATGATTATAATTAAAAAAATCTTATAAATTAATATTCAAATTAAAAATATAAATATTTTGTAATATTTTTATTACTATCAATTAAATATGATTATAATTAAAAAAATTCTTATGGATCAAAGAGAAATATTATCAAAATTTATTTTAAAAAGAACAAATAAATTACATATTTATTTTTTTATTATATTTTAATTTATTAATATTATTAAAAACAGCCGTACAATAACTAATTATGAGACATGTAACCTTTTCTATAAACTAATCCACCTAATAAGTAAGCTCAGCTATAAATATTAAAAAAAAAATTGTATTAAGTACACATGTGTTTCTATTTTAGCCATAGCATACTCCAATAATTATAAATTGACATACTTTTATATTCTCTCATGTTAACATATATTTTAAATATCTCCACATATTAATACTAAAATAAGACTTCAGTAACTACTGACTAAACTCATGATATGTTTTTCCGGGCAACCTTATAAAGTATAACAAATTATTAAAAATTAACAAAACAAAATCGAGTTTGTTAGTTTTTAGTTGGAACGTAGAGAAATGTTATTAATTAATGCAATATAACTCTAGGAGGTTTTGTTTATCATATAATCTTATAATAAATTTTTATTTTTATATAAAAATTACCATCATAATTCCATAAATAATATGTTATATTTTGATTGATAAATTATACTATAAATATTAATTTATTTTCCTTAATAATATAATTAAATTATAATTTAATTTTAAATAATTTATTTTTAAAATATATTTAATTTAAAAAATAATTAATTATATATATTAATTATTTTTAGTGAAGTAATTAAAAAGAAAAACAAAAAGATTGTGTTATAATTATGAATAGATTTTATATTTATAAATTTTATGGTAGTCAAAATTTAAAAAGAAAATATTTAAATGCGTATTATCATTATAAGAATTATATATTATTATAAAATTAAAAAAACAAAAGTATTATAAATATTTATTAAATTTTATTTATTTTTTAAATAATATTTATTTTAAAAATAATTAATTATATGTATTAATAATCATCTTTTAATTGAAGAATAAAAAAAATATTTGATTTTTTTATTAAATATTTAATTATAGGTAAAAGAGTTAAATAAATCAAAAATTAAAAAATAAAAAAATAAAAAAATAAAAAAAAATTATAATAATTATATATTATTATAGTAAAAAAATAAATTTTTTACTAAATATGTATTAAGTTAGTATACTTAAAAATGTTATAAGTATCCATACATTTCCTCATATAATATAATCTAATTATAATTTAATTTTATATAATTTGTTCTCTAAATTTTATTTAGTGTAAAAAATAGTTAATTGTATGTATTAATTATCTTTGAGTATGAAATTAAAAGTAAAAACAAAAAATTCCTAAAATAATTGATTATATGTGAATATATTTAAAATTTATAAATAAACTCTTAATGAAAATTTAAAAAGAAAAAACCTAAAATCTCATGAATATATATTTTATTTTATTTTATTTTTAAATTATACCCAGTATAAAAATAATTATAAAAATAATTGAAAATATGCATTAATAATTATATTTTATTATAAGAATAAAAGAAAAAATCAAAAGATTTTTAAATTATTTGATTCTTTTTATGAAATATTTAATAAAATTGATAGTTACATAGAAAATAGAAAGATCGATCAATATTATAATAATTATTTATTATAATAAAATTAAAATTCTACTAAATATGTGTTGTATACTTAAAAAATTATCTAATATAAGTGTTAATGTATTTCTTCATATAACATAATCTAATTATTATTAAATTTTAATTAATTTATTTTTTAAATTATAATAAGTATAAAAGATAATTATGTAAATGTATTAAGTATCTTTTAACCGGTGAATTAAAAAAAGTACTCATAAAATAATTGATTTATATCAATAAATTTAAAATTTATAAATTCTCTTTTAGTGAAAATTTAAAAAGGAAAAATAAAAAACTTATGATTGTTACAATAATTACCTATTATTATAGAATTATAAGAAAAAATCAAAAAATTCATAAATATGTGTTAAACTTTTTTTTTTGTTTTATAAATTATATTTAGTATAAAAATAATTAATTATATATATTAATAACTATCTTTTAGTTAATTTTTTTATAAATTTTCAAATTTTTTCTTAATTAAATTTAAAAAAAATTAAAATATTCATTATATTATAACAATTCTCTATTATTATGAAATTAAAATAGAAAATCAAAATCTCTTAAATAAGTCTAGGATTAATTTGAAAAGAATAACTTTTGATAAGTTTGGTAAAATTCTCACAAGAAACGTAAGATAAGACTCATATATTATAAAAAACAATTATACCTTTAAAATATGAATGGTCCTACGCTTATATAGCCAAAATATACTTAGAAATAATGATCACCATATAAATTGTATGTATAATGAATACTTTAACATATGTATTGCAACAAGTAATATAATGGTAAGAAAATATTGTTTTCACATAAATTATTTTATTAAAAACTAATTTTTAAAACTAAAAAAAATAAAATCAAAATTTTTTTTTGTGTTTTTATATTTTAAGTAAGCAAAATTAAAATAATTAAAAGTAAATATAAATAATTAATTAAATCAAATTTGATAACTAAGAAAAAATATGAAAAAATATCTAGGAATATTTAATCCCCTAATTTTCTAAACATACGAATCGCTAAAATCCCTCTATATAATTATCAATTAATTACATGATCAATTGAATCTAACTTAATATGTATTCATCTCTCAAATAAACTACACATTGGCCAAACAATTAATAGCATACAAATCAAATTAAATTATATAATTAAATTATAATTATAATTGGGGTAAAATATTAGATCATCACGTAATAAAAATTGAGTTTATAAAATCCTTAGATTAATAAATTAACAATACATAATTGTGTTCATAAACCTCATATTTTTCATAAAGAAACACATAAAAATTGATAAAGAAAATAAAAGAAAAAGAAATACAATCAATCTCTTAGTGCTAATATTCTATTGAATCTTTACCAAAATTGTATCTCCTTTTGAATTTTTATATATTTTTCTCTCTTTTTAGCTCTAAAAACTAACCAAAATTATGCAAATGACGTCCCCATAGGATTTTATAAGGTGATTATGGGCTTCAATATAGCTCATATGTAATCTGGACCATTAGATCAACTTCAAATCAAGAGCTAAGATCAAAACAAGAAAAATTGACAACGCCAACCAAGCACAGCATGACACGTGACACACAAAAATTATTGGGCAAATCAGAGCGCGATGTGTGGAAGGGGAGACCAATCCAAGTCAACACTTGTTGAGTCAATGCCATGCGATGCAACGTGGTTCATGGTAACAGATAGCTTGGTGCATAGGTAGAACATGTGAAGTAATCGCATGGCAACACGTGAAGTGCTATTTAACCAATCTTTGAACTCGAATTGAACGGTGTGTTGACATATGGCACACAGTTCATTCTCACACGCGACGATCTACGATTAGTTGTCCTTGCTTGCATGGTATCCACGTGGAATACCATATCCGCTCCTTTACTTGCTTGGAGGGCCACGTGGTAGCTCTTGATTGACTATACATTAAAAATTTATAAAAAAAAAATCAAAAATTATATATTTCACCCATTTTTCCTAAAACATTTATATTTCAATATTTTTGGTCCTAAATAATTCTTATAAAAATATTTGAAATAGAGTATAACTCATATCTAAATAATTAAATCCAAAATTTAGACATTGAATCTAAATCAGATTCAGATAATCAAATCTTAAATTTAATTCTTATATTTTAAGTTTACTACGAAAAATATTTCGCTAATATATATTTTGTAGCAAATTTTTAGAAAACTTGAATGAAAAAATAAAAAGATGAATTTATTTTATAAAAATATTTTACATATCTTAATATTTTGCAAACATATTAATATTACTAATACCTCATAGTATTTTCAATCAAACATGTTTAATTTAATAAATAATTAGTAAATTAAATATAGCATTTAGAAAAATACATAAATTTAATCTAAAAATAAAAGAATACATTTAAGTTATACCTCAAGCGTATCCTTCAAAGTACATAATTTTAGTACTATTATGACTTGAAAGAACTACTAGATAGACTAAACTTTATTCAATTCTTAAAATTTAGATAAGAACTTTTGAAACAAAGAAAAGAAAAACTAAGAAAAAGTTAAGAACTCTTATTGAGTTGGTTTTTTACATAAGAGAAAGTGTTTATATGTGTTTAGAAAACGCTAAAAAAGAGAGAGAAATGAAGATGATAGGGTCGCACGTCATGACATGCATTTATTTTATAGCATGAACCAATCCAAAGCGTGTTATAATCATGATCCAATTGTCCCACGTTGTGTCATACATAAGCCTTTGCCACAGCCCTCGTTGAACTAAACTTCTATAATCTTTTTTGTTTTGCACCTTACATTAGGTTGAAATATAGATAATGCTTACATATATTTCATACTTTATGTTTGCAAATGACTACTTTCGGGTAGGGGTTTTCACATTTCGATTCAGTCTGGTTTTAAGAGAAAAAATTAAATCAGATTGGACCGTTTGGTTATTACAAATATTGTGACCGAACGGTTTGATTAACTGTTTGGTTTGATTAATAATACATAAATATGATATACATTAATTAAAATATGAGAAATTTAATGAACGGTTTGTTAGTAATGATATAGAAAATTTAATATATTATTAAAACCGATCCAGTCTGATCTGACCGGTTTAAAAATTAATATAATTGGACCAGATAGTTTGAAAAATGGTTTTAGTTAATACAAATCGGACCAGGCCATTTGATTTATAAAACTGTTTGAATCGGTCTAATTTGGTCCAATTTTTTGGTTTAATTCAATTTGATTCGATTTTTTGACACCCCTACTTTCAGATACTATTATTCAAGTATTTATCAGTTGAGTTAATTTGAAACTATAAATACCTAAAAGACAACAAAACATACATGTGATTTTGAAAAGATAGATATACTAAGAATGATGATACGTTAACATAAATCTATTTTAACAGTTAAAATACATAAAATTACGTTATATTTAGTGTTTTTAAACACTTATCAAAACAAGGTGGATCGATGAAATTCTAATAGGATCTTTGACATTAATTAACAAATATATGATAGGGTTTTATCTTGGTCTTATTTTATTAAAGTTATGAAACGAGGGCTTTTTAATATTTTTATTGAATAATTTAATATGAAGTAGTGAATTTTAGGATAAATTACTACTAGTTAAAAAATAATTAATATATAAAAATAAAACAATTTAGACCAAAATGGTGGAAACAACTTAGATAAGGATTTAGATAAGGATGTGAGTGAACTTAGAAGCAATTGTAATAGAACGATTTTAATAATTTCAAAACTAGTTATTAAATTCAATTCATAAGCACCAATTTTTTATGTTTCAAAATATGATAAAATTAGTGGGATTTAATGATACTCCCTCTACTTTAAAAGTGATAAATTCAACCAAGTATTTTACTTAAATAATCACATATTTGCTTTATGATTAGTTGTTCCAAATTAGCAAAATTTTATAAAAAAAAACTTACACTTTTATATCAATGATAAAATATAAGGATCAAAGCATATAAGATATAGTTTCAATAAATTGATAATTTGTGTAAATTTAACAAGATTATCGATAGTCACCAATGATAGCCATTATTGTCTGATTTTTGTCGATCATCTCTAAACACCTTATATGGAGTCTTTGGATGTAAAAACTTACACATGACATAAAAACATGTAAGATTTTACATCTAATATTTACCGTTAAATTTTTGGTGAGATCATTTGATATAAGGTCTCATTTTCGTGATAATTGTTGGACATCTATCAAGATTGTCCACAACGATCATTGAAACTCTAGTGATGACGTTGTAAAAGATTTTATTAGGTCAAAACATATTATTATTTTATTAAAGTTATATAATAATGATTTTTTTGTCCTTATATTATGTCATTAGGTATAAAGTTGTGAGTTTTAGTATAAATTTAAAATTGGTAAAAAATACAAAAATACCTTACTTTAAGTCAATAATTTGACTTAATTAAGTTATTACGTGATTTACAATTTAATTATTATTACTTTGAAAATTTGCAAGTATGTTGACATAAAAAAGAAAAAGAAATGAAAGGGACTAATTTAGAAGCTTCGGAAAATAAACCGAGCAAAATTAGGTTTTAAGGATATTTTCTCTAAGAAAACTGGATGCATATTTTGCTAATAAATAACCATTAACCAATTATATAAAGCATTGTGTTTTACTTTGTTACAGATAGATAAAACCCTTATCTTCTTACTTCAATTACAAGTTTAATCATCATAATTAATTTTTATTTTTCATATTCATCCTTACGAGATTTAGTATCTTTTTCTCGACTGAAAGGATCGCGCCAGCCGTTAGAGTTTTTTTGTTTCTTTTAGTTTAATCTATTTGACCTTTAATTCAACCTTAAATTTATAATTAATTATATATTATAAATTATCACTTAAAATTAAGTTCATTTAAAAATAATAAATTAATATTAAAGTAATTTAAGTTTTAATATATCTAATAAGGTGTGAATTTTTAACGTATAAAAACATAAAAATAATATCTATTTTAATGACGATTTAAAATAAATATACATTTATTAATGATATATATAATGATTATGATCTGATATCACATATATTATTATTATTTTTATTTGATATCTCAAAAAAAAAAATTAAAAGATTTAAAAAAAACATGTATATAGGAAAGATCAAACACTCAATTACATAATTAATTAATAATTATAAATTCAAGTATGTTTATATATATATATTTTATTTTAGGTGATAGTTTTTACCAAAAGTTATTTTATTCTAATAAATGGTATTAACAACAAATTATTACGAATTAAATTTATTTTTAATTTACGATGATTTTTATATTTTTAAATCTAAAGATGGTTTTGGTTTTAAGTATTATCATATTTAAAAATAATTATTATTTTTTTTAAATTATGATTTCAAATTTAAAATTAATTTATAATTATTATTATTTGATGTTAGATTTTTATATGTAAATTTTTCTATACTTTTTTAGAAAGTTATTTTTGAATTTTTCGTGTTTGAAAACAGATTTAAAATTTTGATTTAAAAAAGAAAGAAAGAAAAGGTCAACGCCGTTTTGGAATTGCTTGCACAAAGATGGGATTTATGGATTATGATAACGTGAGGTGGAGATATTACGTGTCGATGTTTAGTTGATAATATAGTAATCACAAAATTATATTTATTCGAAACCGCCATTCATATTGGCGGCATGTAATAAGTGACAATTGTTATATATTGTATTTATTTTTGTTAATTATAATTAACACTTTTTTTTAGTATTATAATTAGGATTTTTTTATATTATAACTAAAATTTCATAATTTTTACATAATATATTCGATTTAAGTTCAAAAGTGATTTTATTTTTTAAAAAAACATATAAATAATTTTTTAAAAATAAGCCACAATTATTTTATGGATTTAAAAAAAAATCTTCGATTTAAATATATAAATTTGTATTAATTGATCAAAATATAGATATATTTTATGACGTAAGCTATGACCTAATATAATTTATTAGTATTAATCGATATTGACTATTTACTTTGATCATTTTTAAACTTAAAATTCAAATATTATTATGATTTATATATATATTAAGATAAATTAATTGAAACAATATGTTATTAAAGTAATCTCTTTTGTGAAAATTAATTTGTTTTAGAATATAAACAATTACGTCTGTGTAACTTATGTAAATATTGATCGACCTAAAGGAATGTTAATATTTGACATAATTACATGTATACCTGCGGTAATAAATACATGAGGATTATTCAGTTTTATATGTAAACAATAACTTGGTCTAAAGGAAGATTTATTGTTCAACGTGATTTTATTGTCAATGTTTGATTATTACACCAAGATATCACTCACAAGTTAATATTATTGTCCAAAAACAAAATGTTAATGGAGTGTCTAATATTTTGAGATGAGATTTACTTTTGATTGAATTTATTATTTTGGTTTTGAGACTTATATGAGCTTGTTTTGTTTACTTATTATTTTTTGGATTCAATTATGAGCAATCCTGCTAATATTATTGCCAACATCAATTCTATTATATGCTAAATAACACCAACTTTGAGTTATGACAATAGAATCTCTTGATAGTTCTCATAGTCATGAATTTTGAACTTGTAATAAGGGTTGATTCTCCTATACTTCTTACTAATAAGAGTACTTCTGATCAAAAGAAGGAAAAGGAAAAGGAAAAGTGGGAGAGATTAAATCGTATATGTATAATGATCACAAAGAAAGCCATTTTTGATGTATTCAGAAGCACAATGTCATGACA
The DNA here is from genome assembly GCA_030763125.1 of Hippophae gyantsensis. Classification (NCBI taxonomy): domain Eukaryota; kingdom Viridiplantae; phylum Streptophyta; class Magnoliopsida; order Rosales; family Elaeagnaceae; genus Hippophae; species Hippophae gyantsensis. The sequence continues at coordinate 16,408,576 of CM061031.1, forward strand.
AGTTTAATTTCAACGAGGTATGTGGACAAAGGCAATATCAGGGAGTACATTATAGAGATCTCTCATTTTGCTTCCAAATTAAGAGCACTTAAGTTAGAACTCTCTGAAGACTTGCTGGTTCATCGGGTTTTGATATACCTTTTGGCATAGTTTAGCCAATTTAAGGTGAGCTACATTGTTAGAAAGAGACTTGGTCTTTGAATGAGCTCATTTCACACTGTGTTCAGAAAGAGGAAAGACTGAAAAGAGAGTATTCACCAAGCCTCGATCTCTAAGTACAAGGATAAGGGAAAGAAAAAAAAGGATAAGGAAAAGAAAAAAAGGATAAGGAAGCTACAATTAAGTACATAAAGTATAAAAGGAAAATTAACAAGTAAAAAATCAGTTATGTTATGATACAAGAGATTAGGTCATATCTCTAGATAAAAAACATAAAGACTTATGTCTAATAGAATCTTAAACCCCTTTGATTTCATAGATTTTGATGTTTATGTTAACTATATAAAGGGAAAACAAAGCAATAAAAAGAGATTTGAAGCCAACAACACTTTAGAAGTCGTAGAACTTATACATACAAACATTCGTGGGCCATTTCCTACAATTGCTTGGAACAATCAACAATATTTTATAATGTTTATAGATAATTTTCCTAGATATGACTATTTATCTCTCATTCATGAAAAGTCACAGTCATTAGATGTGTTCAAAAATGATAAAGCTGAAGTTAAGAACTAATTCAACAAAAAGATCAAAAGCGTCAGATTTAATTGTGGTGGTGAGTCTTGTGGTAGATATGATGATTCAGATGAACAATATCCAAGACCATTTACTAAGTTCTTAGAGAAATATGATATTGCCCCACATTACACTATTGTTGGGTTCATCTACTATGAATAGTGTTGTTAAAAGATGAAACATGACGCTTAAAGACATGGTAAGGAGTATATATGATTTTTTATTCTACCTTACCAGAATCACTTTGACGAAAAGCACTTAAGATTGCAGCATATATTCTTAATAGGGTTCTAACTAAGGCAACAACCAAAACCCCTTATGAACTTTAGATGGACAAAAAGCCTAGTTTAACAATTGCAAAACTGGGGATGTCTAACTGAAAAGTTACCATGCTTAATTAGAAAAGAAAAAAAAAGATTTAACAATTTTAAAATTAAAAAAAAAAATTTCAAAAAAAAAAACAAATATTATTAATTTTTTCTTTTTTATGTTCACATCTTCATTTTTTGTGTTTGGTTTTATTTTCCTTGTGTGATTTAGTAATTTTTGGAATTAAAAAAAAATTCTCACAAAAATTTATCATTTCTTTAAATCAAATTTAAGTAAATAGTTAAGTCTTTTGTACTGTTAGATTAATTTTTGAAAACATATCATGAAATATTATGTAATTATTTTTGATAATTAGTTAATTTTTTGTCATAACTAGTATTTCTTGATAAGATGTAGAAATTATATTAAACCCAAAATCAAGATTTATGAATTTGTTTTAGTTGAGACTACCTTTGTAAGATATAATTTGAGCCTAATTTCCTTATTCAGAGTGAAATATATATTTTTTCTACTTCCAAACACATTTCTTATTTCTTCAAATTCTTAGATGATCTCTATAGGCATTAATATTGAATGTATGAATTTTTTTCTCATCTTAATAGAGTATCATATATTTTTTATTATTAGTTTTGCTTAGATTAAATGATTTGAGTAGAATTGATAAGTATATGCTTTTATCTCATTTCAGTATGACGTTACAAAAAAAAAGAGACATATCTCGGGGTTACCTAAACCAAGATCAAACAAAAAAAGCCACAAAATTAACCACTTACCCAAGATCTCTAAAAAAAATGTACAACTGTAATGGGTCGACTTTCTAAACAATTGATATATATTGAAAAATATCTTCTAAAAAATATCTTCTAAAAAATATAGAGAAAGAATATATAGTATAATCTACATACTTATGACACATTGCTACAAAGTTGTGTAGTAAAGGCTAATTACAAAAGAAAGATATAGGAAGTAATTTCAAAAGTCATTGCACTTTCTTCATTTGTAAAAGGCATATATCTTGAAATTTTTCTTAATGAGTTTGATTTATGCATGAAAATAATTTTTATATATGATATCTTTATAATTTATACATTTGATTCCTTCCAAGATCAACGTCAAAATAACACTTTGAGCCTTTCTTCTTTATATATATGCGAAAATATTAGTTCATTTGTATACATCAACGCTTTCGCATATAAATTAGTATGAGTGTTTGAACCCATAGGACCGTTGATGTTTTGAGAGTATTGACTTGCGAGAATAGAGTCGGCTAATCTGGATTTATGACACTGAAATTGGGTGAAATTAAATTGATACATTTTTTGATATGAAATATGAAAATGATTTCCGACTAATTATTATAATAAATCATGATTGTTTAAAAAGATTAAAATAACTTATGCTTGAGATTTTAATTATGATCTTAAAGGAGATTAAAAAGTATGAGACATTTTTGTGATATGTTGTTTTCTTTTATTCTTAAACGTTAATTTTTGATTTTGTTGTAATTTTAGTTTTTAAGTTGATTGTTGTTATTATTTCTTTTAATTTTTACATTTAGTTCAATGTTTGTGGGTATCATCAAACCCTCACGAGACTCAAACTCGTCCACTTTAATTTAGCAACCTGTGGTTTAAAGTGCATAGGCTAAATGCAACCGTGTCAATCTACTAAGTGATTTAGGATAGTTTAATTTTTAGTTTTATCGCTTTCTCTTGAAGCGGACTAGCAAGAAGTTCAGGAGTTTGTGATGAGTGCTCAAAAGCACTAAAATAACCATGATTTTATGCACATTAATTGATTAATATATATATATATTTATATGTTTTATCATATATTTATATATATTTGTCTTTTTCGGAATCACGGGTATTTTTATTGTTTTTCAGGTATTTTGGCTTAAAAACGCAACTTAAAGACACAAAGAGGAATACTGGAAGCAATACATCACAAATATATTAATAAATAAATGGGGAAAGGTCAACAAATATGGAAAAGTTGGACAAAATGGGTCAAAAGGGTCAAAAATAAACATAGATTCAATAAACATTTATGCAAATTTTATCATTTATAATGGTGGAGTATTTATGGATATAATAATTAAGTTAATTATGCTTGCTCATATTATTTAGGTTATTAAAGATATGAATTGATATTTATTGATTCTCTCTTTTTTATATGAATATCACCTTTGGTGGGGTTAGATATTCTTTGTTAACTAAACAAATCAATTAACACCTATGGGTGGGGTTGATAACTAATTTGGTTAATTAAATTAATTCCTTTTTTTCTAAGAGATTGAAAATGAACTATTTAAATGCCACCTTTGTTGCGATAGCTTTAAACTTTATTCAAGGTGTCCAAATTAAACCTAAGAATTTAGTTATCCGAGTACTAACTTTCAAGTTTTAAAACCACTACCGAAAACATGTTGTCAATACATTTTCAGATAATAATTTTATAAAAACTTTTGAAATAGAGCCACTCTAACTATCTAAGGCGATTGTACCAACAAATAAAAGAAAGACTACTCTAAATCGACCGATAACTAAACCTTGAAATCTAATTTTCAGATTTAAGTTTGTAATGAAAAATAATATATTTCTCTCTAACATTCTTAATATAAAATCTTGAATAAAAATAAAATCAATTCATTTTAGAGATTTTTACCTATTTAATATTTCGCAAGCATAACAACGTTATTATTATATCATGTTTACAAATAGCCAACAGGTTAAATTTAATCACGCATAAATTAAATATAACATGTAAGAATAAAGCATAAAAAATAACTCAGAAGAAAATAAAATCCTTACAGTAACTTCGATGCTATTCCCATTCTTTGGAAAACCTCCAAGCGGAATTTACACTCCCATTTATTGAATCAAAAGCTAATATATTACAAAAACATAACTAGCTTCTTCCCAAAAAGAGAAGAACTCTAAAACTAAGAGAAATTAACTAAAACTAAGAAAAACTAAAAACACTAAAAATCTAAGAAAAGAGAAAAGAAAGAAGAGAGAAGTGTGTTTTGAAGGTGTGTTTTGGAAGTGAAGGGAAGTGGTATTTATAGGTGAGGATGGAGAGAAAAAAATGAGTAAAAAATGTTAAAAAAATATTTAAAAATGTAAAAATGCGTATTGGAATTGCCGATGTCATTAATGACGTCAAGATGACGTCATTGGCTGGCCACGTGAAAAAATGGGGCGAAAAGGCGCTGGGCGCGGAGCAATGGGCGTTGGCCAGCGCGCGTGAGCAGAGCGCACATGATCCGGGCGTGTCTCGCGCGGCCGCGGCGTAGTATGATTTTCTCCTTTTGACATTTTTGACCCTTTTGACCCATTTTGTCCAATTTTTCCATATTTGTTGACCTTTCCCCATTTATTTATTAATATATTTGTGATGTATTGCTTCCAGTATTCCTCTTTGTGTATTTAAGTTGCGTTTTTAAGCCAAAATACCTGAAAAACAATAAAAATACCCGTGATTCCGAAAAAGACAAATATATATAAATATATGATAAAACATATAAATATATATATATATTAATCAATTAATGTGCATAAAATCATGGTTATTTTAGTGCTTTTTGAGCACTCATCACTAACTAGAGTAAAGCCTTATAGGCCTAATGAAAAGAAATTCGACTCAAGGACGATGAGTTTCTATCTTATTGGTTATTATGAAAGATCTAAGGGATACAAGTTTTATGATCCCACATCTAAGTCGATTTTCAGTCAAGAAATGCTCGATTCTTTGAGGATGTCGAGTTTGTAGAGGGAGATATAGTTTGAGATTTTGTCTTTGAAGAGTAATATGTTGATATTCCCATATGTGTTATTTTCATTGATTAGGATCATATTCCTGACTTTTATTAAAATATAATAAATCAAGACGATCTTGAAGAACCTTTCATTCAAGAAATTGTTCTAAAAGAACAAATTCAATCACCTCAAGAACTCATGTCATTGAAGGGATCCATTAAGGAAAGGAGAAATGATGACTATATTGTACTTCTCAAAGAACATGAATTTGATATTGTAGTGATGGAAGAAGATTCGATCAACTTTCGTTAGGCTAGGAAAAGTCCTAACTCTCAAAAGTGGATTGATGTAATGAGTGAGAAGATTAAGTCCACGAAGGAAAAAACGTGTGGAATCTTATCCTATTGCTAAAAGGTGTGAAACCTATTGGTTTTAGATGGATAGTTATGACTAAGAAAGATTTGAATTGTGATATAGAGAGATATATGACTTGTCTTGTTGCACAAGGCTTTACATAGAAAGAAGGCATCAACTATAAAGAGACTTTTCCTTTGGTTTTTTTCGAAAGACTCTTTCATGATTATAATAGCATTGGTAGCAGATTTCAACCTTGAGTTACATCAGATGGATGTAAAGACGATGTTTCTCAATGATGAAATCGATGAAACGATCCATATGATGCAACCATAAAACTTTATGTTGAGGGGCCTAAAGAATATGGTTTGTAAACTTAAGAAATTCATCTATGGACTTAAGCAAGCATCTCAACAATGATATTTCAAGTTTCATCAAGTGATCATCTTGTTCGATTTTAAGATGAATCTAGTCGATTATTACATATACCATAAGTTTTGTATGAGCAAGTATATTTTTATGATTTTATATACCGATGAAATTTTGCTTGTCAACAACGATATAAACTTAATGCATGAAACTAAGAGATTTCTAAATAAGAATTTTGAGATGAAAGATCTTGGTGATGCCTCTTTTATATTAGGCATACAAATATTCTGAGGTCGCTTTTATAGTTTAGAATTATCACAAACGAGCTACATTGAAAAAGTTTTTAAGAGATATGACATGTAGAATTTCAAACTAGGTGATACCCCTGTTGCCAAGGGAGACAAATTTTGTCTCAATTAGTGCCCTAAGAATGATTTTAAGGAGCACAAAATTCATTATGCGTCAGTAGCAGAGAGTTTGATGTATGCTTAAGTATATACACGTTTAGATATTGTGTACATTGTTAGGATGTTAAGCAGATATTTAAGTAATCTAAGATAGATTATTAAAAGGTAGTTAAATGAGTCTTGCGGTACATATAGAGAACCAAAGACTACATGCTTATGTATTGAAGGTCGGATCAGCTTGAGACTGTTGGGTATATGGACTCCAATTTTGGTTGATGTCAAGATAATATGAAATCTACATTAGGCTAGGTATGCCTTCTAGTTTGGGGAACTATTTCCTAGAAAAGTACTAAATAGTCTTTTATTATAATCTCTTCTACTATGATGACATAATTTATAGCATGTTATGAGGTGTTTAATCACAGATTATGGTCGCAAAATTTTATTATAAGGCTACACATAGTAGATGGTATTGAAAGAGCACTTAGGTTATTTTGTGACAATAAGTCAGTAATGTTATATTTTACTAACAACATGAGATTGATGAAGTAAAAGCATATAGAGATCAAGTTCTTAATTGTTAAGAAAAGAGTTCAAAGTGTAGAGATGTCTATAGAACAAATCGATACAAATTTCATAATTGTAGATCTGCATACTGAGGGATTGTCACTTAAAATGTTTCATGAGCATATTGTTAGTATGAGTGTCATGTCATTTGAGAATATTTAATTTTAGTGAGAGTTTGTAATTTTAAATGTTTCTTTAATATATACAAACTTTTAGTTATTTTAATTTATAGATATTTTGAGGTTATTTTTTGTGAAAATAAAGTTTTGGTTTATTTACACTTTAATTTTGATATAGTTTGATCTCAATAAGATTTAAGATTGGGCTAATTGAAAATAGGTATGCTAAGATCACATTGTGTAAAAATTTTATGCTACACGACATCATGATCCATGTCATTTAATTGTATCAACATACGTGACCATTTATGGGTTGAGTTACGATAAATTTAACGAAGACCATTTTAATCCTCTATTGGCATAATTGATGTACCGTATTGGTTACATATACATTTCGGTAATGATAACAAAGTTGAGCTCATACTGTTTTTTTTTCAATGCATAATTATAAGGCTACACGTATAACTAAGTGAAAAATTGTTGGATCCTTAATCCAATATTGGGCTATATGTGAAGAATTGTGTGTTTTAGATTGGATATAAGGTTAAGCTCATTTGAAAGTGATATGTTAAGATTTAAGTAATTTGGGTTTTAATGTATCTAATAAGATATGTGCCTTTGATGTATAGATACTTAAAGATGATGTCTATTTAAATTGTGAGCTAAAATAGATATACAGTTATTAACTATATATAGTAATTATGGTCCCTAGATCACATACATTATTATTTTTTCTTATTCTAAGAAAAATATATAAAACTAGAAGACTAACCACTAAGTTATATAATTAATTAATAATTATAAATTCAAGTACATTTATGCATATTTGTATTTTATTTTTGATGATATAATACAAATGTTTTAGATTATTTTTAAGCAATGATTTTTATCGAAAGTTATTTTGTTCTAATATAATAAAAAAACACTATTTCGTGTAAACATGGGACAATATTGATGTGATTTTATTTTATTTTAATTTAAGAGTAATAAATTCATTAAAGAGACGTTTGTTTCACAGAATATATAAAAAAATAAGAACAATAATGGAATTCAATGGAAAGGAAATAATATTATTATACATTTGGTTTTATCATTCGAATAAAAAAAAATGAATCAGTATTACACTATTTGTTTTACAATTAGAACGAAATAAAAAATATATTATTAAAATTATTATTAAAATAAAATATATTATTAAAATTATTATTTTTCTAAATAATTGTTACTTAAAAATATTATTTAAAATTATTTATTTTTTAAATAATTATTTAATATTACTTTTTTTAAATAATTATTACTTAAAAATATTATTTAGTATTACTTATTTTCTAAATTATTATTAAAATTATTATTTTTCTAAATAGTTATTACTTAAACATATTATTTAATATTACTTATATATCTAAATTATTATTAAAATAAAATATATTATTAAAATTATTATTTTTTAAAATAATTATAACTAAAAAATATTATTTATTTTTGTAAATTATTACTAAATAATTATTAAAATAAATTATATTATTAAATTTATTATTTTTTTAAATGATTATTACTTAAAATATTATTTAAAATTATTATTAAATAACATCAAATTATTAATTATTTTTTTCTTTGTATAATTAAATTAAAAATAAATATAAAAATAAATATGAAAAATAAAATAAAGATCGTGAAAGGATAATAGATTTGTTATTCCTTATCTTTTAAAAATATATTTCATTATATTCTATAAAAATATATACAATTAATTCCATTCTCTAACAACCAGTTGGTTTTCTGGTTAATGATATTATTATTCATAAATTACATATTTTACAGAGGTTTTTTTTTAATTGTGATATTTGAAAAAAGGATTATGTACTTTGATTATGTTTGCTAGATCTCACAGACAAATTTGCTCTCTCATGTATGTAATGGCTTCTTCTATCATAATGCGTACGACTTTTTTGGAGATATGAAAAAAAAAAGTCACAACATTCAATTGAAAAACAACCGAGGTATAATTCATTAATGTTGTCAACTGGCGGGACATGGCTAAAATTTCCTCCTTACTCTCTATCCATGGTTTCAAAACAGAGATTCTTAAATAGAGAACGATAATTTAAATAATTTTTTTTTATTTTATTATAAATAAAAATTTATAAAAACAGTTAGTCAATAGTAAATATTTTTTATTAAAAAATTAAAATTTTAAATCAATAAATAATATTTAAAATAAAAATAAAATATATATAATAAAAAATATATAATCCTCTTATATTAAATAATATTGGTAAAATCTTGTTATAAATTATTCTCAAATAATAATAATAAACTATAAAATAGTTATAAGAGTTTAGATTTTTAAAATTTAAATAAATATTTTAAATAATTTTTATAAAAGAAAAATTATTAATGTTTTAATAAAATAAAAAAATTAAATATGAAATATGAAATATGAAATATATAATATATAATGTATTACTTATTGTTAGTTTAAGTTTAAATGTAATTAAATTTATAAAAAAATTAAAAACATTAAATTTTTATTAAAATAATGTACATAATTTTGGAAAACAGGTTGATGATTACAATTTTTATCCTTATCTTATCTCATATTATAAAATACAAATCTTATTTTTCATTTCTTATAAGTCATTTTATTTTTTCCATCCTTACCTAGCACCATATAATCCTCGAAAGGATTTGCTCAATTAAAAAAAAATTGAAAATCTTATAATTGATGCAATGGAACACAAATAACCATAGATTAGTGTAAAAAATATCAAAAATAAAATCCAAAATTAGAGAAATATAGGGTATCAAAATGAACCGAGCTTATAAGTTCACTTGCGTCAATTAATCTAAAATTTACGTAAGTTAAAGATTAGCTCATTTCATTTTTAAATAAATTGGACCGAGTAACTCATGAGTTTACTTATTTATATTTCTAAAAAATAAAACAAAACGTAAATTTTTTTTATAATTTTATTTAAAAAAATAATATTAATATAAATATTATTTTTAATTGTATGTTCGTAAAAAAAAGAAAATTAACAAAAATAACATATTTAAAACTTGTCAATTAAAAGTAGCACTAATTATTAACACTTCATACATTTCACTATTAAAAATAGTCTAACATAACATTTTATTATAAATGTTGTCTAGTTAGATGTTATTTAAATTAATCTACGGTAACTTAGATTCGTTCAATATTAAACGTCGTCTAATTAAAATATGTTCATTATTATAAGGGTGATATTTTTGTTATAAGTTTTACGAAAAATATTTTTTATAATTTTTAAAAAATAGTATATTTTAATTATTAAAATAATTTCATTAACAAAAATTAAATGAGTTCACAATCTGTTTGTAAATTAAGTGGGTTTGATTTTGTTAATTTTAGATTAATTTTAAATAAATTAAATTAAATTAAATTTTTATAGTACACAATCAAAAAAATAAAGAAGTAATCATTAGAAAATTGAGAGATAAAGGTATACATTCTTTTGAAAAACTTTATAAAACCAAACTAGAAACATAAATTATACAATGACTTATGGGAAAAAAAGATAGCAAATATGGATTTATCTACGTTACATATAAAAGTCTAAATTATGGTAAAAAATTAAGTTAAACATTAAAAATCTTTAAAAACTGTAATTTTTTAATAGATATCTTATTGTTTATAATGAATTTATTTTTAAATACAATTTGACAGTTTAATAAATTATTCAATTTTGTATTTTTATTTAGATTATATTGTAAAAATTAATCAAAGAGAAAATTTAAAACAAGTAACGTGGATTTGCACGTGTGTTTAGCTGGATGATATAAATTTCGAAAAACTAATTCGTCTAATTGTGCCTTTATTCTTTATTTATATATTATAAATAAATAGTTCAAATCACATTTGAAATAATTTTAAATAAAATTTTCTCATATTTTAAAATAATAAATATCTTACCATTTTATATTTTGTTTTAAATTAAAAAATAATTTAAGCACCTTAAATAAAAAACTTATAAAATTATGGAGTGTATTTTTTTAATAAATATCTCATAATTATATTTTTTTAATTATTAAAAAATATTTATTCACATGTTTAATACAGTTTCAAAACTCAAAGAATTTAACTAACAATATTTATCATATTTATTTTCTATATGCATATTATGTTTTGATTAAAGATTTTTACAATAATAAATTGCTAATTGACTCAAAAATTTGTGGTATTTAATGAATTTCATAATTTTATAATTTTGTGAAATTTTTTTATTTTAAACATATTGTCAAAATTAATCAAAAATAATAAAAGAAGTATGATAATAAACATGTTTTTAATTAATTTCCTCAAAATCTCTGAATTCTAAATTTGAGAATCTGGCCCAATTTGGTTACAAATAGCCTCATAAAACGATTAGGCAAAACGGCCCACAACCCAATAATTTTAATTTTTTTTTTTACCAAAACGCAATGGCCGATGGCTTTTTTTTTTATTTTTTAAATTGCAATGGCTAATGCCATTGGATCGCAATCATTCTCAAAAATTCTAGCATGCATTTAAAATTGGTAAATAAAAAAAAATTATGTTTAAAATATATATTTTTATTATTAAAAAAATTTAATATAAAATATTATTCAAATTAAAATATAATTTAAATCAATTTATTGTTAAATTTCATTCACATTTAATATTATTGATTTATTATTTTTATTATTATAAATTTTAGTTATTTTATATAATTCTTTAAAAAATTTATTTTACATATTTTGCCACTTATGCATTATTTAAATTATTTTTAAATATTTTATATATGTAATTGTTTAAAAATTAAATTTAACTCAAGTATGTTATAAAATAAGAAAAATTATTTATTATAAATTTTATTAATATTATTCATAAATATAAATATAAATATAAAAATTATAATATATTTATGATATATTAAATTAAAATATATAATATTGAATGATACAATAACCATATCTTAAAATAAATATTTTTTTCTTAAAGAAAAACCTAAACAGGTTGAATATTTTTTTAGAACAGCAGATTTTTTAAATTTTTTGGGGTCAGGGGCATAATAACAGATCAGTAAAGTGGAAAGGGGAATATTTTCAATTTTCAAAATTTTCCCCAAAGCGCACCAAAATTCCCAAACTTCCCCACCACCGCAATGGTCATAGATCCAAACTCCATCGCCGTCACCACCACCACCACAGCTGTAAACACATCCACAACCACAACACGTTCCTTCACAAACCCACATCAACAACAAAGACCTCCCCAACAACTCCATCATCTCCACCATCACCCACAACACCCTCACTACTCTACCCACCCATCTCTCTACACCACTCAACCTCTACCCATTCGTCCACTTTCCCATACCCCTACTCAACCTTCTTTTCTTTACCCAGTTGCCTCCTCTGGCCGTGGCTTCATTAACAGAATTATTCGCCCACTACCCACCTCCGATCAAGCCGTTACTGTGGCCAATCCCAACTCAGCTGGCTACTTTTATCGCCCCTTGGTGGGTCTTCATCAAACTGCTTCTGCTGGTGGTGGTCTACGGCCCCATTTAGACTCGTCCAACCATAACAATTCTGTGCATATGTTGAGGCCGCCTCACAATTTTCAACAGCAGCATCTTTACCAACCTCATCTTGTTTCTTCTGGTGTGCCAGTTAAGGGTGTTCCTGTTTGTGGGCAATCCAAGGTTTATATTTAATAGCTGCTTTTTTTTATTAATCATTAATACGAGTGCAAACGTTTATTTTTTTACTAATCTTATGTTAAAATTTTCAACTTAATGCTTTTAATTAATTAGTTGTATTATTAAAATCTTTGAATCAATTACTTCAATCAAAAATTGATTAATTTGATTAAAATATTTAAATTATTTTCGTTGTAAGTGAAGTTATAAGATCACTATGAATGATGTTATAACTTTTAGATCAATTAATAATTTTTTTACTAGAATAATTGATTGAAAAATATTTCAATAATACTAATCAATTGAAATAAAAAATATTAAAAAATATACATTTTTTTTCAAATACGATGAAGTTTGTTTTGACGTTATTAAAATTATTATTGTTTTGAGCTGAACCACTTTGTCCTATTTTAATAGAATTTATCTTATTTTATTTTGATTTATGTATATAGTATAACTTTTATGTTGTGTTTGATAGGAGAGAATGGAAGGAAATCAAAATTGATTCTTTTTATTTGTGTATTTGATTGAGTTGAAAAAAGAGTCAGGAATAAAATCGATTTCTAAAAGAAAAGAAATCACAATTCCTTTTTCTCTTTTAGGAATCATGATTCTATTCCCATCTCAATTTTTTTTCCAATTTTACCCCCACCCTAAATATAACCCTAAACTCAAATCCCAAATCTCTAAACCCTAAACCTTAAATCTCAAAACCCTCCTAAACCCTAAATCCAAAATCCTAAAACTCAAAATCCTAAAACCTAAAACCCTAAATCCCTAAACCCTAAATCCCAAATCCTAATTCCCTAAAACTTAAATCCCAAAACCCAAAACCCCAAATCTCAAAATATTAAACCCTAAAACCTAAATCCTAAACTTCAAAATCTTAAACCCTAAAACATAAACCCAAAACCTTAAACCCTAAACCCTAAATTCTAAAACCTTAAATCCAAAATCTCAAATCCTAAAACCCTAAATCTTATTTAGAAAAATAATAATTTTAATCTTAAACCTTAACCCACAAATATAACCCTAAACTCTAAATCCCAAATCCCAAACCTCAAAACCGTAAATCCTATTTAGAAAAATAATAATTTTAATAATATATTTTCTTTTTAAGTAATAATTATTTAGAAAAATAATGATTTCAATAATGTATTTTGTTTGATGAAAAAATAATAATTAAATAATATTATTTAAACTTTACTAAATATAGAAGTATTAAGATAATTTACAGTTTTTTCCATTCCATTCCCATTCGTATTCCGATTCTGATTCCATTCTATGAACCAAACGCTACCTTATAGATACATTATCATTTTTAATCCCTTCCCAAAGCTAAACATTTTTTTTAATCACGGGATTGTTCAAAGCACTTACATAAATGTGCTAAATATATTTTAAATTTTTTTATAATGTGGTGAATATATGTTTTTTTAGTGAGGGTTAAAATGAAACCAATTTGACATTTTAAAAAAATTAGCTGGGGAATACGACTTGATAATTGGTCAAGTAGCTACAGCCTATAAGTCATTTGAATTAACCCTTTCATTTGTCTCGAAGCCCTTTTTTTCTTTTCCTTTCTATTGTCATCGACAAGCCTAAATTTTTAGTGGAGTAATTCTTAAAATTCCCATGTTTACATTACAGGTTTGCTGCTCTTATTCTTCTTTTGTTTGTTCAATTAGATGACTTCCATTTGTTTGTAGGTTGTTCCCACAGCTTCTGTTCCCGATAGTAATAGCTACCAGGATACAGGGTAATCCTTCACTTGATCATCTCCAATTAGTAGCATACTGTTTTAGATTACACAGGGACATGAAGAACTCTTTTTTGTGCTTTATGCAGAGAACAAAACAAAGATGATAATGTTGTGATTGTGAGTGATCGTAAGGTATGTGAGACATTTTTGCTTGCCCCTGCTTTTTCATGGGTCTAGTATGTTAAGTTTTGAAAGAAATTGCATGATAATCATCTGCCTGTGAATTTATATTTTGAGGCCCTTCTTTGTACATATTTTTTTGTCAATAAATTTACCTACGTGAGTTGGGATTAATATAAAAAACATGCGTGAGGTATGATATTATATCACTAACAACTCTAATATTTAAAAAATATCAAGAAAACCATTATGTTAAGTCTAAAATTTCCCATCCGGGTTTGGGTATGCTCGAATGGTTTTTTTGGCCTTGATTGGTTCAATTATAGTGAGATGCAATCTGCAATCCTAGAATCTAGGAATGGAGAGAAGGGATGCGTTGATGTCGATTTTGGGTATACTCGTTAGGACCTTAGGCCTTTAGGGGTAACCTTTGGCCCTGTGATGCTTGAGCTAGTAATGAGAATGTAGAACGAAGATGAGATCTAGGTCTCGTTTTGTGATGAGTAGCAAAGATAGTGTTTGTAGATGCTCTTATATCTCAGACAGATATAAGTTAAGAGTTGTTAGATGATGTGTGAATATAAGTTAAGAGTTGTTAGATGATGTGTGAATGTGTAAAATGATGAATATATAGGGAGTAGAAGTAATCTGATAAGTATCTCTTACTTATGTAGATAGACTAATTGTAGAATCTTGATTATATCTTCATAATTCTCTTTCGGACAATTAGGGGATAATTATTGGTTATTTATCTCTTTATAAGGATTATTTAGTAGTTATGCTTATCTAATAACTCGGTGCTTATTGGGTTGGCTCATAAGGCTTTCTACTATCTGAGAGCACTAATTATTTGCCATGTGATATGTATTAAATTGGACCTAACATCAGTCCCCTAAACCTTCTGAGCTTTGATCAAATAGGTGAGAAGATCTAATTGTATTTTCGTCAGTATCTGAATTCGTGACCCTTCCAACCACACCGGTGATGCAAGGCTCACACTCGTGTGTTGTTTTACCTGTCTAGGCGAAGCTCCAGATCGAATCTCTCCAATTGGGGTCCGGCTCGACAGGGAACATTTCTATGCCCTAGGCCTTGATGCTAGGTTCAGCAAGATGGTGAAAGAGAACTATCCGGTCTAAGTCCTCGCCTATCATAGAGGCTATACGGGAAAGGGTATCTGTTCTCGTATTCTCCTCCCATGGAATGTGACTCAGGGTCCACAAGGCCATTGTGTTCAATAGCTTTGATACTTCTGTAGGCTGGGCCCTTGTATATGGAACTCGCCTAGCACTTGTTTTACAACAAGTTGGAAGTTGCTAAAATAGTTTATCTGTTTGGCTCCCAAGGCTCTTTCCAATTTGAGCCCGATGATGAGTGCTTCATATTCTGCTTCATTATTGATGCATTAAACAGGAGCCGTAATGCACAATGTAGGGGATCACCCTCTAGAGTGATCAATATGAGTCTGGGTCCATTCCTATTTTTGTTGGAGCCAACGATGTGTAGTGTCCAACTACCCTTTTCTTTCACTGGGCGGTTATTTTGTAGTGATCTCGGTCAAAAGTCAACCAAGACCTGGCCTTTGATGGCTATACGTGGGACATACTCAATGTCGAACTTGTTGAGTTCAACTGACCATTTTTTCAGTCGGTCATAAACCTCTAGCTTAGAGAGCACTTGTCTAAGCTGAGTATCTGTGGGGACAATTATACTGTGAGTTTGGAAGTATGGTCGTAATTTTCTAGCAGTTACTATGAATGCAAGACCCATCTTCTCAATTTGCAAGTACCTTTGTTTTGCATCATGAAGGGACTATTTGCTCATGTAGTAGACAGGTTTTTGAACACCATTGTCATCCTTTACCAAGGTCGCATTGACAATTGTTTCTAAGGCTGCTAGGTAAAAGGCGAGTATGTCACCCGGCCATGTGCTACTCAGATATTTCTTCAACTCTTCGAATGCTTTCTCACGATCTTTGTCACAGGAAAAGTTAGACTTTCCATGTAGTACTTTGAAGAAAGGTGCATACTTGTCGGTTGCACGAGAGATAAAGCGATTCAAGGAGGCCACTCTCCCTGTCAGCCTCTAAACCTCTTTGATAGTCTGCAGGGGATTGCTTCAAGGTTTTAAAAAATGTTCGAGGCGACGCCTCAAGGCTCGTTTTTTGGTTGTTTTCTAAGACGTAGACTCAGATGTGTGAAAGGAAGGGGGAAAACAGTACGCCTCCATGCATACGTTAAAAAGCGTTAAAAACTTACGCCTTTTTTGGGCCAAATAGGTAGTGAAATTTCAATGGCTTTGATTTGAAATTGGATCCAATTTAGGTTTTAATTCAAAACCCATTGAAAATCCGGCCCATTAGTGAAATTAAACAATAGAAAAATAAAAAAGAATCAGAAGAATAAGGTTTTTTTAAAATTTGAAGGCAATTCTTTATCCCTTCCAAGCTTCCAGCGGCAAAAACAGCCTCCAACATCCATTTTTAGATATTTTCGGCCTCTCTGATTGTTTTAAGGTACTGTTGCTCAAGCCTTTTTCATCATCTTTTTCTGTTCTTCCAAATCTTTCCTTTCACGTTTACACTTCTTCTATTCCTCAAGCTTTTATTTTTTTCTTTCTTTATCTTTTTTTTTTTTTGTGGTGAGCTGAATATAGTCTATTATTATTAAACCATACATAAGCCTCTTTTTTCTTAACTACACGGTTATACTTTTATATGTTATATATTACCCAAAATTGAATAAATTATTATTTTATATATATATTATTCTTGAAAAATGTTTTATGCTGTTTTTTTTATCATTTTATGCTTCAAAAGTATTAAAATTATTATAGTTTAATCATTAATGCTGATTTTTAATTTGTTTTTCTCCCTATTTTTCTTGTTATTTATATCTGTTTTACTTTCTCATTTTATGTTAATGCTTTATATATTATTGTATGCTAGTGGGCTTGTGTTTATTGGTTACTCATAATGGAAGTCTTTCAAATGAATAGAACTGTTAAGAGAGCTATTGTTGGGTTTGGAGGTGAACATGCTTGAGGAGGTGGACGTGGTAATGGAGATGAAGGACTAGTGGTGGTGCACTTAGTGTTCCTCCACCTCCTAGTAGAGATACTTCCCAACAAACAATCGCTAATAGGACAACAAGATAGGGACCTGACCTAGCAATATTATAGATTAGATTATGAATTTTGGACCTATAGGGTTTCATGTTTTGTTTGTTTATCTCATTTGATTTGAACTTCATATCATAGTCTTTTTCTATTTGTTTGGATGATATTTTGATACAGATAATTTTTTATTTATTTACGCCTTGAGTCTTATACCTTACCAAGTAGAGGTAAAACGCCTCGAGGCTAGTTTTCGCCTTTTAAGACCTTGGGTGCATGTTCATCAATGCACCTTTTTTAGGGTTGGTCTCAATCCTTTTTCAATTGACCATGAATATTAGGAACTTTCGTGAGTCCACCCCGAATACGTATTTATTTGGGTTTAGCTTCATCTCGTACTTTCGGACAATGTTGAAGGTCTTACTCATATGGGTGACATGATCTTTTGTGTGCTTGTTCTTGAGAATCATATCGTCTATTTATGCTTTCATCGTGTGTCTAATGAGGTTTGCAAACATATTGTTGGCTAGCCTCTGATATGTGGCCTCGGCATTTTTCAGTCCAAATGGCATGACTTTGTAAGTTTGTAGCAAAATAGCACTTGATTGATCACGAAGCTTGTTTTTTCTTAATTAGGACTGATTTGATTGTATTTGAAATACGCGTCCATAAAGGAGAAAGTGACATGTCCTGCCGTGACATCCATAAGTTGATCTATTCGAGGAAACATGAAGCTATCTTTTGGAGAAACATTATTTAGGTTGGTGAAGTCTACGCAAATGCACCACTGCCAATTGGCTTTTTGATTAGGACCACATTTGCCTGCTAGTTGAGGTAAAATACTTCTGTTATGTACCTAGCTATGAAGAGCTTGTCAACCTCCACTTTTATGGTTGTATATCTTTCTTGATTACACGACCTTTTTTGCTTGATCATTTTGAATTTTGGGTCTATGTTGAAATGATAACTATAACCTTTGGGTCTATTTCGGGCATTATTTTGTAGGACCAAGTGAACACATCCTTATTTTGTTGGAGAAACACGTCTATTTTTTCTTGCTCATCTGACGGTAATGATTTACCTACACAGACAATCTTGTGAGGCTCAAAGTCGGACAGGGTTAGGAGACGTGTTTGTTCGATTGGTTCAGATGTAGGAACGTGCCATATCGAGGGTCTAGTTCTTGCTCAAGCACGATGGGGGATGACATATCGTGTGGTGGTAGCAATGTGCAACCAAAGGATAGTCGGTTGGCAATGGCTGCATGCAAAGGCCTATCTAGTCGACGACTTCGTTCGTCGACAACACTTATCCCTATCGGCAATTTCTGGTCGGCCATGGCTTGGTTGACAATGACGTGTCCTTTTCTACGTTCGGTCATTGAGCAAAGGATTGAACGAGATGACCTTTTTCGATCTCCATTAGGATCGGAATATTGGAGCTAGTTGACTGTTCATGGTTAGTCTTGGAAGCACATATGATTGAGTTTGGTAGAGATTTTGTAGTCCAAATGGATGAAAGACCTTTTCTTAGAAAACTGTGCTGCAAGTTGGCTTCCTTTCAAAGGCCTACGTAGTTCTTTCTTAGAAGAAAAGTTTGAGAACACTTATGAATGTCTTAAAGATTTAATTTTTTTAACCTAGTTGTGAACACACTTGTTTTCCATAGACTATGTCAGATATTGATGTGGATTTTTGTTAACATCAGGTAAGATTGTTCTTCGTGGATCTACGAGATAGAGAAACTCGTTAAGACTACGGATCATTGGGGGGACCTTTGGCTCTCCGATGCTTAAGTCAATAATGATATATATATATAAAGAGTAGAAATAACTTGATATGTATCTCTTATCCATGCACTTAGACTTGTTGTAGTGTCGTGATTATTTCTTTTGGATAATTAATTACTAATCATTTACCTCTTTATAGAGATTATCTAATAGTTATGCTTGTCTCACCCAACTGGATGTAGTTTGTTCACTTCTAGAATGCTCTAATCTTGCAATGTGTTTGTGTTATTATTGTTCTTTTGGCTCTTCCTAGTCCTCGTAGAAAAGATGCCATTCACACTTACACACAAATTGATTACAAGAATTAATTACACTTTCACTAGTCACAAATTTTCATATTAGAGATGGCACTAGGTCGGTTCGGATCAAATCCGACCTGAATTGATCTGTGGTTCAATTTGAACTGAATTGTTTCAAGCTAAACAGATTTGGGTCAGGTCGGGTTAGATAATATCTGATGATCGAAAAGGGACCCATTTGACCCCTTTTTTTAAAATGAAAATGAAATAGTATGTTTTCATGCAATCGAAAAAGTGGATAACCGAATGGGGACCCAAATAGACCCCCTTTTGATCCGATCTGTTTTGCATCGAACTGTTTATAATAAAATGTATAATGCCTGACTTGTTTTTCGTCCCGATCTGACCCGAACAGGTGGGCTACCTGTGGGGCATTGACCCGTCGTGTCAAATTGCCATCTTTATTCCATATACTGCTAAAAATGCTCTCTTTTTTCCGCATGAGTTCATTTTTATCTTATCATATGAATTAACCTTGACCAACTTAATCTCTTTTTTTAGGTTAGAATCACCGATGGGGCTTCTCTATATGCACACTGCGGGTCATGGTTAAGGAACAATCTTCCTGAAAAATGCCAGGTCTGCATCACAGGATGGAAGATATTTTTTAGTTGTATTTAAAATTGAGCACTTTTATACAAAAATAGACTTCTGATACTCTAGGACTTTGGCAAATTGAATTATAGTTGCAGTATCTGTATCTTCATAAGGCCTTGCAGCCATTAAGTTCTCTTCTCTAAGTGCTTCTTAAAAGTCCTCCTGGAAAATGTAGTTAGGCTGTAATTGAGGTATATGTTCCAAAGATACTTTTTTAAAATCTATATGGGACTATGGGCAATACAGATGGAGGGTTCACTTTTTATTTGATCTGATTATTGTTTACTTATGCTGTTCATTAGCGTTGAATATATTTTTTGGGCAGTCACAATATAGTGATGCTATATGGTCTCTTCCCCAATCTTTACCTGTACCTACCGCAAGTGATATTGATCCAAAGGAGGAAGTTCAAGAAGAAGAAGAGGAAGAGGTTAGTTGCTTTCTTACTCTGCTTCATTTAGCGTGGCATATTAGTAGAGGGTTGGATAATATTTTGAATTAACTGTATTTACAGAGGAGGCAAATCTGTTCCATTCACTGATTTTATGGAGTGTCAAGCTATTGTATCCTCTGCTAGTAGCATTCTTAATGATTCTCAGTAAATCCACATAAAAAATGTCCTAAATTCATAGCAAGCAAATAACAAATTCTAAAGGGTTAATCATCAAATTGCTGAATGTATTTTATTTTTACACTTTTGAAGACCGAAGAGTGTTTTGGATGCACCCACTCTCTTGTTTCTAACGATCAGTGTCAATTCTGGTGTGAATTTCAAATTTCAAATTAGGAACAATTACAATTACACTTATATTTACATTTTTTTTTCATTTCATCATATATTCTCTTCAGAGATGATATTGTGGAGTTTTGATTTTCTACTTTATCCTCTATTTCATCATTTACTGAAAACTCTGATCCAAGTAACTCCAGTTAGCCTGTTACTGACTCCAGGATGAGGAATCTGTTAGGCATTTATCCAAAGAAGACATATTGAAAAGACATATCAAACGAGCTAAAAGGGTCCGAGCACGGTACGTTACTTTGTAATATTCAGTTTTCATAATCTGGTTATTTTTGGTAACTTAGTTAATGATTTTTACAAACTAAATCTGGTTTCAAATTACAATTACATCTATGATGAGCTAGAGTATGTACATGTAAAATGTTCCAAATGAAGATTGAATTTGAATCAGTAGGCCATATAGACATCAACTTATAATTGTCCTTCATGAAATTCAAAAAGATATAGAAGTGGAATCTTTTGCTTTTTATTAATGAGTTACAGAAAACTGAGAGAAGAGGAAGGAATGGAAAAATAATTCTTTCTCTTTACTTCGTAAAGTGTATATTACATCCTATTAATACTCAAACTCTGTTACATGATAAGACCATACACCTTAGTAGTAGAGTAGTACAACTCTAAACTAACTTTGTAAAAGAACCAATTACACAAGTGATAGTATCTCTTACAAGTATCCACATGGTAAGTATCATACATCCTTACATCCCCCGAAGCTGAAGGAGCTGGAAGAACTAGAAGCTTGGGCCTATGATTCAAATATTGAGAGATAGGTAAAGGTTTGGTCAAAGAGTTAGCAAGTTGATCAAGTGCACCCACATGTTGCACATCCAAGAAATGTTTCTTAATCAAATCACCCATACAATGAAAATTGATCTCAATACGCTTCGTACAAGCATGAAAAATAGGATTGTGAACAAACGTAGCACTAAGTTTATCACAAAAGATAATTGGAGTTGTAGATAGAGGAACTCTAATCTCAGTAAGAAGAGCCCATAACCAAAGTAACTTAGTAGCACAAGTGGCAACAACCCTATATTCAGATTTCATACTAGAACGAGAAACAACATTTTGCTTACTTGCCATGAGACTAAACTATCACCGAAGAACACACAATAAGCCCCAATACTCTTCCTATTATCATGACACGAAGCCCAATCACCATCATAGATGCCACTAAGGGAAGAGGAAATTGGAATATGAAGGTCAAAATGAGAAGTACCCTTGAGAAATATAAGAAAGTGTTTAAAAGCCACCCAATGAGCATAAGTAGGACAAGATAGGAACTAACAAAACTTGTTGACCACAAAATTTATATTTGGGTGAATGAGCAAACAATATTGTAAGGCACCAACTAAACTTCGAAACTATGTAGGATTCTCAAGAGGAGTACCCTTAAGTTTTGTGAGGATTGGACTAGAGGACATAGGGGTATCCAAAGATTTCGAGGAACCAAGGCTACACTTATCCACCAAATAAGAAATATACCTATGTTGACACAAGTGAAGACTTGTGGATCCACGAGACACCTCTA
This sequence comes from Hippophae gyantsensis, assembly GCA_030763125.1. Lineage (NCBI taxonomy): Eukaryota > Viridiplantae > Streptophyta > Magnoliopsida > Rosales > Elaeagnaceae > Hippophae > Hippophae gyantsensis. The sequence continues at coordinate 16,430,937 of CM061031.1, forward strand.
TCTCAAGAAAATATGAGAGATCACCAAAATCTTTTAAAGAAAACTGAGAATGAAGTTGGGAAATGAGATCATAGAGCATTTGAGGATCACTATTAGTTATTAAAATATCATCAATATATACAAGTACCAAAGCAGTACTAGGTGTAACCTTGAGAAATAGAGAATAATCAAATTTGACATTTAAAATTCCATGAACAAGAGAGCAATACTCAACTTTTGAAACTTGACACAACGACCTGTTTTAAACCATGTAAAGGCTTTTTAAGTTTACATACCATGTTTTAAACCATGTAAAGGCTTTTTAAGTTTACATACCATACCAGGAGCCAGTTCAAAACTAAGTGGGGGATCCATGTATACTTCCTTAACAAGATCACCATTGAGTAAGTCGTTATTGACATCTACTTGGCGAATAACCCATCCTTAAGTAACAACCATACTAAGAACAACCTTGATATAACTGGACTGAAAGTCTGAGTATAATTAAGGCCTATAACGTGTAAAAACCTTTAGCAGCAACTATGGTTTTATTTCTTTCAAGAGAGTGATCAGACTTGAGTTTTACCATGAGTTTGCATAGGATGAATATTAACAATAGGTGGAGCTAGAGGAATGGGAACAGGAGCAAACTTTGGAATGGAAGAAACAGATGGAGAAGAAGCAATTAAAGGAGAAGAGAGACACGATGTAGAAGGGGAAGAGATAAAGGGAACCTTAGAACAAATCTGAGACACAAAGGAAGATGAAGGTAAAGTAACTAACCAATCCGACCTTTGAAAGGGAGCAAATTTAGGCATATGTGAAAAATGAAATTGGTTTTCAAGAAAGCATACATGGCTATTGATAAAATACTTGGAAGAACCAGGGTCATAACATATATAGCATTTTTGTATACCAACATAACCAAAGAACACACATTCAAAGGATCATCTAATTTGTGCTTATTATAAGTCCAAAGGTAAGGAAAACAAGAACATTTAAACACCTTTAAAACAAAACAATCTAGTTTCCTAAAGTAAAGAATTTCATAAGGAGATCTTTGAAGGAGTTCTATTAATCAAATAGATTGTAATCCTAAAAGCATGACACAAAACTCTTTAGGGAAATGTGCATGTAAATGCAATGCAATACCTTTTTCAACAATACGATAATGTCTAGACTCAACACACCTAATTTGAGCAAAAATGTAAGGACAAGTCAACCTATGAAGAATACCATATTTCTCAAAAATAGAGACAATAGGTTGAAACTCCATCACTATTAATTTGAAAAGATTTAATGGAGATACTAAACTCTTTTTCGATCATGCTCTTAAAATAAGTAAGAATAGTAGTAGTCTCATCTTTGGTTTTTTAAAGAAAAAATCCACATAAATCTAGAACAATCATTAACAATGGATAGAAAATATCAATCACCAATGCAAGAAACAATAGAAGATATCCAAAAATCCATATACAACAATTCTAAAGGTTTAAAAGACCTTTCATGTAGTTTTGGGAAGGGTTGTTAATGAGACATAGAGATTTCACTTTTACAAAATTCTAAGTTTTTATTTCGATTTGGTACATAAAAACCGTGGACTCGAAGAAAAATATACACAGTATCAAACAAGGGATTTTGCTAAACGACTATGCCAATCAACTAAAGATGCAGAAAAAGAGCTAAAAGGATGAGAGACACAAAAACTTTCCTGAGAGAGTGCACAAGACCATCCAGTAGTGCAAGTCCTTCAATCTAATAAAGCCCATCCTTACTCACACCCTAGAAGACATTGCTTCCCATAACAGATCCTTAACATAAAAAATAACAGGACAAAATTCTATAAAGACATTGTTGTCTTCACATAATTTTTGAACAGAAAGAAGATTTGTTGTAGTAGAAGGAGCATGGAAAAGTGTTTGCAAAGATAGTACACATTTATTATTAACAACAAGAGTACTAGAACCTATGGAAGTTATAGAAAGTTGAGAGCCATTACCAAGTTGCACTCCATCACAGCCATTAAAAGTAACATGATTGCTAATATTGGAAGCATCAAACGTGATGGGGTGACTAGCACCCAAGTCGAGTAACCAACCATTTCCTAAAATAAAGGAGCCATCAGAAGCAGTCATAGCAAAAGTCTAACCTTGAAGTGAACCTTGATGTTTCCTAGTCATAATATCACACAGAAGAAAACAATTGAAAGCGCTATGGCCAGGTCTATTACAAATCTAGCTGGTTGGTCTGTCTCTTTTATAATCATTGGAACCATCTCGTGTAGAGGAGGAGTCAGAGTGAACAGAAACTGAGAATTCTATTTGTTAGTAGGCATTGAGGAGACCTGACCTTAAAGAAATTGTTGCAAACTCCAAGGAGGTTGCTTCTGTTCAAAGGACTTATTTTTGCTAGAAAACACTAATTATTCTAATTAGAGCCACCATGGCCAAAGGAAGAAGTATTTGCATGATGCACTTGTTCTTGAGTAAACTGATGTTGTCTCTTAACCATTCGCTCATATTGATTGAGCATATTATGAAAGAGATTCGGGCAGGGAATAGTTTCACGCATGTTGATACCATTAACAAATGGCAAATAATTCGGTCCAAGTCCTGCCATAAAATAAAGGATCGTGTCATGATTGGAGATTGAGGCACCAATGCTGCTAGATGATGAGCAATACTCTTTGCATGCGCAGGATAGTCAGAAACTAAAAGATTATCTTTACAAAGACACTGAAGTTGTGATTTCAAATCCATAACTCTAGATTAAGACTCATCATAGTCTCCAAAAAAAGGCACTGTTCTCGAGCATTGTCTTTGTTAGAAACATGTATCAACATCTCACTTGTTATCGTGCTGAAAATCCATCCTTTAAGCATGGAATTAAGACAAGTCCAGCTTGTGAAATCATGATTTGGAGTTGAATTTGAAGAATCAAGAAAACATGAAGAACAAAACAGGGAACCATCTGTCAGACCTTCAATTTTGTAGGCAACAATCTAGCTCTCCATTTGTTCACGCCATAGAAGGCAATTGTGATCCAATCTCATAAACAAGGAGATCGAATTTGGTGGTGGAGGAGAAAGGTTGTGCAAGAATTCCAATTGCAGAAGAGACTTGCAAAGAAGAAGATTGCAATTGAGTCTTGGAGTACTGTGTGAGTCTCTCTGAACATTTGGTGGAGTGTTCAACACATCTTGGTAAGAAGCCATAGCAAGTCACGAATCAAGAAAAAGAAACCCTAGATGTAGGGCTCTGATACCATAATGAGCTACAGAAAATTGAGAGGAGTAAAGAATGGAAAAATAATTCTTTCTTATTACTTCGTGAAGTGTATATTATATCCTATTAATACTCAGACATATTACATGATAAGACCATACACCTTATTAGTAGAGTAGTATAACTCTAAACCAACTTTGTAACAGAACCAAATACACAAGTGATGGTATCTCATACAAGTATCCACATGGTATGTATCATACATTCTTACAGTTTTGAGCTTCTTATGCCAATTGATGTTATAATCTGAAATTTTTTAAACATCATAAATTGGTTATATCATTAAGTAGTCACCCTTTCCCTCTTCATTTTGATTTGTTATGTTAATTTATGGTGCAGTTTCTCTGAAGGAATGTGTATATGTCAACAATTTCTTTACTAATGACATTCATATTTTCATTGCAGAAGCTAATTTGCAGATTTAAACTACATTGGTTTTTTTTAATAGGTTAAGAGAAAAACGGTTACAACGAATTGCAAGGTACAAGTCCAGGCTTGCTCTTCTCCTTCCCCCACTGATGGAACAACAGTTCAGAAATGACGCAGCTGCTGGAACCTGACAATGCTAACGTGTTCAAACTTGCTTGCTAACCTTAAGATGATTCGTTGAGTTGGTAAATATTTTGCTGATTGCTTCAGGAGTAAGAAAGTTTTAGAGTGCCTAAATTGATTACAGTGCTTGATCCAATTATCAGCTAAACTAGTTGTCAATAGTCTAATTTTCATAGCTTTGTATTACATTTTCTTTTGGGCTCCTCACATCTTCATGTAAAATACATCCAACATTTAGACTATTAAGATCAAATTTAAACAATCTTAAGCCATTTTATACCTTTTTAAAGAAATGGATTACCTGCTGGTTATGTTATTATTTATTTATTTTTTTTCAACTTATTTCATATTATGTGTTTCTAAGATTAGGAAAAAAATGAAAAAAAAAACCGTTGAAACTCATCTATTCGTTCACAAATAATGCTCCTTGCCCCTGTAGTAATGAAGAGTTTTGCTATAAAACCCTGAACAGATTTCAGAAGAACCTGTATTCACCCAAAAATAAGCAAATTTTTGTCAGGATAGAGTGAGTTTTAACAATCTCTACCAGTCTACTAGACATTTTAAGAAACTGATCAGATTTTACGAACCACATGCATAAAATGGGAAAAAACACAACATTGGGATGCCAATCATGAAAAAAGATCCCAATTAGACTGAACTATTTGTATACAAATACTCCCAAGCGGTCTAAAAACTAAAACAAACAAAAGCAAACAATGCTGATTGAAAAATGACTTGACCTAAAATGAAAAGCTCAGCAAAACCCTAAAACACAACGGGCTAATAGCTTCAGCAAAATATCAGATTAACAATAATAGTATCTTCAGTCAGGAAGAATCTGCTCGCTGTCAGCATCTGCTTCTGTTTCAATCTGAGGCTTTGGGGCTTGGCCTGCTCCAGGTGCCTGCTTCTTTTTAATCCCACTCACAATGTCATCAATCCTCAGTAGCATGCAGGCAGCTTCTATTGCTGTCTTGAAGGTTTGTGCCTTCACATTGTAGGCATCCCAGATCTGAAAATATATGAAAAACATGAATATTTCTGGGAATATAGGACAAAGTAATCATGTTTCGCTGACTTGTCACAAGTGAAGTAATATTTCCCTAAATTAAGTAGAGATATTGTTGACCATGGCATTTTGAAGATATTTTAAAAACATTGTCGTTAAAACCCATAATGTGCCAACTATTCTATATGAAGGTAAAACCTTTCAACAAAACCAGAACACCTTCAAGTGTAGCATTGATCACATATAGCATCTACGATTACAGCCAACAGTTAGCATTGTTCATGAATTATTAGAGAATACAAGCCAAGGGAGATGAGTTTCCAGCAAATATCCCCATCAGAACAATAAGTCAGACAGGCATTAAGAATACATACATACCTATGGTTATATTCTCTTGTGATCTGTACACAAGCATTTACCCAGTCTATCACTTAGTTTCAAATGTAATAGAGCATAAAAGGGAAACTGAAGACACACCTTCTGCTCTTTCATGTCAGCAACTGCACCACTGTTTCCATCTATACCAATCCATGCATTTTCTCCGTTTGCATGCTATAGTAGTTCAGCCAATATTAAGCACAAATCAGCATGATTACAAGCAGATCAATTATGACAAAAAAAAAACTAAGCTACAGCCTACACATTCCCTCCTACCTTCCCTTGCAGCGCAGTCATGGTCCGAATCACATTCACACCACAATTCTGTGCCAAAGTTCTTGGAATAGCCTCAAAAGCTACAGCAGCTGCTTCATAAGGCCACTGTTTTAAACCCACCAAATGAGCAAAACATCTTAGCAAGGTAAAATTATGAAGAACAGCACAGAATCTATCTTAAAGCCTTTAAACAAAATTCTTTCAGGCTTAAAAAAAATTCTGCACTTTTTCTAATTTATGTCCTTAAGATTTTAAGGTCAGGTGACAGGCATAGGCTTACTCAAAGAAGGGTCATAATGACAACTAAAAAAAGGTGAATATACTAGCAGTTAGCAGCACACAAATGGCATACAATGCACCTTATATGCACTCTAAAAGTCACCTATAATGCAACTTAGGAGGACTGATTCACTTATAAATAAAGAACAAATAAGAAGCTACTTTTCAAAAAAGGAAAAGAAAAAAAAAACTGTTCACCTTTTCAATTCCTTCAATAGATGAACTCTTCTGCTTCAAAGTAGCAGATACAGTCAACTCAGTAGCACCACCTCCAGGTACAAGCTTTGGATTCTTTAATATATTCCTTGCGACAGACATGGCATCCTGTGGAATAAAATAGGGGAATCCTTCAGTTTTATATGGGTTGGGGCGGGGGGAATATTTATTTCACACATGTATTTGTGAATACCTGTAAATTTCTTTCAGCCTCATTCAAAAGATCCTTACTTGCACCTCTTAGAAGTACTGTACAAGCTTTTGGATCTTTGCAATCAACAATAAAAGCAAAGAACTCATCCCCAATTTTCTTAACCTCAAATAGCCCAGCCCCAGTGCCAACATCAGACTCTTGCAATTCATCAGGTCTATTCACAATTACAGCACCACAAGCCTTGGCTATTCTATTGTTGTCCATCTTTCGCAACCTCCTGATTGCACTGATGCCAGCCTTGCTCAAATAATGACATGCCAAATCGCTAAGTCCCTTCTCTGTGATGACTATGTCTGGTTTAAACTTAATTATCTGTGCACAAAGGTTCTCAATGTATTCCTCTTCCATTTTCAACAGCACTCCCCAGTCTTCTTCCTTAACAAGTTCAGCATTAGTCTGATTCTCACCCTTTTTGTATTCGAGGGGACAATCAAGGAGTATGATGCGTGGGTTGACAATCTTTCTTCTCATTTTTCCAGGGGCAATAACATCTTTGTTAAACATAACTCCTTTAAGGACTCTGGAATCTTCCAGCTGCCCACCAGGAACCTTCTCAACCTTAATGTACTTTTTGATATCCACTTCCCGCAGCCCTTGCCCAAGATCAACACCAACTGTTGTCGTGGCATCAATTGCTAAATCCTACAAAAAAGAAAAGACCAAAATATGAAAATTTAGAATTACACATGATAAAACCATTTAAAAAGGAACAGCTCTGGTCGGTGAAGTACGGATCTAACAAAATTATCTATTTGCCATACAAATCATTAGCTATAGCCTATACATTATACCCTCACACCCTGACGCACCATTGCAACAAAATCAATATAACAAATACAGTTGGAAAATTATAAAAAACAGAAAATTCATACATACAATAGATTGTTTGAAATGTCAAAAACACAGGCTATGGCATATAAATAAAATAACCAGATTATGCTACATCAATCCAATAAAGCAAAACCAAAGGAAAATGGAGAATGACAGGAAAAGGAAGAGGTGGGGAAAACTACAGGTATGATAATGTATTAATATTATCTTTAAACAATCAGAGAAAGCAGGTTACACCTAAATGTTGCAAAGCACCAAATATTGAGGAATTTCTCTAGAAGTTTATGTGAAAACTAGATGGATGAAGCTATGAAACCTTTGCCTAATAGTAATTTGCTTAAATTAAGAGTTTCTGTCAAGTGTATTACATGACACTGAGAAACAGAGCAAAATGCTCATAGAGTTGCACGCTTTGACAAACAAATGAAAAGAAGCTCTAAGAAGCACATAAGGCCAGGCTAGTTCCATCAATACAGCTGTGTAATCATAAGGTTGTAGATCAGAGAGACAGAATATCACTTATAGACCCACGTTGATAGGCTTGATAATAAGAAGATACTTACAGCAATCAGATCCCCAAATTGACTTGTGAACTTTGTGCCAATACAGCTCTTAACCAGTCCCAACATTGCTGCCCCTGATGCGCAATTTCACCAATTAGTTGTAAAATTCATAAACAAGTCAACATTTCAAATTATGATATCACAAGCCTTATACAAAGAGGTTGCATCATATGTGTTTCTGAATGTAGTGACATTAAAATTCTCAGTATAAGAAATATTTCCAGTAACTAATGCAACAATAAAGGCTAAACTACAAATTTGGAGGCAACCGTTCCATCATTTGTCCACACTTTAGTCCCAAACTTCTAATTTAACAAAAGTTTAGTCCCTACCTCTACATTGATCTACATTTTGGTCCTGAGATTTTTTTCCACGAAATTTAATCACCAACCCATAAAATTTCAATTTTTTTATCAAGACATAAAATTTCAAATTTAGTCCAATTGTTAGCAACCCACTAGATGTCCATGTGCAATGTCATATGTTTCGCATGTCAAAATAAAATTTAACACTTGCCATATAATTTTAACCAAAATTAACAGTGACTACTATGCATATAGTTTTCTTAACATCAAATAGTGTTATTTTTAAGAGACCTGAAAAACTGGACTAAATTGTAAAATATTCAAAAGTTGGGGACCAAAGTGTAGATAAATTCAAAAGATAAGAGAATAATTATGTGCAGAATAAGTTTAGGGACCAAAGTGGAGATGCATACAAATGCTAGGGACAAAATTACGTGACAATTTTTATGGGCAAAGTGAAATCTTCATGCAAAGGTTGGGGGAGTGATTATTTAAGCAAAAAAAAAATGGCATCCATCATTTTGCCAAGATACAGAAGAGCATTCTTTTCTGTCAAAGAACCAGGCAGAACAGGTTACAAGATCTGAAAATCCTATTCCACTGACACAGAAAACAAATTGGTTGGCTGTGTCTAAATCGCAAAATACTTTTATAATGAATGCACCGATAACCAAAATAGTCAGAGTCCTAAAAGCAGCCATATAAGTTAGAGTGCTTCAGAAACTTACGATCATTGACATCAATGGACATGGCAATTTTGTCGAGCACAGCAACAGCATCCTCCAGAGCTTTGTTATAGGCTGCAAATCAAGCACAGTTTGCAGAAATATTTTTGGTTTTCATTTTCTATGAATTTCAAGCATTATTGACAATGTGAAGAGCACAATCCATGGGTATTACACACCCACAAGGCCACAATCATAATTACCTCGACAAATAACTGTAGGATGGTACTTTTTGTCAATAAATGCCTCTGCAACATGGAGCATTTCTCCAGCTGCAACAAAATTTCAAACAATGACTGAGGGACGCCAGAAAGGATATTCTATGATGTGCTCTCCAAACAAGAATTAAGTGTACGCAAAAGAAAAACAAAAATCCAAAACTTGGGAGATGAACAAGAATGAAGCGTGATCCATAAATGCTGCAGAATGTGAAAATTACATTTTTGATGTATTACCTTGATTAAGATCTAAATTTTTATGCATTCAAAGCAAAATTCCTTGGTAACTAATGAAGCAACACCATTATGAAAATATGAGGATACAGGTCCAGACCAGAGGACATACCTAGAACGATAACAGATGTTGTTCCATCTCCGACTTCCTCATCTTGTGTGCGACTCAGCTCAATCATTGACTGCAAGAAAACCAAAAAGGGAAAATATATCGGAAAGAACAGAATCAGATAATTTTCTAGCAAGAACAAAATAATTACAGGAAAAAAACTTCATGGAATCAAAGTATAGAGGATAAAACATAACACAAGTAGGATATCAAGTGAATGAAATTTATCATGCCTTTGCTGCTGGGTGTGCAAGGTCTAATTCACGAAGAATAGCATTTCCATCATTGGTCACCACAATTCCTGCTCAGCATCAAATGAACGAAAAAATCCCCATAAATACAGTAAATGTAACAGGTCAGACATGATTGTATGCCATTTTGGCTTAAAACCTCCTTCAAAGAGCTATTAAAACATGAATCTTTTGGGAAATGAAGTGACAATTCTAGGATTAAACAAACAAAATAGGTGCTTCAAGCCTTCCGGTATAGTACCAATAACTTACAAAAAACAAATAGGAAAACTATAGAAATTAAAGAATAAATTTGGCACTTCGAGAGACCAGCACTTCCCAGTTCAAACACAAGGTTTGTAATCAAATCAATTCCACACTTTTCTTATTACTTACTAAGCCTTAAATACACATTATTGATAGTGGAATAAAATAAGTCCTGCAATAATAGGAGCTGGATATTCTAGATAAAAATAACAATGGTTATTAAATCAAGGAAAAGATAAAATAAAGATAATGGGCTTGAAAAAGTCTTGCTACACTTCCATCTCTTGCCGCTATACCAGGTACACTTGTAACAAATCCCCACCTCTCGAAGAACACCCATGTCCTCAAGGGTAGCATTGGGATACTTCTCATAGCTTCACGATCCTCCCATGTGACCTCTTGAGGGAGGCAATCTACACCAATGATAAGCATTTCTTACTTCCCCTTTTTGATTCCTCTATCTAGCACTGCTTTAGGAAAGCTCATCTTGATGATTCATCAAAGGAAGATTAGTTTGTATCAAGTTATTAGATCCTATCTTCTTCCTCAGTTGAGAGACATGAAAAATTGGATGAATTCTTGAAGAACTAGGTAGCTTCAGCTTATATTTGGATTTCAAGTTTAGATTTAGGTAGAAAATATCCTATAATTATAATTATTATCTTTCATATCATTTTTTTAAACTAAATGATTATTTAAGGTAATATTTATATCTCATTATTTGTTAAGTTTTTAGTATTTATGCAATGTTGATTATCAAGAAAACAAATGAGAATGAAATATATTTTTGAAACATTAATTGGGTAGCTCTAGTCCGTCAGAGGCTAAGAACTTGAGAGGCCATGATTTCCTCAAAAAACCATAAATTTATTAATTTCCTTTAGTTTTTGTCATTTTAATAAAAGATACGAAGTGAGTTCGTATCACCTTCAACTGTATTCTCCTTTTCAAGATGATGCTTTGAATGAATCGGGTAGTATGGCAACATTTTGAACATAGTTCAAAATTAGGAGCAGCAAACATTTGACAAGATATGCATGAAATTACCTCCACTGGCGTCAAGTAGCATCTTTAACATGGATCTGGGACCTAAAGTTGTACGAATAATATCAGCAACAGCCTGTCGAGTATGAAAGCATACGTTAGAACATAAAACGAAATGAGTCAACAAGAAAAGAGAAATCAACCAACAAACACTGCGAATTTAAATATTGTAAAAGAAAATTATAACACGTGAGGGAATAACAGAACACGAGGGGCTAAGATAGCAATGAACTAACACATTAAGTCTTAAAAGGCAAATCCCAAAATAAATATTGTAAGATAAAAACCTAATATAATAGAACATTTCGAAAAGGGGAAAGAAACACTGACCTTTGATGCTTGAATATTGGCATGTTGCACCTTGCTTCCAGACTCCCGCTTCAGAGAATCCTCTGAGCATCATGAATCACAATTTCATTTCATTGAAATAACCAAAAACAGATAAAAAGAAAATCCTTTTGCACCAGATTAGATCAATGCAAGCGCAGGACTCTTTCACATGTTAAATTAAAAAAAATAACAAGTTTAAGATAATTAAAGTAATAAATACGCAAAGAAAAAGAAGAAAACTTACTCAGAACTAACATCGGTGAGTGCATGATTTTGCTCTACAGTCTACAATATTGATGGGAAAGCAAAACCCTTGAAGAAAGTTATCCTAAATTCATAAAAAAAAAAGAGTTTTAACCAGATTCAGAACATTTAGCGAAGTTTAAGACAATGTGAATACAATAGAACTCAAATGTGTAGACAAAGTGTTGAAAAAATAAAGATATACCACGAAACTCAAACAGGGTTTGAACACAAAGGAAAAGAAAACCCTGAGATGTTAAGTAAAATGGAAAAGCTGAAGAGGATAACAAGTCGGAAATGAGAAGAACCCTAAGCGATGTGAAGGAAGTATCTCGAGGAAAGTAGACGATGCGTGAAAGAGAAGGGCGATCTGAACAAGCGGGTTTATTTAGGGGTTCACTTCAGCCCTTGGAACGTATAACTTTAAATGAGGGGAGTAAGGGGAGTAAGTTTACGGGGTTTTGTCTATAATAGCCAACTTTTAGACAATAGTTTAAAAATAGGCACAAGTTGGATTTTTTTTAAAAATAGTCAAAATCTTACCTTAAACTTGAAAGCAAAATTTTTAATCAATTTTATTTTAAAAAAAGATATATTAGCTCTATTTTACAAAAAAATAATTATTGTAAACATAAAAAAATATTAACATCTTATAAATTTATAATTAATTTTAAATACATAAATATTTTTTGTCATATTATATATTAAAAAATTTATTTTAAAAATAAAAAATAATTTATTTTACAATAAAATAAATATAAATTTATACATATATTGAAAATCATATGCTAAATATTTTGATAATTCATAAATAATATAATATATTATTATTATTATTAATTATAATTATATTTAATAAATAATTATAATATTTAATTATAATTATGATATAAAAAATAATATTCATAAAAATAATTAAATTATAAAAAAATTGTGAAACCTCTCTATCCAACTTTTTACAATATCAATACAAACATAACACATTATATCGTAAAATTTGTGTGAAAATATTATCTAATATAATATTATTATAATTATTAGAGTTTTATAATTTATTTTATAATTATTATTATTATTAATTTTGTAATTATTTTATAATTTATTATTATTATTTTAAGTTAATTTATAATAAAATTTTGATAAGTTATTTGTTATAACAAATTATATATTTATTATTAAATATATTTTTGTATTTTATAAATATAAATTATTTTTATTATTTTTTATTCACTCAAAAATTTATTTATTAAAAATTTATAATTTTTGTATTCCGCATTTTAAAGTTACAAAGTGTAATTAAAATATTTTTTTGTCTTGTTTTTAAAATAAGAAGAAAAAAAACTGAGCTGGGAATTGAAAGAAGAGAGAGAAAAAAATGAAAAAAAAATTGAGATATAATTGAAAGAGGAAAGAGAAAAAAAAATGACTTGCTATTTGATTAAGAGGTTAAAAAGAACCTTTTTTTAAACTAAATTAACAAAGAGTCTTTTTTTAAACTTTTGAATTATAGACAAAAATCCTAAGTTTACACAATTAATGTTTTGAGAACTCAAACTATATTTAATGTGGTCTGAATGTATAATTTTTAAAAATTATATTAATTTTAATTATAAAATTTATTAAAATATTAAAATTTATATGCTCAAATTTCTTACAAAATTATGCACCGTACCTGCAGTATAAAACAAGTTATCATTTAAGATATATTTGATAATAATTTTAATTTTTAATTTTTTAAGTGAATTTTAATCAAATATATTTGATAATAATTTTTAATTTTAATTTTCATATTTCAAAGAATCACAATATAGAGTTTTCATAAATTTTTAAAAAGAATATTTTTAAATTAATGTTTATGTATAAACATTGAAAAAAATTTATTAAAATTTAAATTTTTAAATAATAACAAAAACTTTTATTAATTTTTAAATTTTTTAAAAATAAAATCATAAGATAAAAAATAATATCAAACAATTGGATTTAGTATTTTCATAATACCTCTATTTAATATAAACATATACAGACATATTTGTATAATATAATAATAATCCTTAAATTTAATTTTAAATGTATTAATAATTTAAAATTAATATTTAATTAAAAAAATTAACATATGCATAAAATATTAAAAAAAACTTGTTTGTAAAGCTATTTCTTTCCAATAAATCACGTCTTCATCCTCAACTTACTATTTCTTCTACATGTTTTTGCATGAACAATATATCACATAATTTTATTATGTAGTATCTAATATATTTTTTATTGGTTCTCAATTTATCTCATTCTTTTTATTGTTCATCGTTTGCATGTTTTTTCTTATATTTTGCTTAAGATATCTTTTTGAGACAATTAAGGTGTGTTTTTCAAACATTGTAAATGTGTTCATCTTTCTCTAAATCAATATTTATCTTTCTTGAGATTTGATTTATCCCGTAAATGTTAATAAAGAAATATGATTTTTTTTTCTCAAAGATCTCTTACCATTTGTAAATTAATAACAAAAATCACTTAATTCCATCAAATAAGTACTATTAGAAGTAAAAAGAAAAATACATACATTAGTAAAAGAATTTAAACTATAAAATAATTTATTACACAAAAGTTTTAAAAGCAATAAAAGAGTAAAAGAATTAATAATTTAAAAATAAAAATAAAAAATTATTTAAGAGAAAGGAAAATATTTTTTTCAAAAATAAAAAGTAAATTTATTTTCAAACTTTTTTTTATTTTTTTAAGTAAGAGAAAATTTAAAATATTTAAATATCAAAAATTAATTAATAATCTAGATATTTTAAAATTTTAAATAAAAATAACAATATTTACAATATGAAAAGTTTTTAAGATTTTGATAATAACAATTTAAAAATGTTATTTTTTCCAACAATTGCACCAAAAAATTACTGCTTATAAAGGTTAACTAGTTTTTAGTACTATTACTTATTTACCAGGTAATTTTATCAAAAATTTGATGTGTCAAAATTAGGCGTACAAATTTTGTATAATTTATAAAATAGTTTGCAAGTGCATGAATCACATATAGAAAATGACAAGTATATAGGGATTGGCACGGGGATGGGCAGAGACGAATTTGAATATAACCATCCTTGAACCGAATTATAAAATCTGTCCCCGAAACTGCTAGAAAACTGTTACAGTTCGGGGACAATTTTTTACCCGCGGTTAACAGTTCGGGACAGTTATTAAAAAAAATCGAAAAAAAAATGTTTTTCAAAATCCTATTCAATTGAACTCTTTTTAGCAATACAATCCACCTAAAATAAATGGTTGATATTGAACTTGATATCTCAATTTGTTATTTAAATTTGTTATTTTGAGTTTATGATAAAAAAATTAACATTTAATAATATATATTTCTATGAATCTAAATAAGATTAAATACATATCAACAAAAAACACAAGATATAAATAAAATATTACAAACTAATACAAATATTGAAAACTAATTAAATAAATTTAAGAAAACTTCAAGTACAATAAATCAAAACTTTTTTTTTCTAATTATTCATCAAATGCACGTGTATCCTGCAAAATCAAACATATAAAATCAATTTTATAAACAAAAATAATAAATTGATTAATCAATAATGTAAATTTTTTACCTCAACATCATCTTCTGCAATATTAATAGTGGAAATGGATGAACTAGGAGATAACATATCTGAATAAATTATAAAATATTTGAATACATAATTAAATAATTAATATATAATACATAAAACAAGTGTTAATAAAATATAATATGTACAAGTATTAAATATATAGGCTTATACCTTGTTTATAAATATTAGCCCATAATCAATCTTGAGTACACATCAAAGCTTCCAATGTGTTTTCTTTGAGTCTACTACGATGTTTGCTCACTACTCTACCACTTGTGCTAAATGCAGATTCTAAAGCAACTGTGGTGACCGGAATAGCCAAGATATCTCTAGCCATATCATGCACTATTGGATACTTATGTTTATTACACTTCCACCAAGACAATATATCAAACTCTTCATCCAAAATTTCTACATCAGCCTCATCTAAATAAGAGTCTAACTCAGATTTCAAAGATCCAGCTTTATTTTGCATTAATTTCCATTGTTTATACTCATTTATACCAGTAGGATTAAGAACACTAGTACCTTTTGAACTTTGAGATGTATTGGAACGTGTTGAAAATTCCATTTGTCGACTCTCTTCTAAAATTTGTTTATTTCGATACATATTTATCAAATCATAACACTTTGTTCTCACCTTTTCAATTTCAAAAATGGCATTCTCTCCATATATTCTTAGAAAATAGAATTCGAGATAATTCATCTTAAATCTAGGATCCAAAACAACTCCTATAGCCATGATAATATTAACTTCTTGCCAATACTTATCAAATTTTACAAGCATGTTTGACGCCATTCTCTTGACCAAATCATCCTCATCATTAATCTAATTATATAATGACAATTTGATTTCACAAATATGAGAAAATAACATGTTTATGGTGGGATAGTTGGAACTAGAAATCAATTCAGTAACCTTGTAAAATACTTCTAACTTATCACAAATTGTACTTGTCATTTTCCAATCCAATGCATCGGGAAGACTATTATAATTCTTATCCAATTATTTTAAACGAGGAAACAGATTCTCATAAAACAATGCATTTTTAGGCATTAAAAAAGTATAATTCCAACGAGTTTGACAATCAAGAGATAAATTCTTACAAGAATTATAATAGTCTCTTGTAAGAATTTATCTCTTGAGATGCAATTTTTTTAAATTTTTCCTCCCTCTTTTGTGTTGCTGTCTAATATGCAACATTATCTCTAACTTTAACAATGCATTGAGAAATTAGATTTAACCCATCTTTTACTACCAAGTTTAACATGTGAGTAGCACAACGCATGTGAAAAATATCTCCATACAATAACATTGAAGTTCTATCTAATGAATCTAACAGATCGGGTAGCATTGAATCATTAGTAGAACAATTATATAAAGTTAAGGTTAAAATCTTACTATCAATGTTCCAATCCAAAAAGCAACTCATTAATTCTTGACCAATAACTACAACATTGTGTGGAACAGGAACATATATAAACCTACAAAAAATTATATAATAACAATAAAATTGTTATATACAATCATTTAATATATCAAATCTCTAAAAAAATATTTAATAGGAATTGTATAAATTTCAACAATAAACTTAAAAATTACCTTATTATTTTACTATGTAAATACCAATTGTCATCAATGAAATGACAAGTTATAGCCATGAATCCTTTTGTTTTGATTTTCAAACTTCCATATATCATTCGTGGTTGCAACACGACTTTTGTTGTTCTCCAACATATCCATCATTTTTTTTCTCAACATCATAAATCTTTATAATATCTCTCTTAACTGTCGCCCGAGAAATAGGCTTCCATATTGGTTGTAATGAATGTGAATACTCCCTAAATCCATGATGCTCAACAATACTAAGAGGATACTCGTGTAAATTATCATCTTTGTACATTTATCACGGGAAACTTGAGAATCAAAATTTCAATGTCTTAATTCAATTCTATCCCTTTTCTTGTTAGGATTTAACAATGATTGACCAATACCCCCTTTTTGTCGTTTGAATGGACAACCTTTTGTATGTGCTTTCAAATGAGATGTCTCATTCCTTGTATCACTTCCTAACCATTTTCCGCAATAATTACATATTGCCTTCCATATCCCATTAATTTTTTTCCTATCAAAATGAACCCATGCTTCAGACTTTAATTTAGCCTTTTCATCTTCTTCCTCACTACATTCATTTGATGGTTGACTTTGTGTATTTTCAGGTGAAGAGGTTGATGTAAGGAGAGGAACATTTGTATGTTGATCGGCACTTGAAGTTCCCCCACTTGTTACCTCCACATTAAGTTCAATGTCATTTACTCCTTGAGATGATTGTGGTGAAAAATTCTAAAAAAATAACTTTCAAAATTTAAATTCATATATAAAAAAAATATACATATACTTTTTATTATCTCACGTTACTTTTTCAACATATTCACTTGTCATGATATTTAAAGTCTCTGTCTTCTTCACAAATCTCTAACTCTACAAGACATGATAAAAATTTATCATCATACTATATTCCATATTCAATATGAATCGATAATAAGATTTTACTATATACACTATGAATCGATAATAAGATTTTACTATATACACTATGAATCGATAAAAGATCATTCTACTTTACATATAGAAAATCGAAAAATAATATTTACTACACAAGATATTCAAATTTAAATCTTCATCACACAAACCTCCTTAATTAAGCCTATGATTCAAGTGTCGTCGTTGGATAGCCTATGATCCTGCATGATTGGATCATAATCATAACCAAACCAAATCATAAGGAGCAGGACTATAAAACCTTGTTCAAAGTAATCTGCACAAGATTCCAATCTTAAAATCATAGGTAAAAGCAGCAAAAATCAATGAACCAGAATAAGGTCAACAACATAGTTACTGAGCAGTGCCAATAAGCTAACCCACCCCACAGATAGTAAAAGATCATGCAGGAAACTACATATTGTCAAGACTTGAAAACCTATTACTCATGAAGACTTACTACACTAGTTTTCAAGTGTCATCGCTGGATTCAAGTGTCGTCGCTGGATAGCCTATGATCCTGTATGATTGGATCATAATCATAACCAAACCAAATCATAAGGAGCAGGACTATAAAACCTTGTTCAAAGTAATCTGCACAAGATTCCAATCTTAAAATCATAGGTAAAAGCAACAAAAATCAATGAACCAGAATAAGGTCAACAACATAGTTCTTGAAAGGCTAATAAGCTAACCCACCCCACAGATAGTAAAAAATCATGCAGGAAACTACATATTGTCAAGACTTGAAAACCTATTACTCATGAAGACTTACTACACTAGTTTTCAAGTGTCATCGCTGGATTCAAGTGTCGTCGCTGGATAGCCTATGATCCTGTATGATTGGATCATAATCATAACCAAACCAAATCATAAGGAGCAGGACTATAAAACCTTGTTCAAAGTAATCTGCACAAGATTCCAATCTTAAAATCATAGGTAAAAGTAGTAAAAATCAATGAACCAGAATAAGGTCAACAATATAGTTACTGAGCAGCGCTAATAAGCTAACCCATCCCACAGATAGTAAAAGATCATGCAGGAAACTACATATTGTCAAGACTTGAAAACCTATTACTCATGAAGACTTTACTACACTAGTTTTCAAGTGTCGTCGCTGGATAGCCTATGATCCTACATGATTGGATCATAATCATAACCAAACCAAATCATAAGGAGCAGGACTATAAAACCTTGTTCAAAGTAATCTGCACAAGATTCCAATCTTAAAATCATAGGTAAAAGCAGCAAAAATTAATGAACCAGAATAAGGTCAACAACATAGTTACTGAGCAGCGCCAATAAGTTAACCCATCCCACAGATAGTAAAAGATCATACAGGAAACTACATATTGTCAAGACTTGAAAACCTATTACTCATGAAGACTTTACTACACTAGTTTTCACTTTCCAGCATGCTTAACAAATGATAGAGTCATGAGGATTTCCTTTCCAAGTAGTTCGCTTTTCCAAAGAAGATGGATGCACATAATAATGGTTCAATAAATACAGCACCATAGTTACAATGATCAAGGTTTCATAAATGAAGTAGCCCAATATAACACTTTAGTGATAGTTTCATTATTTTTGAAAATTAACAGTTTAATAGAGTAATACATTGTCCAATTTTGCTCAAGAAATAGAGTAGCAAAAATATCATAGCAAGACAGCCACCAATAGATCTGCTTCATACGAGAAAAGGAAACAATTACCTAATGAGACCACGAAGAAGAAGGGATAACAAGCTGGTAACAAGTGTACAGTCGAGAGCTGTGACTGGCGTTGTAAATGGCGACGGTTGGCGCTATAAATGGTGACGATGCATTTGGCGTACGGCGACGGCAGAGGAATTTGTGACGACACAGTAGGCGAAGGCCCGAAGAAGACACATCGATTGGTGACGATTGGCGAAGATTGAAGAAGATGCAGCGATTGGTGACGATTGGTGAAGACGCAGCGACTGGAGACGACTGAAGAAGACGCAGCGAATGTCGACTGCGACTACGGTTGGCGACGAGGTAGCACTCTGAGAGAATTGGGCAGATCTGTAGATGGAAGAAAAATGAGAGAAACTGAGGCGCGAAGAGAGTTAGGATTTAGGAATTTGATAAATTAGGTTTATATATTAGGTTAAAAATAAATAAATCTTAATTAATATATAATTTATTTAAATATAATTAATTAATTTCGGGTATGGGCGGGTACGGTTTTGAGTATAACCGTAACCGAACCGTACCCACTCCTTTATGTTCGGTTTTTACCCGAAACCGAACCCGTCCCCGAAATTAAATGATTAAAAACCGAACCGCCGGGGTGGTTATCCGCGGATAACCGAACCCGCGGTTTTTTTGCCCATCTCTACAAGTATACTTCCAAGATTGATCTAAAGAAGAATTGTATGGTTTTTAAATAATTTGACAAATTCTTTTAAAAGAAAAATTAAATAACCTAAATATCCTATCATAGTTATTTTGGATAGAGTTTCTAAACTAATAACATAAAAATAAAGATGATTCAATAAATATTTAAGCAATTAAACATTTATCATGCATTGGATAATTTATGGGATATATTAGTTAGTTAATCATACTTGTTTGATATTAAATATGATATTAAATATACGAATTAAGATTATTGATTCTTTTATATAGGTATGAAAATATCCTAAAACATAAGTCATTTTCTTTATAAACTTTAACTTGACACATTTCGTATGACCGATAATTTAAAACTTAAATAAATTACACTATTTTTCTAATAAATTATTAAATCATTTAACTTATCACCTTCGATAGAGTTGACATTTTAAGCTTCATCAATGTGTCTAATTTAGGCTTATGATTTAAGCATCTAGAATTAACTTTCAAATTTAAAAACTATTATAAAGGATATGTTGTCAATATATCTTCAATAATAATTTTTATAAATATTTTTGAAATAGAGCTCACTCTAACTATACAATTAATATAGACCAAAAGATTTAAGAGGGCAACTCTAAATCAGATTTAGATAATTTAAATTCTAAATCTAACTCTCTTATTTATTATGAAAAATATTTTGTCAATATATTTTTTTTCATTTACAAACTTGTGTTTAAATCTTGATGATGAAATAAAACTTAATTTATTTAATAAAAATGTTTAATCTATTATAATATTTCATAAGTGTAACAACATTTTTAACATCCTATATTATTTATATCCAGACATGCATAATTTAATAAGTGATCAACAAATTAAACATATAGCATGTAAAATAATACTTAGAAATATTTTGAAAAGAATACATTTTAAATATACCTCAAAAGAATCCTTAGGATTGTTTTTGGAAAATTTCTAGATAGAATTTGAGTGAAACTAAAAGCTATTACATTAACTAAATTTTTTTAACTCTCGAACGATAGAATAACTATAAACTATTAAAAGAAAAGCTAAGAAATCAGTTAGAAGAGTGCTGATGGGATGAAAGGGATATATTTTTACAAAAGAAATAGGGTTCTATTTATAGGATGAGGAAATAAGGAAAAAGTGGATTTTTTAGCCTAGCGCCACACCGCGCAATTTTTTCACTTCACGGCATACACAACCTATACACGGTTTAAGCACGATCCACTATTTTAACAAAGTGGAAAAACAATGTTTTCGTGTTGTGGCCCACATAATATTTAGGACAAATTTAATCTTTTCCTTTGGCCTTGCATCGCAACTCATAACAAAATCATGTTACGACACACTTAAAATGGCATCACTTGGAACCCTAATTTTATGTCAAATTTTTTCTAATTTTTAAATATATGTAATGTTTTACAAATGTTTTCTTTTAATATTCCAAGTTGTCATGGAACAATTCAAGTATATTTATTCAAGTAGATTTATTTTAATACAAAAAATACTTGAAAAATAACAAAATATACTCTTGATTTTGAAAATAGATTTGCATAAAATGATAGTACAACAAGCATATACAAATCTATATAATCACTAAAAATGCATAAAATTACAATATATTAAGTGCTTTTGAGCACTTATCGAAACACATACTCAAACTACGTATTCATGCAGATAACAATTTGATAACTAACCATAGAATGACCCACTATAAAAATGTAAGATCTCCAAAATTATTTGAAAAATATATATAAATCTCAGTGTGAAGTTTGGAAAAGTTTTGGCTCCTAAACAATGGGAGTGAAATAAGAGAAATATGATGTATTATTAGCACTGAAATTTTCCACCTCACAAGCCATCTCACCCAAGGTGATGGCAAGCTTGTTGGTGAGCTTTGTGGTGAGGTGCTCAAAGTCACATTTGTTTCGTTCCAAAAATTATTGAGTAAAAACCATAATTATCCACACCCAAAATGAACCAAAAATACAAGTGAAAATGTCAGCTTGCTCACAAAATCTCGTAAGCTCACTCTCTAAAAATCAACATTGTCAACCTAGTATGCACATTATGAAAATTAACCTTGTAGTATATGTAAATGATGCTTATGTTTGCAAGTGTACGAATTGTTCAAGTAATAAAGTGTACAAAAGTACGGATATCGAACCCACAAGGAATGGCGTTACTAAGTACCGAAATTGACTAACCCTAATTTTATTTGAAAACCGAATTGTTGAAATTGTTTTAAAAGAAAATTAACATAAAACTAAACACAAATAACAAAATTTAATGTTGTTCACAAATGATTAAAAACGCTAAGGCATTTGATTTCGCTAAATCAATTCAATCTGATTTCAAGTCATGTTATATGAGAATTAAAGCTAAAAGTGATGGTTGAAAAAACCCAAGTTTACCTAATACTCTCTCTCGAGTTATATTAGAATTACTTATCTATGAAAACCAACTATATTTCTATGAAGATTTAATCACAAACAAGCACATTACAATTTATGGAATTTCTAGAATAACCACATACATTATGCATTAGTTCTCACACTCGCATTCAACATACGGTATTTATCACAAGAAGCATTCCTTACATATCTCCTCTCGGTCTCAATATAATGCAACTAATCATCTAAATCTTGGCCATAAATTTAAAAGCATTAAGCATGGAAATAAATACTCAACTTGAAAACAATTAACTCATATAACAATAACAAAAGAAATCAAATTTCCTTGATTCAACTACATCATAGCCTTAGCAAAAACGAATTAGTTCATAACGGAAATAGGAACAACCATTATCTCAATTGAATCCATGAATAAAAAATCTAAATAAAATGCAGAATATGAAGGCTAAGGAGAAGAGATGAAGAACTCTTGAAGATGAAGACTAGGTAGCAACAATGGTGATGATCCTTCAAGCTTCTCCAAACTTTCTCTCCAAAATTGCCTTTTCTCCTCCAAAAATGTCTTTGAACTCCTCTTTCTGCCGTCCCTCTCTTTCTCCATCATATTGTATATATAGATCTAGGGTTTTGGGGGAAATTTTGGAAAAAAATAACATAAAAATGTGTTTTCGAACGAAACTCGCTGGCGGCGACATTATTCTCGCAGCGGTGAGATTTCTGGAAAAGTTACGATTTTGGTTCCGCTAAATGTCACCGGCGGTGAGGTGAAGTTGGCCGGCGGTGAGATTGCTTTGCCAAAATCTGTGCTCCCTGCATGATTTTCAACGTATTCTCCATAAGGTTTTCGCCAGTGGCGAGAATATTTTCGTCGGTGGCAAAATTCCAAATTTTGAAATTTTGTTTTCTTTTTATTTGCACTCAATCCCGATCATTGAAGTTTGTCTCAAACTTCTCCAAAATTATAATTTTACCTAAAATTGCACTTTAAACACAAAATACCCGTGAAATGACATTTGTGGATTAAATAATCAAATAAACGTAATTTTCACACAAATATCAACATTTAAATCATAACAAAATTGTAATAATTTGACTCTTATCAGTAAACATGCTTGCATAAAAAATGCTACTAATAATGTACGTGTGTGCATTATTGATCCAGAATAACTAACCTTACATAGAGAAAAACAAATACATTAAATAAAATAATAGACATCGTGTTTTATACACGAAAAGCCAACACAAAGACATAACGTACAATATGACTTACATTTTTAATATCCATAGGATATGGTAAATGATTTATAAATAGTATAGGTAGATAAACTTGTCATATTTGTATATTTTATAATTTCAATAAACTTATTAACAGTGGGGACATTAAGTATATTAAATTATGAAAATGAAGATCATTTAAGAATCATCTTGGTTAGACATTAAATTAGACGCTCGATGGGAGACAACCCATCATTATAAGTAATATTATTTTATTTTTGTTTCTAATTATGTGAACATTGTTAAGAACTGTTAATTTTACAATTATTTGTTGAATTTTGTTAAAAGTATACAATATTCTATATGTATAAATTTAAATGTATGTAATGATGGGTGCACTTGTAAGTTCATTTAAATATTTGAGCAAGTTCAACAAATGAGTAACTTTTATATGTTTAAATTTTAATATTATTTTTATTTTTATATTTCTTTTTGTGTACTTTAAATTTATTTATCTTTATTATTTTAGGACTTTTTTTAGGAGAATTTTAAAATTTTTCTTACAAAATTATCATGTCTTTAAGTTCAATTTAAGAAAATAATTAAGTATTTGTATTGTTAGATTAAATTTATTACGAAAAATATGTCATTAATATATTTATCAATAATAAATTTTGTAAAAATATTGAATTAAGAAATAAACTCAATTTATTATGTAAAAATATTTATTTAAATTAAGTTTTTAAAAACTTGGTAACATAGCCAATATCCCATAATAGTAATTAGCAAAACATGCTCAGATTTAATAAATGATTAGTATATTAAAAATACCATTAAGAAAAATACATAAAAATTGAATCTATAAATAATCTAATACAATTAAACTAAAATACCTCAATGTGTTCTTTAATAAGAAATAACTATATATAAAAAAATTAATTGGATTCATTAAAAGAAAGAGCCACAAATGATTGTGCTAAAAGAATAATAAAAAAACCAATCATTCATATAAATAATGAGAGGGATTTCAAAAAAATTATTATTAATTGATAAATTTCTCTCTTAGTAAGAAATTTTTTATTATATACAAGTATGAATTCAACTGAAATGTTTTGCATGATAAGTGATGCTCGATTATTTAAATATTTTATAACTAATCATAAATAGACTAATTAACATACTATTGTAGTTTCTTTATTTATCTCACTTTGAGCGATTATTAATAAGTCACCATGTGTTGAATAATGTATATGTACTTTATTAGAATACTTTCTATCTCAAATATTATTAAATAATGATTTCTATCTCAAATTGATTATTTGAGTGAAGTTTATGTTTGAATAAATCTACTACCTTGATTTAATAAAGGGTATTTTTGTTAGATCCTTGTTTGAATTTTTTTAATTTTTTGAGTGTATATATGAAAAAATTTAGTAAATAATGTTATTTCAAGCCCTATCTCACAATATCAATCATAAATTTCAAGCATATCATACATATATGTCCAATGAATATATGAGTAAATTCACGTTAACATTGGTCACCAAATGTGAAAAATATGTAAATACACAAGTCAAAATATTCATTTAAATTATATAAAGTCAATCAAAAAAATGAGGTAGTATGCAAATAATATGTAAAGTTCATGTTAACGTTAAACATGTCTACTCCTTTTTTATTTTTATTTTTTGAAATAAAAAAACATTAATAAAAGTAAAAAAAAATAAATAAACAAATTAAAGACAAATTTTTTATAACACAAATTTTCTTGAATTTTAGTTTCGTTATACCTTTAGATTGGAAATTAATTACCTTAGTCATCATAGAAATTTTCTTGGACTTACCTTTGGATTTTACATTCCTCCAAAATGAAGATGCAACATGCATGGTAAGATGATAATCAGTTCTATAATTAAATGTGTTAAGTTTCACTTGCCTCTTTGAATTGACAACTTCATGCTTTCTAGTATAATTAATGGACATATGAGTCCTATAATTAGAAGTATGGAAAGAATTATTAAATTTATGAGCATTTATCAAAAAATTACAGTTTGACCTAATATATCATTTCTTATTACAATGATGACAAACAAATACAAACTTAACAGTTTTATCGATTATTGGTGTAATAATTCTTTGTACATAAGTAATAGTGGGATCAAAGTTAGAAGGTCTTTGGTGTTGAAGAAGGGAAGCTCTCATCCTTATAACCAATGTCATGTGTATCATGTGAAGAAAGGTTGGAGGGTTTTACGTTGTTTTTGAAGAAGATGGCATAATGTGCTTATCTAGCCTAGCCCTTTCTTTTCTCCAAAGGTTTTTTTTGTAGTCAAGGACTTTGTTTAGCCTTTCAACTCCAATGGTCAATCTCTTCACAACTTCCTTTGATTCTCCAAGCTCCTACACGAGATTCTTATTTTCCTGTTTGAGATATGCAAGACTTGAAATCAAACTATCAATACATTTAGTCATCTCAATTTTTTCTTTTTCTAACATGGAGGAATTTACTTAATAGGATTTGAGTTTATCATTCAATTTGGTTACTTATACTAGTAACCTATATTTTTCTTTCTTACAACCCAATAAATCTATAAATAATTCTTCAATGTTATTAGCATTAAATTTAGTAAGTAGTGATTCAGAATCACTTTCCTCACTATCTTAGTGAATGTTAGACTCATTGGAGTGTCCATCAATAGTTGAAGTAAATGATTGGTAGTTGATGCCATAATTTTTTGAGCCATTAGGATTGTCCTCGTCACTTTCTGAATTGCTAAGGGTAGCATTAAAATATCTTCTAGTTTTTTTCTCTTTGTTAGCATACTCAGTTGCGATATGACCATAATCAATACATTCAAAACATTGAGGTCTAGTAGGTTTAGATTTCTTATCTTTGAAACTCATAGGTTGGAGTTATTTTGGATTCTAATCCCTTGAATGGCTTGGTTGCCAGTTACTTTGTAAATTATTTTGGTTGAAGATTTGCTTGAGTCTTTTGACTAAGAGTATGAATTCTTCATCGTCCTCATCGTTCTCACTATCACCATCATAAGTCATGATAGTTTTGAAAACTACACCTTTGTTCTTTGGAGGTGTTTGAAAACTCATCTCAAAGTTTGAATTGAGCCCAAGAGTTCTTC
Organism: Hippophae gyantsensis; assembly: GCA_030763125.1. NCBI lineage: Eukaryota > Viridiplantae > Streptophyta > Magnoliopsida > Rosales > Elaeagnaceae > Hippophae > Hippophae gyantsensis. Next base: position 16,457,541 of record CM061031.1, read on the forward strand.
AACTTTAATGGTGTCTACATCCTTATTTTTACCAATGGCAATAATCTTTGCATGTAAATGATTTGATAATGAGCAAAGAATCTTTTGAACTATCCTAGAATCATCAATTTTTTTTCTAAGATTGGTAGAGGTGTTAGTAATGTCGCATAATTTAGCATAGAATTCAAAAAAGGCCCCATCTTTTTTCATCCCATGGTTTTCAAATTAAATATCAAGCATGTAAAGTTTCGTTATTTTAACTTATGTAGTACCCTCATGGGTAACCTTTAAAATATCCTAAGCATTGTTAGCAGTATCAACATTAAAAATACGACAAAACTAATCAGCATACTCTACACTAAAAATACTATTAATACCCTTTTGATTCCAATTACTAGCAGTTTTATCTTGAATGGTCCATTTGTTCTTAAGTTTAAGCATGACAACTTTATCTTTAGTAATTGTAAGTACTTTCCAACCATAAATAACAGGGTTCTAAACACTCTTATTTATAGACCGTAGAAAGGCTCTCATACGAGTCTTCCAGTACGAATCTGTCAAGTGATCTATAACAAGGTCCTATGCAACAATAAGTGTATCTAGTGACCTTTCTAATACCAATCAAGAGTTTTTTTAGTTATAAATATAATAAGCTAGAGGGAGTGAACAGATAATTAACATAAATATACCAAATTAAAATTCACAAACGGTCATACATACAATTACGTGTAAATAAAATAAAGTGAGAAAATATAGTAACACACAAGATTTTTAGATGCAAACAATCTAGGACACACCAATGACCAAAGAGAAAAACCAATAGTTTATTGTACAACCTAACTATCCATTGTGAAAATAATGGTTCAATTACAAGGTCAGGACTTAAGATACCCTCTAAGATAATGCCCCCAAGTAATCTACTTACAAGCCACTGTTTTCTTTCACATTCTTCACAAGAAAGGTGTTTGAGTCAAAACCAACATTTTAATAAGCTCAAGTCACATGAGTTATCAAATCTAATCATCTAGCACCTAAAAAGTTAGCATAATAACACAAGTATAAGGTACGTCTTAGAACATATTAAATAATGAACAACCATAGTTAGATGATTTAATATATTTGCAAATAAAGACAAAATCACTAATAAACCATAGAACAAGTAGATTGAGTACAAGTTCAATGAAGATAACCTCTTTAAAGATAAATAATCAAACCAAATAATTATGATAATTTATGAACAAAATAAAAAATAAACTATATGAACATTTAATCAAAATATCATGAACTAATTAGGCTTATTAACCAATCAAACACAACCACCAATGTTTGACAAAATTAATTAAAGAAAAAAGCCTAAACAAATATGATCTTATTTTTTTGTAAAACAATTTGAAAGAGAGAACTTAAGATAAAAAATATTGATATTCTTATGGTTGATTAAAATATAGAGCATAAGGTTTTTTTCATAGGAAAGATTGAAGCTCTAATGTTAGGTTAAAGTTCAATTACAATTCTATCCATTAAACAATTCATAGAGCAGTAAATAATAGGAATAAAATGGTAATTAAAATGTTCAATTCAAGTAAACAACTAGATTAAATTTGAAACCATAATCGCTCAATTAATTGAGCTCTAGTTGAGCTCTATTGATCAAGCCAAAAAGGTCAATCGATTTAACCAATCCTCGATGATTTAAGGTATTAAAAAATAAATCCCTAGATAGGTAGATCGATTCTCGATATCGATCAAGTATTCAATCGATCAAACATTAAACCTCATTCGATCTACCTTATTTAAAAATGAAATCAAGGACTTTTAATAAAGATAGATCGATTCTCGATGGTTTACTTACCTTTATCAATACCAATATTTCTCAATCGATCAAGTACCTTAAATGCAAAATGTTCCTATGTATCTAATATGAAATATAATGTTCCTAAGAATAGAGATATAACTAATATGTGTTCATTTGGAGCTCGATAGTTTCTTCTGCTTGAAAAGTGTTATTAAAATACTCACCTAAAAACTAAATTACATTGAAATATTTTATTTATGAATATCACTAACATTCAAAACCTAACAAGATAGATGGAAGGTATTCTTTAGGAAAGCCTTACATAATGTCAATCTATTTCCAAAGACCTATAGAATTTTGTATATGAAGATTGAAGAATACTTATGAATGTTTGACTTAAAGATTCAATTTTTCAACTTGGTAGAACACACTCGTTTCCACATACGGTGCTAAATGTTTATGTTAATTTTTATTAACACTAGATAAGACTATTCTTGGTGAATATACGATAGAAAGAAACTCATTAGGAACTTGTACCAACCGAGGGCAACCTTTGGCTCTGTGATGTTTAAGTCAGTAACGGGATTGTAAAACCCTAGAAGAGATCTAGGTCTTACTTTTTGATGAATAAGAAATAGAGTATTTGTGGTTGTAATTCTCATTTATAAGAGAGAAGCTATTGATTCTGAGATGTTAAGTGTGAAACTGTAAAATGATGAATATAAATAAAAAGTATGAGTAACCTAATACATATCACTCTTTTATATATATATTTGTTGTTGTATTATGATAATCTTTCAGTTAATTATTTTTTTTAGATAATTATTTCTCATTTATCTTTTTATGGATATTATCTTATAATAATACTTATCTAATGATTCAATAATTATTGAATTTATACATAAAACTTTTTGGTTAATGTAACAACTTATTATTTATCATGTAACTTATTTTTATCTACACCAAAATATTTGTTTTTAACCCATACCAAAAATAATAAAAAGAATATTCTGTTTCCTTTTCTGGTGGGTACTAATAATTGTAAATTGTAGGTCGTAGGGAAGAGATAGACTGCAGACTATACCTTAGGAGACAATATTCAACAGTAAGACACTCCATTGCCTCCAAAATAATTCCATGACTCAAAGTTAGAACTAGTCACCCTCGTGACTACATTCACTTTTCCATTAAAGAATCCCGAAAGGGCCCAAACCCCACATCTTATGAATGAGTAGAAATGCCATTTGAATGAAATCATTGACCTCTCTCTACCCCTCTTACTCAAAGCATGCCTTGAACCCCGGCTAAACACAAAATAAAAACCCACACCAACTTTCACTCAATTTCAATTTAATATATCTTTTTTTTAAGAAGTGGAAAGATTTCAATTTAATTAATACATAATAAAAAATGATAAATACATATAAATTTAAATATTATTATTTAAATATATGTAAATGTTTGTATACTTAGTATTCCTCTTTAATACATGCCTACAATTAATCAATGTACTTAACGAGTATGTAACTATATGACGTATAATTTATTTAAATGCTTAAATTGTTCGAAGTTTGAGTGGTAGTTACAATTTTGTTAATAGTTTATTTATTTTAACAAATCAAGAATCAAAGTACCGAAGAGAAATATTTTTCACTCACATATTAATGATCGCAAATGGCATGGATAATTTTTTTTAAAATAAATAATTTATTTATTTTTAATATTATTTATGACATAATACATCATAATTAATATAGATATAAATATTTGTACAAATTCTAGAAATGTGATTTATGATACATCTCGATTGTTTAAATTGAATATGAATTAAAAAATAAGAATCAAACGCAAATTAAATTATTTTTTAATCTAATTGAAACAGATCAAATAACACAAAATAATTAGAGTTAGGTTAATATTCGTCTAATAATATGAAAATAAAAATATTTATAATTATTATTATATGTCATTACTATTATTTTTTTCTATATGTCAAAATAATTCCTTTTTTTTTTAGTTTTATTTCGCGTATCTTGTTTAGACCGATAAATAGAGCGCTAATTCATGTCTTGAAAATTTATTGCATTTCATTGCTATTTTTATTGTAACTTTTTTCGTTTTCATGTATTGACTATTTACTCATTAATAATAATTATGTAATCTATTATGAATAAAGAACATGGTTAGTTAACAATAATTATGTAATTTCTTATGAATAAAGACCATGATTAGTAATATGAATATTTTAAATTTTATTTAAAAATAAGATATATTATAATTTTTTTAATTAATGAATTATTTCATACAAAATACTTATTATTCTTGTTACTTTAAGTACATTATATTATGTTAATCATCAATTTTAAGTCTAAAATATTTATTTATTTTAATTTTAAGTAATAATTCTTTGAATATTGTTTTGTAATATATTTATAATTTTAAAACTTTTTAATTTTTAACATAATAAAAGCTTGTAATAAAATATTTATTTATATGTTTAACTTTGGTAGAATATATTAAATGTAGTTCAAAGTTTTTAATATTTTAACTAGATTAAAGATTATAGAAAAATTATAATATTTTAAATCAACTTCACTTAAATAATATATATATATATAAAATTTGGGACAATTCCATCTAGTTTTTACTAACCCAATTTTTTGTTTGTTTTAAGATTGCCAATTTATTTACGAATTAAATTTAATTTAAGTTAATATTGAATCACCTAAATTGTGCTAATTTAAGCCAATCCCAACTAACTTAACCCATAATGATTAACATGCCTAATAAATTTACATTATCTTGACAATTTCTCATTTACTGAATCCCCCCGAGTTAACAGTTCTCAAATATACTGGTATATATTAAGATGGAACCAAAAAAAAAATCATGATAACAATGAGAGTATATATATTAAGATGCGGTGTATATTAATTAATATATAAGTGGTTGACTAAATTAAAACAAATTATAATATAAGATATAAAATAATTAAATTATAACATGTAAAGAATTTGGATAAAAAAAACTATTCTAATAATGATTAATGTTAACACAACAAATAAACCTTAGGAAAAAAATAAAATAAAAGACCTCCTTGGTAATTTTATCCCCAATAAAACATAAAGGAGCATTTAAAAAAATAAAAATAATAAAAGGAAGGAGAACAAAAAAGTTCAAATCCTTTTTTTTTTTCTATGGCCACAAAATTTAAGGAAGAAAGAAACACATTGAAGTATGGAAACAAAATAGGAGGGAAATGGAAAACAAAAGAACACATGGATCTTGAGAGAGGTTTTGGCGCTATGTACAAACAAAAACCAACCTTGGATGCTTCTCCTTTCAAATAAAAATAATAATATCTGACATGCACAGACACTATTATGTTCATGAAGCTGCAGAGGAATGATGAGATGAAGATTGGGAACGAGAAAAAGGGAATAACTTGGGTGTATTATTATTATTATTGGCCTGCTTGGTCTTTGAGGAGACGTTATTATTGTTGTTGTTGTTGGTGGTGGTAGCAACACGCTCACAAGAGGGACACATAGTGAGAGTAGTTGCTGGTAATTGCATGTAAAATGGATTTGTTGTTTTCAAAGCTCTCAACTCTTGCAATTCTTTGTTTAACCTTCTATTCTCTTCAGTCAGTTTCTCACAGCATCTCTTTAAATACTCACAATCCACCTCTGTTTGCTTTAATTTTGTCCTGCATAGTTTACAATTAAACTCATAACCCATTTTAATTAGCATTTTAATTTAAATATATGTTGTATATTAATAATTTATAATCATTGGGGTAGTTTCCAAACTTTTTAATAGTTTAATTAAATGTATCCAAAAATACAAAGAGTAAGATTACTAAATCGTACAAAGTTTAAAATAATAAAACGATGGATGTATTCAATTTGTAAAATTAAATTGCAATTATTCATACCTTGCTCTTCTATTTTGAAACCAAACTTCAACTTGGCGAGGACGAAGATTAAGCTGTTTGGCAAGAGCAAGCTTTTGCTTCTACAAAATAATGAAAATTAAATAAGATTAATGAAATCACAAGTCATCATTTCATTCATAAATTAATTTTGGGGGCTTACAGGATTAAGAGTATTGTGTTCTTTGAAACTTTCTTCAAGAAAAGCAGATTGGTCTTTAGAGAGTCTGAGTTTCTTTCTAGTGCTACAATTTGTATCATCTTCATCACTAGCTCTAGAAGAACCTCTTTCTCCCTCACCATCACCTTCCGAATTATCTATCTTAAATCTATTTCTGTCATTTCCGATATAATTATTATACAAGCTAATATCCATTTCATGAAACGACGACCCTCCACTGTTTGAATTGGGCGATGACGACAAAGCTGCTCCTAATTCATCTGTTTCTTCCACTACTGTAGTAACCGCTAATGAACTCCCTGCTTCAAAATTTTAAAACAAAATAAAAAAAAAACGATTTTGATGAAAACCCAATTCAATTTAAAGCATATCAAACACAGATAACAGTTTTTCAAAACAAATAAAAGGGGTTTTGGCATGTGGGTCTTGTTATTCTAACCGTGGTTTTCGGAAGAAGACCAAGGGAAGCCATGGCTGCGAGGGACTGGAGTGTGAGGAAGAAGATCAATTAGCTGAGCTGGAGCATCATTTTGATCATTTTTGACAGGGGAATGTTCATCTTGTTGGCTATTTTGGTTTGATATGTGTTGTTTATTTCCATTTTCTGCAACAAAGGGTCCGATTGATAAGCCCATGCAAAAACCTGAAATCTTATTGCTATTGTTCATCTGTTCATGAGGTTTCTGCTTTTCTAAGATGTCCAAAGCATTTGAATTTGACTCTCCTAAGCTCAAACCAAGATCCATTTTTCATGCCCAGAAAAGAAAAGAAAAGAAAGAAAGATGAGGAAAAGGTAGGAAACAAATTAAAGACTCTGAAATAGGTTTGGACTAAAAAGAATACTAGTTACGAAGAGTCTTTATAGAGATCATAAATTCCATCCGTCAAACATTGATAAACGCAGACCCGACAGTCTTAAGTATAATTTTATGTTTATATCTTTTATATTTTAGAATGTATCATAATTATTACTTTAATATTAAATTATAATTTAAATGTTATGACTGTACATTTTATTATTAAATTCGAATTATATATATAATATTTTTTAGTTTAATAAAAAATAAACTTTAATTTTTTTTTTCAAAATTATTTTAAAAACTAAAAGTAATTTATTTTTTTAATAATCTTGATATATAATAAAATTTAAAAGTAAATATAAATTTATATGTCTTTAATATTCATTTTTCACAATTATTTATTTTAATATCATTATAAAATTATATGAAATCATTATTTATTATTTAATGTATTTTAAATTCACGAAAAATAACGATAACTCTTTTTTCTAGTTTTATTTTTAGTAAAATATTTTAATATTATTTTAAATCAATTCTAAAAATTTAAAATGATAAAAAAATAATAACATATAAAAATATAAATGTTTTATATTTATATGATATTATGTACCATTATCATTAAATATATAATTTATTTTTATATTATCTCTAAAATAATTATAATATAAGACATGAATAAAATACATACATAAAAAATTGAGTATAAAATTATTTTTATTAACATTTTTTTATTTACCTAATTATTTTGTGGAATAATTTCAATACTTAAATAAATTAATAAAAAATATTTTATTCTTAAAAATTAAAATAAAATCTATTAATTTAAATGAAAATATTAAATTAGATTGTCTACAGTTTTTTTTTAAAAAGAAATTACTATCTTCAAAATTTTGTTGTTTCCATTTTATCTCTTTAATTCTTTGATTTTATAAATATAAAATAAAGTGATACTACACTTAATTTTATTTTATGTTGGCATTTATGATAAATAAAGTGATTATTTTTTTGGTATGTTTACTCTTATATTTTCCTATGAAAAAGCAGTTTTGACCGATAAGCCTCACCCACGTTGACAAATGCAAGTGAAGTACCCATCTATATTAGTTTGTTAAAAACTTAAAAGAGATGGAAAATCAAGAAATAAGAAAAATGAGTGTAACTCAAATTATTATTTTCATCGTAATAATTTTATTAAATAATAAATACATTAAGCTGTAGCTAATAATAAAAATAAAATATTTTTGATATATTTTATTATAACAATAATAAAATTAATTGTTATACTAAAAATAAAATTTATAAAATTCTTGTATCTTCTTTTTCTTTTATGTTATGAATTATTTAGTTATCTTATTATATGTGTTAAATTTAAAGTCTAATTAAATAATTTTATGTGATTATGATTAATATGAATTATGTTATGCTTTAAATAAAGTTTCGATTATAAATTATGTTATAATTTAAATATGTTAATTCTTAAATTGGATGTACACCTATTTTGATATTTAGTTTTATTTATTGTTAGATTATAAAATTAGATTAAAATTATTAATTTTTATAATTGAAGTAACAAATTATATTTTTTATTACAATTGAAATTAAATACCTTAGTTAGAAATTATTAACGATATCAATTTTATTTAATTTAACTATTACTTTTTTATATTATAATACAACAAATGAATTAAATCTAGTAGTCACAATTAAGTTTTCATGAGTTAGGTTGATTAATAATCGAATTATTAGTCAATTACAAAGTAAGAAAGCGTAAGAATTTTAACCGATCTTAAATTTTTAAAATTGAAATTGAGGAAAACTAAAAGGGTCTTAAAATTATATAATAAATTTAGGATTTGAAAATAGAATATATCATAACATAATAAATTTAATTGTAATTTATTGACGAATAAATTCCCATAATCACATGTTTTTCTTATCAATCGAAAAATTTGTATTTTCTATTTTCTTATTCTTTTATGTTATTGCATTTTTCTGTGACAAAAAATCAAAAATATGTATTTGTTTTATTTGTGGCATTTAGAGTTTGATTTTTAAACTATTAGTTAATAACTAAATTTTCTCAATCCTCTTCGTGTAATGACTCTTACTTGTAATTATATTTTCAATGACATAATTTTAAAAAAAGTAAAATAGTAAGATTAAATATTTGATCGAAGTAATACTAGAGTAGTTAATCCCAACAGTTGTACTCGGTCTAATACCAATTGAAAGGGTTTGATACCTAGTATACAATTAAAATAAGGAGATATTAACGCCTTAAAACTCCTCAATCTCATAAATAATAAAAACAAATAAACGATAAAAGAACATAACCAGATAATCAAGAAAAAAACAACTAGATATATTAAAGAACATAGGTAGTGAACTTAATAATCAACACACATAATGTGATAAACAGTTATAGAATTATAGAAAAAGAATGATAACATGCATTAGACAAAAAGTAGTAAAGAAATAAAGACTTTCCAATCATAATATGATCCTTCCATGTAGGAACACATTCAGATGTATTACTAATTGCACCCGCTCAACATGCCATCACCAAACATAATTATATAATGTGATAACATCTATGGATATCTTAAGGCAACCATTTAGTGATAAGTAGTTCACTATGTCAAATAAATCAACAGTTTACAACCTAAATACAGTATTAGCTAATACCTCAATTAGTTAAAACATCATGCTTAGCTATGTCTAAATTGCTTCCACTACTTTTTGCACAACAATTGCAATCTGATCACTAAACCTAGCTCTCATTTTGATCCCTACAACTATGTGATGTGGCACAATTATCAAAGGGTCAATATATTGTGATATCTTAAAGTAAGGGCAATCACATGCATACGTATTTACTTTGTAACTATGTCTTAATGTTAATTTTAATTTTAGTTAACCCACCTATAAATCAATTTTTTAAAATACCCAATATATCACCAATACCAAAAATCACTCAAACTATTAATGATATAAAATTTAAAAAATATTTTTTTACTTAAAATCACGAGTTTACAATTCGTAAGAGTTTTTCTACGTTTTCTAATTAATCTTAAAAAACCAAATGGGGGAAGGTATTTACTAACAGACTCTTAGACTACCTATCACCTTACTGACCATGTCGACAAGCTTTCGTTGACCACTTTGGCGAGGGTAATAATCATTACAACAAAGATAATAGCTATAAAATCTTGTTGGTCTTGTTGACTACCTCGTCGACCCCTTGACAAGCAACTTGGTAAGCTCATAAAAATTCATTTTTTGTTAGAAAAATTTACCAAGTAGTTTTCCTCAAATATCTGCAAAGTAACACAAAACAACCAAAATCATACACAAAACCTACTGTGTAACTACATGCTCTCAACCTTTGGTAATGTGTCTAATATACAAATATACAAAGTATTTCAAGTGTGTAATAATCAAATGTTAGTAATGTACTTTACATTAGAGTAATAAAAAAGAAAAAAAGCAATAAGAAAAATAATACAGGCTTTGTGTTTTGTGCTAAATAATGCTTACAAAATAATAATATGAATTACAAGATTTACAATTATAAATTATAGAAGTGTTATTTTAAGTCATTTTTCAAAATCTTGACGGAGTTTAAACTATTAGATTAAATCTTGATCAAGCATCATAATATTTAGAGATTATTCTCAATTATAATCTCTCACGCGCACATTGTTTTTAGATAATGAAATGACAATAAATTTGTTCACAAAGTGTAAGAAAGTAAATTTATTTTTGAAAGAGTTTAAATAAAATTACGTATTTATCTTAGACTTTTGAGGGCTTCAAAAATTGCACCAAAGACGAACTAACTGTTTTAAAAGTTATTTTGTTTGTGTTATTTGAACAATTTAGTTATATTGTTTTTGCAATATACATTTAAGTTATTTAATTTTTAAAATTGTGATATTTTAACCATATGAAATTAAAGTTATTTAACTAAAATATTTATTTTTTTACGGTATAAAATAGATATTCTAATTACATAACTTTGAAGTTATGTAACCAAAATATCTCAATTTTAAAAATCTAATAAGATATATTTTCTTATAAGAAAATTTCCTAATCAATAAAACAAATTTATGCATAGGGTTAATTCCCCCTATCGGTAAAATACTATTATAGGATAAACTTACAAAACACAATTAATGGTGCAATGATATATTTATGTGCATGCATTGTCATGTTGATATTATTCAAATTTGATGAATAATCACCAACAATGCTATTATGATCACCTTAATTAATGCCATCATCATATATCCTGGGCCTTCATGGAGAAATATTGCAAATCTTGCCTTACATCTAATCAAGGCAGTCTTATAGGTAGGTAGCTCATTCTTATATGATTATGTTTTGTAATTCATTTGATTAATCATGCACATTCTCACAATATACGCCCAATTTTCCGGTTAATCATATCATGACATGATTCTAATATATTCTTCTGATGTCAAAAATTATTTAGCTTAGTTTAAACTCATAGAAAATCTTATTCACTACATCAGAAAGCTAACTATAGTGACAGTAATAGATTGATTTTTGTATCATATTGTAAATTTGAGCAAAAGGGTAACTTTTTTAGATCAAGTATTATAAGCGTCTAATCTCCCAAATTTTAATTTTTTTTATCAACTTTAATAAATTGATAAATTAAAAATAAATAATATTATTTTAATAAATTTTATATTAAAATATTATTATTTTTTATTAAGTGATCAAAACATTATTAAGACTTGATACTTTAACAATGATAAATACACAGTTAATATGAATTTTTTTCACAAATTTTTTTTTTTATATTTGATAATTGTCACAATTTTTTTTATTGATTTTTTTTAAAACAAAAATAATGTGTTCAAATAATTTTCTATAAGAATATTATTAGTATTAAAATTTTCTTAAATAATTTCATATTAAATTTTACTTTTATTTATATTAATGATTTATATTTTATTATGTTTTAATAACTTGATATCATAAATAATATTTTAATAAAAAAATTATTGAAATATTAAATTTTTTTAATTTTTAAAAATTGAAAGATTAAAAAACACATTTTATAATTTAGAGATTAAATGATATTAACTCGAAAATTGGAGACTTCTACCGTTCTAAAAATTTATAATTAGGTATAAACTAAAGTAGTTAATAACATATGTCACGCTGCTTGAATCAATCATCCCTATAAACCAATCTTGAAGGGAGAGAATTCCTAAAGAAACATCATACTTTTAGGAGAGTGGTTAACTATAATTCCTTATAGTAGACATAATTAAGATTATACTATTTTTCCTTAATCAAATAGTTATGATCATTACATCAAATACATGCTATGCTAGCACACTTGAAGGAAAAAAATGATAACATTTGAAATGATACCAACACACCCAATGTTGGAACCAAGAAAAAATTGCATCATTACGAATGATTTGGGAGCTTTCTAGCTTTGAAGTAATTATAGGTAGTTAAGCTGGTTTCAAAACTGATTAGAGGCACATAGGACATAAAACTTTGTTTTGAGCATGAGGGATATAACATAAATTAAAGCTAGGGCTTTCCATTTTATTTTTTTTAATAGGAAAATAAAATCTGGGCTATATATGTTGTAAGTTTAGTAAAAGTGCACATAATTGTACAAGAAGGGCTGAAAAAAAATCATAATATTAGGTGTAAAAATATATAAAAATTAAAATTATATATAAATGTATGTATATATTTTGTTACTAAATGGAGAATGCTATGACATAACTAAATTAGGTGATCTTGATTATATAATAGAAAGCTTGTGTAGTGGGAAAATGTGGTTTACCTACATATAGAAAAATATATTACGAAAATAGTAAGATAGATTAAAAAAATATATAAATTATTTTCAAAAAGATAAAAAAAAATTTACGGATAAGTTTTATTTTTATTGACTTATAAATAAAGATAAATAATAGAAAAATATATTACGAAAATAGTAAGATAGATTAAAAAAAATTATAAATTGTTTCCAAAAAGATAAAAAAAAAATTTATGGGATAAGTTTTATTTTTATTGACTTATAAATAAAGATAAATAATTGTATTACAATAAGAGACAACATATCTATTTATTTATATAAATACTTAAAATTGTAAATCATTGATATAGTAGTAAAATTTTATTTAGATTAGGGGAACCATGCACACTTCATTCACTTCTCCCTTCACACATGTTAGCACGTAATAACGTGTACATATATATAATATAACTTATGTAAAATTCTTACATTAAGTTATATATGTACAGTGTATGAATGATATGAGCGAGAGAAAGATCAAAAGAAAATCAGAGAAATTGATGAACAGATGATCAGAAAATCAAGAAATTGAATAATATACTCTTTCATTACTTCATGAGATAATGAATACATGAGACTCTTTGTAAGGCTACAATCTATTTATAAACCTTTCAATCACGTACCACTTTCCTATATAACCGACCTTCAATTGCAAAAGGTTAAAACCAACTCTGCATAGTCATTTTAACTACGTACAAATATATCTGTCTTGGCTTCACTTGCAGTACTATCTAAATTGTACCTGATCACTTGCATTAGTTTGCAACTAAATTATACTTGACTCCTCTTGAGACACACCACGTGTATTGACTACCATCTCATCTGATCCAGCTGAGAGAATAAATCCTCCCTCAAATTTAAGGGCAAGAGCTGCACATTAAGTTTAAAAATAAATTGAGGAGCAGGAAAAGCCTGAAGTCAAAACATCAACTCGCTGCTCAATATTGGGAATGTAACACACATGTAATGGCTTAGCTAGCACCCTTTTCCAAACAAAATGAAGATTAATCTACACGTACTTGATCTTAGAGTGGAGAGTAGGATTGGCAGCTAAATGAACTAAGCCAAGATTATCACACCAAATAGGAGGTGCAGAAGGAAAAATCACATGTAATTCATAAAGTAAAGCTTGAATCTAAGATAACTCAGAGGCTGCATTAGCCCAAGACCTGTACTCAACCTCAATGCTAGAAGGAGACATTGACGATTACTTCCTTGATGACCATGCTAATGGATTGGCACCCAAAAGACCATAATACCAAACATAGACCTTTTATCAATCACCTACATAAGCACCACAATTTGATTCAACAAACCACTACTACAAAAATTGGTATTTAAGTCGATACGTAAAGTCGGTTCGGTGTAGAACCGACGCTATCCACGTAGGATGTAGCATCGGTTGACGTGTCGAACCGACACTATGCGTGGACGTAGCATCGGTTCACCACGTCAACCGATGCTACGCTACGTGGATAGCATCGGTTGACACCTGGAACCGACGCTATGCGTGGACGTAGCATCAGTTCATCACGTCAACCGATGCTACGCTACGTGGATAGCGTCGGTTGACACCTGGAACCGACGCTATCAACGTAGCGTAGCGTCGGTTGGCACCTGGAACCGACGCTATCCACGTAACATAGCGTCGGTTGACACGTGGAACCGACGCTACACATGTGGATAAATTCTTTTCTCTTCTTTCTTCCCAGACAGAAACTATTTTCAGCGTTGCAGAACTCTAAAAAATCGAAAACCTCCTCCACTTCTCCTCCACTCTTTCTCATTTTCCGACCACCTACGACTACCATTTCCAGCACTGGTTAGTGAGTTTTCTTCCTCTTTAACTAATCTTTTAGATCCCCTATTATTTATATTTTTTTTTCTGTTATTATGTGTATAAATTTTTGTATTATATATGTAGATTTGTATTATAATATAAGGAGAAGAATATGATGATCTTGAATAAAATAGAACAAAACCATGGTAATTTTTCTGCTATTAATTAATATTTTATTTTTCAAATATTTGTATTATTTGAACTAGTTGTTAAACTGATTTTGTTTTTTTTTTCTGCTCGAATACAGGTTTTTATTTGAGTATAATAGAAAATGAATAAATTAAAAAAAAAAAATTTAAAGTCGGTTCATGCCTTGAACCGACTTTAAACTTTAATTCATTTCATTTAAAGTCGGTTTTTAACCGACTTTAATGCCCCTTTTTGTAGTAGTGAACCCCTGAACCAACAATTGACTCTAAGGCTTAAAAACTAGTCCATGCACCATAGTGGCACTGAGATGTCTAAACACCCCTTTAATAGCATCCTAGTGACTCAACTTAGGATTTACTATAAATTGAAAACACTTATTAACATCATTTGATAAATCTGGCTTAGTGATAGTGATGTATTGCAAATTTCAAACAACATCTTTATAAATTGTGGGATCAAGAAAGGACTTAAATCAACGCATGATAGAAGCAAGTTTACAGTTTTATGCATCAACTTTAATCAACAAATCCTTTACGTAATTATTAAGAATTAGAAGTAAATCACCATTTTTCAAATGATTAACCTATATTCCCAAGAAATAGCTAAATAAACCATTGTATTCAAAGAAATTTTACCATTCAAATGGACATAAGTGCATCAATTTCACTTTCATCACTACCTGTGATGATAATCTTCAACATTGACTAACAAAAACATTGTAGAAGAGGAAGAGCATTTAAAGAAAAAAGATGCATTTGCACTTGAGTTAGCAAAATAAAAAAGAGGATTTTAAAATGCCAAACCAAGCCCTAAAGGCTTGCTGACACAAGACGGAAGCACAAGTACACCAATAATATGGAAGCACTTAAGAAATAAAAAATAGGTGAATAAAGTTTAGACTAACCATATTCACTCTTAGACAAGAGACCCTCATATTTATGTTATAAAACAAACACGAAGAAACTATTATCTAGGTGACTACTCTAGTAAATCTAGAATAGGACAAGCCTAGTAATAATCTTCAACTAGATGAGTACTCTAGCAACTCTAAAGTAGGAATGTACTAGCTATATTATTTATCATTAGACGAGCGCTCTAGCAATCTAAAGTAAGACCAGCCAAAATATATCCCTCTATTTCACTGACAAAGGACTTCAACTTCTAAACAAAGGAGAAGAATCATTCCTAATATATTAGGGATAAGAAAAAAAGAAAAAAAAGACCTTCTTTAAAATTTAAAAGTGGATTCTTTTCTAGGATGCTAGTACATGAAATGGGCTTGCCAAAAGTCTCTTAAAAAGTCAATACAAAATCAATGTCAGACATAAGAAGCTTAATAAAACTAAGAGCCTTATACTTATACTACCTATTTTACTTTAGTAATAAAACCCACTTATTTTTATAATCTTATTCTGCATCATTACTTTCCATTTATTTAAAACTTGTCATTGAGTTTTATTTAAATGAGAATGATAATATTTGTAGTATTTATAAATCTTCAAAGTTGGTGTTGGTTTTGTTTTCACTACTATGAATTTGAGAATTTGTAAGTGGCAACAGTATCACACTTACATGTGAATCAAAGTAACCAAGTTATATACCCTTGACTACACATTTTCATGTAATTAAGAATTATAGTAGGCTAGTTTGTACTGATCTTAGGATAGTCATTTAGTAATGTTATACAATTAACTAGTGGTCATGTCTTATGTTTATTACATTATCACTAACTGTGAACCTTTCTTGTGATTGTGCTAAGCCTTTACCTCACGGTGCAGTTACTAGATACACATTACTAGTAATTATTAGATACCCATTTTAAGGGGAAAGGAATAAGAGTACATGAATCCCTATGTAAAGCACCATATTGCCTACAACTCCTACTCTGGAGCCATTAATGCTAAACAATACTAAAATGATACAAAATGCTTAAATAAATATTTATTGTATGAATTTAGTACAATAAGATATTTACATTTATGCCAACTATATGGCTTATAGGCCATACTATTATAAAGTTATACCATCTGTTTGTGGTATTAATAAAGTGTCAAATCCCTTCTGTGTTTATACAATGCCTATTATTATTGTCTCTCCACCTTATGATATTCCGTTATCTATTGTGTCATCTCATGTTCCCTCAATGGCTATTATTCTGTCCAATAGTCATATGTGATCACATAGTCAAAAATGAGTATTTTTAAACCAAAAGCATTTGTATTTGTTTCTCTTAATTTATTTCTTATTGAACCTTCCTCAAACAAGAAAACACTACATAGTCTAGAGTGAAAAACATGAATGGAAGCCAAGTATGATGATTTGGTTAGAAATAAAACTTGGATCTTGTTCCTCATTCGAAAGATGGAATTTTTTTGGAAGTAGTTGGATTTTCAAGTCAAAACATTACCTCAAGGAAAGTTGCATTAGATGAATATCATGTAGTAGCTCTGGGAATTAGACAAACTACAAGGTTAGATTTGTTTTAGAAACCTTTATTTCTATAGTAAAATAGGTGACTATAAGGATGGTTCTCACTTTGGCATTGACATATGGGTGGAAATTACTCATTAATAATGCCTTTCTCAATGGAAATTCCCAAGAGGAAGTTTTTATGTACAAACCAAGGGGTTTAAGGATTTCATTTATCCTTACTATGTTTGTAAGTTAAATAGCTAATGGCTTAAACAAGTGATATGGGACAAGATTAGAAAAATAAGTGGTTTTTATTACTAAAGCAAAATATGTAGTAAAAGTATGAAGTTCTTAGTTTTATTAAGCTTCTTATGTCGCACATTGATTTTTTATTGACTTTCTGAGGAACTTTTGGCCTATAAATAGGAAAGCCCATTTCATGTACTAGCATAATAGAATAGAAAAGAATCCACTTCTAAAAATTAATGAATTTCTCTTCTTCTTCTTTTCTTCTTATTCCTAATATTTTAGGAATAGTTATTATCTTCCATTTAGAAGTTGAAGTCCTTTATGTATGAGTTACAAGAATATATTTAGGAAAGTCCTACTTTAGAATTGTTAGATTGCTCATCTAGAGATAGATAATATTGCTAGGCTATTCCTACTCAAGGGTTGTTAGAGTGCTCATCTAATTGAGGATTATTACTAGGCTTGTCTTATTCTAATTTTGCTATAGTGTTTGTCTAGATAATGGTTTTTTTGTGTTTGTTTCATAATACAAATATGATGGCTCTTTATTAGAGAGTGAATTTGATTAGTCTAAATTTTGTTAACCTATTTTTTATTTCTAAAGTGCTTTCATATTATTGGTGCACTTGCACATCCATCATGCTTCTGCTGGTATTAGAGTGAGGTTCATATGGGTTTAATGGAGTATAATAGAGGAAGTCCATGGAAAATATTTCAAGCAAGCCACCAAAGGAAGAATCACCCAAAAATGATTATATTATTGAGGCCAAAAAACCTTTGTTGGAGATCAAGAAAATTCAGGACAAACATCTCAAAGAGAAAATCTTTTCACAAGATGAGTTAACTCTATATCTCAAAATTTTTGAATTTGTGGTAAGTCCTAAATTCCAAGTGTAGAACATCCATTTTCCTATTCAATAATTTAAAATTACAATAAGGTGGTTAGGTGGAAAATTATGATACATAAAATACATTTCAACACTACATGATAGCTATTTTCTCAGACATGGTGGAGAAGAATCTAGAAATCATCATGGATGATTTTTTTAATCTTTGGAATCTCATTTGATGAATGTCTACACTATCTCTCCCTAGTGATTCAAAGATGGGAAGAAAAAAAATTGGTTTTAAATTGGGATAAGTATCATTTCATGGTACATCAATGTATAATCTTGGGCCATAAAATCTCAGCTAATGATATTGAGATGAATAGAGCTAAGATAGAAGTCATTGAGAAACTACCATCACCTACCAATGTACGAGGACTAAGTAGTTTTCTTGGACATGTAGGCTTTTTTCGTAGATTTATAAAAGATTTTTCACAAATCTCCAAACCCTTATGCAATCTTTTGGAAAGAGACATGTCTTTCAAATTTGATGATAAATGTTTAACGGCGTTCCAAGTGCTTAAAGAGAAACTAGTGTCAACACCAGTTATAGTCACACCAGATTGGAGCAAGCGTTTTGAGATTTGTGACACAAGTGATTTTTCTATTAGAGTTGTTCTTGGACAGTGAATGAAAAAAATGTTTCATATCATATACTATGCAAGAAATACTCTAAATGAGGCTCAAATGAATATGCTACTACAGAGAAAGAACTCCTTGTCATTGTATATGCCCTTGAGAAATTAACATCTTATTTGGTTGAAACCAAAGTTACTATCTACACAGATCATTCTACAATAAAGTACCTCATGATAAAGAAGGATTCCAAACCAAGGTTGATAAGATGGGTTATCCTTCTACAAGAATTTAACTTGGAAGTTTGTGATAAAAAAAGGAATAGAAAATTAGGTAGCAGACCATCTGTCTAGACTAGAAAGGGAAGTAAAAATGGATGACAATATGGTGATTGGGGATTTTTTTTCTAAATGCGCAACTATTTTTTGTAGCTCAAATAGAAATCTCATGGTATGCAGTCATTGCCAATTTCCTAGCTGCCAACATTTTTTCATTAGACCTCACATGGAAACAAAAGAAGAAATTATTCTATGACATTAAGCAATATTTTTGGGATGGTTGTTGGCTCGTACATAT
This sequence comes from Hippophae gyantsensis, assembly GCA_030763125.1. Classification (NCBI taxonomy): domain Eukaryota; kingdom Viridiplantae; phylum Streptophyta; class Magnoliopsida; order Rosales; family Elaeagnaceae; genus Hippophae; species Hippophae gyantsensis. The sequence goes on from CM061031.1 coordinate 16,476,774, forward strand.
TTCCTTAGCAAGAAAAATAAAGGAAAAAATACATAGGTAATTGAATGCACAAAAAACAAAGAGCCATATAAGTAATAGATCACATTTGATCTATGTGGTCTTGAGTTTGATTTTTTTACAACCTGGATCGATTGAGATTAGCTCAGATCAATCGATCATTTTTAATCGTTGCTTGAATTGATAGAAAATTATTTCAATTAATCAACCTTATTAGTTTGATCAATCAAGCTTGACATAGATCAATCGAGCAATGATGGTTTCAACTTTAATCTAATTATTTACTTGAAACAAACCTTTTAATTACTATATTGTCCTCGTTATTCAAAGCTCTTTTAAGTGGTTTTATGGACATATTGCTAATTAGAATTTGACCTAAGGCTTCAACAATTTCCATTTAAATAAACTTAATGCACTCAAAATCTTCAAAAACAATTGTATCAACTTTTGCAACTTAAGCTCTCTCTTTTAATATGTTTCAAAAAATCATATTTCGTTGAACTTCCTTCTATAGTTAATGTAGCAAACATCTTTTAGTTTTGTTTGATTAATAAGTCTACATTATTTGTTATCATGTGCTTATTCATATGTTCTAGTATTTGCCAATGATTTTGGTTTAATCTGTTATTTCATTAAATCATCTAGCTTGTCCCACCCTAAAAAATAGGTACGTGAGATAGAAAAGTGAGTAAATTTTAAATTATGTTTAAAAGAAATTTCTTTAGTAATCATAAAAATTTCAATTTAAAAATCATCTAAAAATAAACTTTTATAAACAATTCTAGTATCTTTATGAGATTTTTGATTCAAAAGGTAAAATTCATTGTAAAGTCATAAATCTAAATTCAATTCATTTATAAATTTCATTAATTTATCAAAGTAATCTCAACATACCTAATCATAAATTATAATAACTAATAAAATAAATAAGTTTTTAAGTTAAACCTTGTAACATCAAAATCCTTTGTTCATGACCATTTTATCTTCATCGTAATTGTAAAGTCATAAATCTAAATTCAATTCATTTATAAATTTCATTAATTTATCAAAGTAATCTCAACATACCTAATCATAAATTATAATAACTAATAAAATAAATAAGTTTTTAAGTTAAACCTTGTAACATCAAAATCCTTTGTTCATGACCATTTTATCTTCATCGTAATTATCTTGAATAACATAGATGGGAAGTGAAGGAAGAGTGTGGGTCGGTTACACATAGCTTAATGGGAGTCTATTCTAAATATTATTTTAATAAACATTTATTCATGATCTCTCTTTTTTTATTAACAAAATTTCATGAATGATAATCGTTTTCAATATAAGAAGTTGGGAAATTTTGTCACAAAACTCGAGTATACTTTTACCTCCTCGATTATGAGGAAAACAAGGAAATGTACAATACAGATATCCCAAAGCATACTCATACAATATAAAGTATGTTATGTGATATAAATAAAATGCATGATATCAACCTCATATGCATTAGTTTCCAAATACATTGGCATATGCGTGATCCAACTCTGTGACACATGTGGGTCCACCTCTGACCCTATATAAAATCATAATACATATGGCATATGTATTGGTCAAATCAACATCATTTGGGCCCTCTTTTAAGGGTTTGAAACACAATGAAGGATCTAACTCTGAGGCTCATATGTAGTCATAATCCAAAACCCACTTGATGGTAACTTTGGGACATAACGAGGAGTTTAACTTCGAGGCATGTATGTGCTCAACAATTTAAGACATCATAGATGGAAAAACTCTGAGAATACAGGTATATGCAATGCATATAGTCTATACAAGATACTCCGCTACAACCAGTATCTCATGAGAACCGTACTTCCCAAGAAAGGTATAAGTCCATGAATAAAATAATTTTTGTGATATATGTATAAAAATCTTAGATTCCACATAACATTTTCAATTCTCATTTCGTATCAGCATATGATATTCATTTTACATATAAAACTTTTTCTATATTTGCATAATGAATATTTCATTTTAAATAAAATTTATAATATTATAACATTAATTATAAAATAATGACATCTAGTTTTTCACTTTTATCCTTAATATATAATGCATGAAAATTCATTCATAAAAATAATGCATGAATTTAAAATTTTAAAGTAAGAACCCGTACCTAAAATGTTATTCCATTACCAAGCTTTTGAACCTAAACTTCTTGATATTTCATCTCCAAAAGCCCTCCAAAATGTGCCAATAAAAACCCTAACATCTTGGAGAGAGGAAGCTCTAGTGAGATAGGAAAAGAATTAGAGAAATGGGCATAGGAAATGGTGGAACTTGCCCCATTTTTATAGGCAATCTGAGAAGGTCACCAATGAGCTCGCCAACAGTGATGGCAAGGTGGTGGAGAGGTATGGCGAGGTGTTGTCTAGGTGTATAGATATTTTTCAAATTTTTCCATTCGATCCAATTTTTCACACAAAAATTTCCTAATATATCCCTATACTTCAATATATTGTCCAAAATTCATTTTAGGGCATTTTAAGTACTTATAATAATTCAAAGGGTTTTTTTTTTACATTCTTACCCTCTTAAAGAAAATTTCCTCCTCTAATTTTCCCGAGTCCTTAAGTTTGGATAAATCATGCAAACTTCAAAATTTTACTCTAAAATTTCATTTTCATTGTTAGGATGTTTCCATTAAACCTTAATTTTGATATTATTCTTTTTCCCAAATTCCTAACTCAAAAATCAATTATCACCACTAGTTCTTCTTCATATGACACATTTTCCTACAACAGAAGTTATGTCTAATATAGGATAGTATTTTGATTTCACTGGTATTATGAACTTGTGACAATCCTAGGGTTAATTCTAACTGATATGCTACATTTTCAATCCAATTTATAATTCTAAACGTCTGATGTAGTGTTATGCTAATCATTCATTTTATTCCAAAATGAGTTACTATTTTTTTAGATTGAGCCTTGAGAAAAATGTAGTCATCCATTTTGAAGTTCAATGATCGTCGTCCACGATCAACATAACTCATATACCAACTTTAAGTTGTTCGAAGTTTGTCTTGCTAAATGCAAATAAATTTAACATTCCACCTAACATACTGGAGATTTATACGATCGTCTATATAAAAACTTTGTATTAAAATCCTCTTGTATACACCTCCATAAACATGCAGTAAACTTTGGATCTCGATTAGATACAATCAACTTTGAGAGGTGTATGGTTATTCTTGTATAAAGTCCATAGTTATGTTTTCCCATTTCCATTGAGTGGTCTTGCAATTTTCTTATGCTCTAAGTTCACTTGATGGCATACTATGAAATTGACTAGAAATTGAGAAATATCTTTCTTCATTCCTTTCCACTAATAGGTCCTTTTTAAATCATGATACATTTTTTTGTGTTCCTAAAATGTACAATGAATTTTTGAGTTATGCTCTTCTATTATGATTTATTTCTTTTATTTTCATCACCTCGGAAGTCTATATTATTGTTTGTATAAGGTTTCATTCGGGGTTAGTCCAATTCTTGTATAACAGCATTGTAGGTAAAATCAATCCTTGACGGTTGTTCAATTTGATTTCTCCTTAACTTTATGACACATGTTTATATCATGTTCTCTAATGTTTGAATGATCATTTCAAATTGTCCATTACATTGTATTATGTTGCATCCTTCTCCACTTTTCCATAGAAAAATATAATAATTTGTTAGCTCCTTGTTGTTATCCTATTACTTGACCTTTCTATTATCGAATTCTCCAAATGTTGTTTTCTATCATTGCAAGTTGATTGATGCATTCTCAATGGATCCTCAATGGGTTAATATTCATAATTCTCAATGTTGATGTCCTTTAAATCGTTTAGATTTTCGTCGTATTTCTTCACAAAATCTTAAATTTCTTGTCAAAATAGATGATGCTTCAAGTTTTAAAAGACATCCCAAAGGCAAATCTTGCATCATCGATCTTTGTATAAACATTCAAGTGCATCCAAATCCTTTCTGTGACGTGATAGTTAACACTACATATGATGCTTCATTAATCGATACAACATTTGTTGATTCTTATAATGCTACTCCAGCCCATCTTCTTGAATTGATAATAAATTGATGCCCTTTTTTCAACTATGTGACGGGGTATTCTAGTCTGTTAATTTCCTTTCTTGAATTTTCACGTAAAATCATCTATCGTTGATTACTTCAGAGTAATACTTCCATGAGTTCCTTGATAAGTGCATAAAAGCATTCAATATATCATGATTTTATACATGTTTAATGATTATATAGATTTGTATTTACTTATTTTAATATCATTTAATGTAAAGGAAACATTTGTAAAACATTATTTATGCAGTTTGTAGTGTACCACGACGTGAAAAATTTGTACGCTAGGCCAAAGGAAAATATTAATACGTCCCAAAATTAATATGGGTCGTGGTGTGAAAACTTTATGTGCCATAGTGTGAAAAGAGTAGATCATTATCAAATTGTGTACAGGCTATCTATGCCACAATATGAATAAATTATGTGCCACGACGCCAAGTAAAAAACTTCCACTTTTTTCCTATATCCTTATCCTATAATTAGGATCCTATTTCTATTGTAAGAACATATCCTAGAGTCCCACAGCTTTCTTAGAAGCTGATTTCTTAGCTTTTTTTTAGCCTTTTTATTTCTTTTAGTAGTTTAAAATTCTTCTCTCATTTGAGAGTTGAAGAAATTTAGTTGTCATAATAGTTTTAGTTTCAAATCAATAAATAAAGCCATAATTCTATCTAGAGGTTTTCCATAAGCAATTCTAAGGATTCTTTTGAGGTATATTTAAAATGTATTATTTTCAAAACATTTCTAAGTATTGTTTTTACATGCTATGTGTTCAATTTATTGATCATTTATTAAATGGTGCATGTCTGGCTATAAATAGTATAGGATATTAGTAATGTTGTTACGCTTGTGAAATATTAAAATAGATAAACATTTTTGCAAAAATAATTACGTTTTATTTCTTTATCAAGATTTAAACAAAGTTTGTAAAAGAAAAGTATATTAACGAAGTATGTTTCAAAATAAACAAGAGAGTTTGATTTAAGAATTAAATTATCTAAATATGATTTATAGTCAACTCTTTGATTTTGGATTTGATTTTTCGAATCTTAGAAAACTCTATTCAACCATTTTTTAAGAATTATTGTTGGAAATGAATTTAAATAAAAAAATATTTTTTATTATTTTATGACCGTTATTTCATAAATTATATAACTGTTATTTTCATAATTATATGACCGTTATTTTCATAATTATGTGACTATTACTTTTATGACCGTTATTTGCTCTTCCGCTAGCTCAAATCGTGGCCTCGCAAACCACCGTGGATGATGATGACGAAGATGATAATCTGGGCTTTAGCTTGGCTGCTCTAACATGCACCAATATACACTAGCTTAGACGCCTTAAACTCAGATGGCTTCGTCTCACCCACCACAACCGAAGCCCCTCAATCTCGATCTGACGATCATCTCTACCAAAAACGGCGATCTCAAACCCTATGCCATTTTCTGGGTTGATCCAAAACGTCATATAGCCCTGTATGAAATGATAAATCTTTCATTCCGTTTTATGCTCCACTTCATGAATCCTTCCTCACCCTCAAATTCCTCCAACTTCATATCACTACGTGAATCTAGTGGTCCGTCAGCTCCAGTGGACTAACTTCGTACGATCTGAAGCCTAAGAGTGGGAAATTTGGTTGGGAACGGGATTGGATATAGGTGTAATGGCTGGAGCTATGAGTGGTTTGCCATTGGAAGAGGGATTGAAGTATGAAGAGGAAAAGATAAGTTTTTCTTTTTTGTAATGAATTCAATTATTGGGATTCATTTGAATTAGAGTTATCTACTTATGCTCGATTAAAGAATTGATTTTGATGGATCCTAAAGATCCTATTTTGATTTCAAAGCTAGGGTATATCCAGATGCAGATTGGAGATTTAGAAGATGCATCTCAAATAATTCAAATCAACCCTCATCTGTTGTAACTTACCTCAAAAACTCTTCTGGGTTCTCTCCAAAACTACAATGGCTATTTCCATGTATGTTAATTTTGTACCTCCAAAGAAACTAGACAACATTATTCAGGTTTTCAAGGACTATGGTTTCACTTAGGCCTAAATCTCAAATTTAGTTAAGAGACTTCTGGGTGTGCTTTTAATGGATATTGAGAAAACCCTTTTTCCCAAAATTAGAGTTTTTCCTATCTAAAGGCGTTTTCATCTTCTTAAATTGCTGAACTGTTATATGTGTTCCCTTATGTTTTACAAAGCAATTTAAATAAAAAAGATTATCCCTGCATTTGACTTCCTTAGAAACCTGTTTCAATCTGACGAGAAAGCCATTAGAGCTTTTAAGGGCTGTGGGCACATTCTTAGATATGATGTTGCGAATTATATGGGAAGTAAGATAGGTATTTTATAAGAACGCGGAGTTCCTTATTCCATAATAGTGAAATGAATCCGAACTTATCCTAGAGCTTTTTTAGTTAAGCCAAAAAGTTTCAAAGATAGTTTACAAAAAGTGAAGGAAATGAAGATGGATCTAACTTCATCAAAGTTTGTGGTATCAGTGTTTAAAACGAGGACTATGAGTAAAATAACATGGAAAAAGAAGGTTTATTATTATAAGATGTGGGTATTGATAAATCACCAGAGAGTAGTATAGTAAGGGCTTTGATTTTCAAGGCCTCACTTGAGAAGGTGGTGGCTTTGTCTATGTCACCAGAGATAGCAGATGATTCACTAAGAAAATTTGGGATGCACTTCAAAAGAAGTATGACAGTATGGAAGTTCAATCACATGAACTGCATAAGATAGCACATGAAATAACTTTTAAAGGTATGACTTTAGATTAACAATTTCAAGTTGTTGCTATTATAGATAAATTACCCCATACGTAAAAAAATTGAAGTGATAAAGCCATTGAATATGCTTCCAATATTTTTTATGTTTTTTATAGAACTCATGGAATCATACATGAAAAAATGCACCTAATTCTCCTAAAACGAATGGCAAAGCTGAAAGAAAAAAATAGAACTTTTATCAAATCAGTTATTGTAAACTTATTAAACTATGGTGGTGCTTTCCATTGGTATGGAGAAATTTTATTAATTGTTTGCAATGTGCTAAATAGAGTGCCTAAATCTACTAGTAAAATTTCACCATTTGAAATTTTGAACTTAACTTATTTTAAAACTTGGGGTTGTTTAGTCTATGTTAGGATCCCTGATCCTAAAATAAATAAACTTGTTAGTAAAGCACATGAATGTGTGTTCATAGGATATGTTGTAAATAGTAAAGCTTATAAATTCTATGAGTTAAATGATTAGAATAAAATGATGTTGACTTCTATGAACATAAGTTTCCCTTTAAATTGAAAAATAGTGGGGGCTTGTCTTCTAGTAGTTTACCCATAACTAGTACTAATGAACAAAATGAGAAATTAAACATTGAAAATAGGAGAAGTAAACAAGCTCGAACCCTTAAGGACTTTGGGTTTGATTTTTATGCTTATACCTTGGAAGAAAATCCTCAAACTCTTCAAAAAACCTTATCTTCTTTAGATGCCAACATATGAGAAGAAGCCATAAATGATGAAATAGACTTTTATGAATATAATAGAACTTGGCATTTAGTTGACTTACCTCCTGGTTGCAAAAACCATAGGATGTAAATGGATACTAAAGAAGAAATTAAAACTCGATGGTACTATTGAAAAGTACAAAGCTCGTCTTGTAGTCAAAGGGTATAGGCATAGGGAAAATGTAGATTTCTTTGATACCTTTTCACCAATCACACGAATAAATTCCATACGTGTACTTTTCTCTCTTATTGCTATCCATGATTTAGTAGTGCACCAAATGGATGTCAAAACCGCTTTCTTAAATTGTGACTTAGAAGAAGATATTTATATGGACCAACTTGAGGGCTTTGTTATCCCAGGTCAAGAATATAAAGTTTGTAAACTATATAAATATATGTATAGTCTAAAACAAGCACCTAAGCAAGTCTTGAAAAAATTGATAATATAGTTATCCCACATGAATTCAAAATGAATGAAAATGACAAATGCATTTATTATAAATCAGAAAATGATATTTGCACTATTATATGTTTATATGTGGATGACATGATTAATTTTGTGTCAAATATTCATGTTAATGTGAAAATTTTGTTATGTGCTAACTTTGATATGATCCTAGTGTAAATTTTTTCAAGAACATTGGGAACGGTGCTAGATAAACTGAGTATGCGAGCATCATTAGTAGCTTATGTTATGCTACTAATTACACTAGACCAGACATAGCTTATGTTGTGGGACTACTATATAGGTTTATAAGCAGACCTAGTATAAAGCATTTAAATGCAATTGAAATGGTCATAAGATACCTTAAGAGAACTATGAACATTGGATTATATTATAAGAAGTTTCCCGATGTTCTAGATGGATACAGTGATAATGATTAGAAAACTCTATCAGAAGACTCCAAAGCAACTATCAGCTATATATTTAGCATTGCTAGTGGAGTTGTTTCTTGGAAGTCTAAGTAATATACAATATTGGCTCAATCTACAATGGAGATTGAAATGATAGCACTAGCTACTGCCAGTGAAGAAGCAGGCTAGTTAAGAAGTATGTTAGCTAAGATCCCTTTATGGGATAGATTGATACCAATTGTCCTGATCCATTGCGATAGTACTATGATTATTGTAAAGATTTAGAATCGTTATTACAATAGCAAGAGACGACAAATACACAGTACTGTTAGAGAATTTCTATTTACAGGAGCTGTAAGAGTGGATCATGTATGTACTGATGAAAATTTGGTTGATCCTTTGATGAAATGATTAACAAGAGAGAAGGTTTTCAAAAACCTCGAAAAGAATATGACTGATGCCCTTAGAATGAAGAGTCACTCATGATGGTAACCCAACTTATAGATTGAAAATCTCAAGAAATAAGTTCAATGGGTAATAACAAGTCATGAAGTGATATGAGATTAATCATGTTATTATGAAGTCTCATTCTATATTGTTAAAAGCATGAAGTCCTAAAGCGACATAAATGATGAGTTAATTATTAAACTCTTAATGAGTTCTATACTCTATGTGGAGTATAGTACGTAGTTAGAGGAGTACTCTTGATAGACTTACCTATGTGAATGTAGAAGTGTGGTTGCTTCTTATGAAAATTTTGGGCAAAATTTACTAGAGTATTCACTATACTGGGATACACGTGTATGTCCATAAAGCACGGCCTTTTCGAACTACACCTTGGAAATATTGTGTGTGTAATGTTGTTAGAGATAGAGTTCAAAACTACGAGTTACTCTAGTATATTCTAAAGCATCAACACTATGCAAAAGTTCAAGTCGATAGACATCTTTTGCTTATACACAATCTTATACTTTTAATTGATCGTTTGCTCGATGAAACTATTTTTATTTAAAATTCAAATAGGGGATTGTTAGAAATGAATTTAAATTAAAAAAAATATTTTATTATTTTATGACCGTTATTTCATAAATTATGTAAATGTCATTTTCATAATTATATGGCCGTTATTTTTATGACAGTTATTTTCATAATTATGTGACCGTTACTTTTATGATCATTATTTTCATAATTATGTGACTGTTACTTTTATGACTGTTATTTTCATAATTATGCGACCGTTACTTTTATGACCGTTATTTTCATAATTATGTGTCAATTATTTTTTACTATTATTTTCATAATTATATAACTGTTACACATATCTTTTCAACTATAAATATGGGCAATAACCCTCAGTTTAGAACAAAACTTAACAACTCAAAAACGATTCTACGGTTCTTTATAACAAAACCAAAGAAAAGAAAAATTCAGAATTGTTTTATCAGATTTCTGAGCAACATAAATATTTAAAAGGTATAGTATTTTGGACTTCATCAGTGCAGGGAAACTCCGAGACAGAAAAAAGATTCTGGGGACGACGAGGCTGTGTTTGCTTGCATAAGTTTAGGTAGAGCCGCGAAATGTCTTAAAGAGAACGACTTAGTCCGTGATTCAATCCAAGCAGTTCATTTCAATATATCGGTAATATTGTTCTTACATTATTTTCACATACTTGTTCCAACAATTATTATTGAAGATATATTGACAACATATCCTTCATAATATTTTTAAATTTTGAAAGTTAATTTTCAAATACTTAAATTATAACCTTAATTTTGACACCTTGATGAGAGTTTAAATTGTTAGCCCAAACAAATGTGATAATTAAATGATTTACTAATTTCTTAGAATAAGAGCATAATTTTAATTAAAGTTTAAATTGACAACACAATCAAAGTTGACAAGTTAAAGTTTAATTAACAATAAAAAATGATCACTACCTTAGGTTATTTTTATATCTATAATAATGAATAAGTAACCTTAACTCATATCTTTAATATCTTACTTAATATTAAACAAGTATAATTAACTAACTAATATATCTTATAAATTCTTTGATGCCCATATCTTTAATATCTTACTTAATATTAAACAAGTATAATTAACTAATTAATATATCTCATAAATTCTTTGATGCACATATCTTTAATATCTTACTTAATATTAAACAAGTATAATTAACTAATTAATATATCTCATAAATTCTTTGATGCGTGATAAATATTTAATTGCTTAAATATTTATTGAGTCTATCTTTATTTATATGTTATTAGTTTAGAAACTTAACCCAAAATAATAGTGATATGATGTTTAGGTTATTTAATTTTGTTTATAAGTATTTGTTGAATTATTTAGCAATGATATGATTTCTCTTTAAACCAATTTTGGAAGTATACTCATCATTTTCTAAAAGTGATTCGTTCACTTACAAGCGATTTTATAGTATACAAAAACTTATATGCTTAATTTTTCACATCATTTTTTGGTATAATTTCTTGATAAACCAATAATAATACTAAAAATTAGTTAAACTTTACAAGCATTAAGTTTTTGGTGATATTGTGAGGAATAATATTAGCTTAAAAACTTAACAATTTAGCAATTATCATGTTTTTGGTGTCATTATCTACGAGGAATAACATTTTTAAATTGTTATTATCAAAATCTTGAAAAAATTTAATGTTGTAAATATTGTGATATTTATTCAAAATTTTAAAATATTTGAGTTATTAATTAATTTTTAATATTTAAAAATTTTAATTTTTTTCTTAAATATGTTTGTTCATTTATATTATTTCGTTAATATTCGTCTAACGGCATCACACATAAGTGATAGATTTGAAATGATTCGAATAGTTAAATAATAAATTTTAAACAATTCAAATAACTAAGTAATATATTTAAAATAAAATTTGTTTTAAATACATCACTTAATTATCTTATTTGTTTTAAATACATTACTTAATTATTTGACATCTAATATTGTTAGACAAAAATTAACATAATAATATAAATGAAATAAATGTAATTTTAGGTGGTGTAAATGAGACAAAAATAATTTTATTGTATGAATAAAATAAATACAATAATTTAATTATATTTTTATTAATAATATATAGTGTTTATTAAAAAAATCAATAATTTATCCACTTTTGCTGCTATGTCAGTGTTGTTTCTTTTATGTGTAGACTAATCAATCAAACAATTTCCAAAATAAGTTTTTTTATTCAACAAAACTTACACACCATTGGCCACAAATTGTTGTATAGTACAATTGGGTCTAAAAAAAAAATCACAAATTGTGATATAATGTAAATGATGTCGTAAAATGAGATTGAATAATAGATTTGGATATATATATATGTCCAATGAGATTGTCATGTGTAATAAATCTGTGCTATAGATCAATGCTATTTCCAACTTTCCATGCACATATCGCAGTAATAATTCTGGTAGAAAGACAAATCGACAATTTTTTTGATTGAATTTTTTTTTCATCTTTAAATAAAAATACATATAATCTAGATATTGTTATAAAGCGATTTTTTTCACATTAATATTAACATAGGATGATATATTTTATGGGCACACGTATTTTTAATATATTTTATGTGTAGTCTACGTCTTTATCAAAATATATCGCATCTAACGTAAGTGTTATAATATAGTATCAAAAATTAATTATTTATGAAAAAAATTTAATATATCAATTAAAACAAACAAACAGCTGCTTTGAGAACTGTACAACATAACAAATGATAAAGCTCAAGTTTTTCTTGTTCTCATAAATATGTTCAGTTTTGATTTATTAAATTTTATTGTTGATGTATTTAAATTAGTGAATTTTGATATAAATTATATGTTTGATAGTAATTTATTCAACAAAATGTATTTTTCAAAAGACTAATGATAATAATGTTATTAGAAAAAACACAGAAAAGATGTTTTTTTTTTCTCGTTGAATTAATGTACAATCAAAGAAGACAATATTTACAAACTGAACGTAAACCTTAACCCAATGCTAACTCTTTTTACAGCTCCAAGTTTATGTAACGATCTTCTTTCTTAATGGATAATGGTGTAATTTTTTTCCTTCATAATATCATCATATAATATAATTAAAGAAAATCATAAAGCTGGTTTATTAAGAAGCATAACAAGTATGATTCGCAATTCTATCATCGTCATCAACATCACTATCACCAGTCAGGCATAAATACATGGGTATCTTTATCAGAAACAAAATGAAAAAGTGAGGAGAGCTTCATAATTGTAAATAATCATTCTAATGATAAAAGAAAGTTGTAAAGCTGTTTCCCTATTGATGGACGTGTAGGGTACCCTTTGTTTAATCAATATGCCTAACCTAACCTATTTTTTGCCCTAAATTTTTTTAATATCAATCAGAAAGAATTCATTGAAAAAGAGGCAAAAACTAATACAATTATAGGTAACTCACACAGAGTTCTTAAAACAATAAGAAACTAACATCCCACTGTCTCTCTAAACCAACAAGTCTAAAAACGCATAAAAAGCTTGGTTCATAAAAAAAAAGCAATAAATACAACACCGATTCCTATTGCATATATTCAATTACTATTTGTCACGTAAGTGGTGCCAAAGTCACTGCTCTATTCAATAGTGATAAATATCGTTTTGACACCTGGATAAGTGAGACAGCAGGTTTATGTTCAACTCCTAACAAGACTAACCTGGCCTATTGTGTGATATATAATTGAAGTTGGCGCTACTGAACATAAACAAAACTAGTTACATTCTAGAATTTCCATTGGTGATTTGAATTTCGTCTGCTTAAACAAAAGAGATAGGGTATACAATTGTCAAGTGCTTACCAAGAAGAGTAGACATCAATACATTATAACCGAAAATACTCGTAGGTAGAAAGTAAAACTTGGCACAAAAGCAGCTTAACAATAAATTTATAAATCAGTTCTCATACCAATACAGGAAATATAGAGGTTTTTCCGTACACCATTTAAAGCACAAATTATAACTAGCTGACAGAGCTTATAGTATATGGATTTCATGGTCAATGAGGTCAAAGATAACATTACCAGCCATCCTAAAAGATGAGAGGGTCTAGTGATGTAAAATGGGCCAGCCTGGCCCGACATAGTAACAGTAGGCCCATCAAACTATTATGTCTGACCCAGGCTAGCACGTTTGAGGTTTGAGAGCCCAGCCAGACCCATTTCAAACTTGGGCCAGCCCAACCTGACCCGTATCAGATTTGAGCTGGCTCATGAAGTCTCAGTTGTCTCGCCTTTATCTTACAGTTAGAAGGAAAGCAAAAGAAAATATAAGTCCACAATAATTATTCTAGATCACCTCAAAAGAAAAAAAGAAGAAAAAAGAACAGAAATTTGTGCAATAAAGATCTAAGAATTAAATATCTACGTCTTTTATCCCCTGTTTGGAACCAAGACAACGTAGCATTTGAGTCGCATACAATCAGAATTTATTTTCTGTTGATTTTCACTTTCTCATCAAACAAAGTAACAAATTCGATTCTCAACTAGTGATAGCTTGAAATCGGACAGAACAAATAAGTTGCTGGTGACGACTGACGGGTAAAAGTGATTGTATATTTTGATTATTAAAAAAAAAAAGCAAACGGGCCAGCCCATGTTCCGGCCCAGTACTAACACATTAACTATTAGAATGTTTTAATGTGGCGCATAAAAAATGGGCTGTGGCGGGCCAGCTTCAGGCGGGCTGAACTGTGCCAGGTCTAGGCTGCCCGGCCCATTTTACATCCCTAAGAGGGTATAAATAGACTGAGCAAATAAGTAAATAACAGTAGAAAGTCCAGGAAAGCCAATTACAATTATAACAGTAACATTTGCAAAACAAAACAAAATCCTATAATTAAACCATCAATAGGGGGCACCAATAAGAAAATCAGGGAAGATATAAGATAAGGTGGTAGCAGTGGATATCAGTAACAGCAATACAGCATTATGAGTCTTCAGGAAATAAAAGCCAGTTCCAGAACTCAGTACTCACCAATAGTAGAGCTGCTCCTTTACTCCCACAAGGCTTACGTTATTGTGTATCATCACAATCTTATTAAAAGGAAAATGCCAAATTCGTCAACGAAAATTAAACACTGGTAGAAAAGACAACATGATTCTGCTGTTATTCTTGCCTTGAACATTTTCGATCATCGCTCACTGGAAGAGTTCCAAAATAGCTTCAGCTGACTGTTGATACTAATGAAACTTGAAGGCATCCAAATTTTTTTAAGGGAAATTAGTTTGTAATCAACATGGCCGGAGATTTCATTCAGTTTACTTATTTCAATATCAACTTCTCCTCCCTTCATGTGAAACTCCACTACTGGCCTCAGACACTCTTGGAACGCCGCTCCTTCTTCTAGATGATGAAGAGGGCACTATTGAATTGGTTTCTGTATCCATTGTCTGGTTTTCTGAGCCAACACTAGGAAAAATATTTATCCTGGAAGATGAAGCAGAAGGGAGTAGAGAAAAATTCATCTCAGCAGCAGTATCAGAAGTCAGGCTTTCTGGTTGTATAACAGCAGCAGCATCTCTGCTAAGAACATGTGGAGACAGTTGATGGCTTCTTCTCATATGGTTATTACCAATAGCTTCCAGGTTTTCAACTAATCTTTCTGCTGAATCCATAGCAGAATTCAATACAGATGAAAGAGATGAAAATAGTCTAGTAACGTGAAGAGCATCATGGTGCAGGTTACTTGTTTCCCCTATCAAAGTTGATGTCTGAAATGTTGAACGCCTGCTCGGCATTGAACGGGCTCTTTCAGCCAAAGCATGCATACTAGAACTGTCGGGTGCCCTTGATCTCTCACTCATTCCACCAACCATGTTACTAAGTTGCTGTATTCTTTCTTCAATCAAAGAAGGAGATGGTTCTTGGCTAATGAGCTGCTGCCTTATACTCTCGATCCTGCGTGCATTGGGCCTATGAGGGATCTTCAAAGCGGACAGTTTTGACTTGCAAGAGTACTTGCTATTCCCACTTCCATATATTGGAATGATACTCGTGTCCATCACTTCTCCTTCACACACAGGGCATTCCTTTGAATTTGAATGAACATATGACAAGTGATAGAAACATGGCCAGCAGAACAGATGACCACAGCAGGTCAATACAGGATCTTTTGCCATAGCCAAGCATATATTACAATCAAAAAAGCTCCCACTCTTCTTTGTATCTACATCTAGCCCCAGTGCTAAAGCTATCAAATGGGCACCATCCCTTTTGTTAGTTTTTCCACTCTTGATCGTTCTATCACCACCATCAGTTGCATCATCTGCATTGTGCTGTCTGCCCTCATTATGAACAGGAGCAGGTATATTTCCTGCATTCATATTTGCGTTTGCAGCTGGAGTTTGACTTTCATTCAACCTCCGACGTTGCCTAGCCCTAGAAGTGACTGCTTCGAGCTGCCGGATTCGTTCTTCAATATGACCGTGTGTAGCTTCCATATCATTCAATATAGACTCCAAACCATGCAATGAATCATTAGGTTGGTCCAAAGGTTCTTGGTTCAAATCAAGAACCATGATGGCTTCTCTCGGATTATTATCCATCACGCAATATTAAAAAATTCCTCTCTTTAATTAAAAAGACCGAAATGAAAATTCAAACAGCATTGGGGTTCTAACACAAATCCCTGAAAATTCAATTTAGCCTTTATCAAATTGACTTTTTTCTTTCTTTTTCCTCTGCACCCACCACATGAACATGATAATTGTATTTTTTTTTTTAGGTCGTCTTATTTTTCATCTTAAATTTGTCAGTTTACTGAAACTCAAAAGGTGAGTAAAGAAAAAAAAATTAAAATCATATATATGCTAAGTACTTTGTTCCGAGATATCAACAAAGAACCATAGAAAACAAATCAAACGCAGAAATAAATAAGACCAAAACTTGAAGCCATCTAAAACAAGGAATCCATAAAAATTCTAAAAAACAATTGAAAGGACTAATAGGATTTCACAAACCTCTAGTGCGGATCATGAAATCAGAGTCTGACTGAATTTGGGCGAAGAACGTCCATAAGGCAATCGCTGAGTAACGGCAAATAATTGGCTCGTGCTTATCCTAGAGATAAACATCGTCCTATGATTTTGAATTATTCTATCTGCTCTTCTACAGTTCTACTTGTATGTGACAAGAAAAACGAAGAAAAATTGTGGGTGAATAGAGAGAGAGAGGGAGAACAGCAGAAGGTTGGGGCATTTTCCTTCAAAGGGACCGAGCCCTGATTAATAAGACATAATACAAGAATATTTATTATAATATCAAAATTATTATTAATTTTATTATTTTTTATATTCATATAATTACATAAAAAATATATATATTTAATAATAAAATATACAATATTTTTATATTTTTTATTTACCTAGAAACATGTATTAGATAGATAAAAAATAAAAATTTATATCAATATTTTAAATAATTTAATAGAATAAGAATTATGTTAATATCTAATTTTTTTAAACTAATTATATATTTGAATGAATATTAAAAAATAAGAAGTGTAGTTAAAATTTTGAAAAATTGTTACTTAATTATAATAGAATATTATTATACGAATATGCTCGAAAAATATATAGTGATTATAATTATTATTAGTATATGTATCTTTACTTATCCCACACCTATCCATATTAACAAGGATGTAGTTGTATTTTTTTTTAAATGGACATTAGTCACATAGTTTATAATATACATTATAGTTTGATTATTATAAAAAATGAGTATTGTTAGATGTAATTTAGCACATTATACGTGGCAAGTAAAGAGTAGTCTTAATTTGCATAAACCTTATAGGCCAAGCTTAATAAGTATTAAGTCATCTGATAAACATGATCATGAGATGATCTCAATAAATAGATAAATTACCTATAAATATCTCATAATTATCCTAAAGAGATAATTACAGATAAATATTTATTTACATGGGTAAGAAATATGTATCAGGTTAACTATTCTTCCTATATATGTTCACAAATGCACACATTCAAAGATGAGTTGGATCTCAGATCTCATAACTTTTCTTACATAATAAAAAATAATAAATAAATACGATTTTTTCTCTCAATCACATAGCAAGATCTAGACCTCTTCTAAAACTTCACCACCGTGTTACTGAATTAAGTATCATAGGGTCAAAGATCATTCCATGATGATCCGAGGTCTTAACAGTTCGTTTCATTTCGTAGACTTACAGAGGATATTCCTACCCAATGTTAACAAAAATCAACATCAATAGTATCTTAATTATTAAAAATAAGCATTTTAAGTTTTATAACTATTAAAAGTGAATACTTATAGTCTCAAAATGTGTGATCAATTTTACATTTAACTTCTTAACTTTTATAAATAACGAGAATAAAAATGCCAAAACCAAAAATTATAAAACTAAAATATTTATTTGAACAACCTTTTCTCCCTTATTTAACTCGATAAATTTAGTCTCATAAAATTGGGTTGATAATAGCACAAATCCCTTAATTATATTTAAAAAAGTGCATGATTCAATATACAACTATGGTGAGGAGATATAGACTCCTAAAGGGCACTATCTTACAAGAAATAGAAAAATAAAACACTTATACAATTGACATAGTCGAAGCATGAAACATATAATATCAAAAGTAGATAACTTTAATAAGAGATATTATTTATATCAAATAGAAAGCAGGTAAGAATGTAAAAACTTTCTAATATAAGTTAGTTTTTAGTAGGCTGATACATATACACCTTAAATTTAGATTGTACTAGCATAATATCAAATCATGCATAACACTCGATATAACGAGGTATACCTATATAGGTAACATCATCGGGTTGTTTAAGGGAACCACTCAGTAGCAAATAATTCACTAAATAATAAATAAGTTACAACTCTAGTAGATAGTAAAAAAATTATTACCTCTATTAGCTGGGATCGATGTCTTACTGTTTCCGCAACTTTTTGATTTAACACTCAAAATTGGTTATCTTCCACACCCAACATCAAATCACACCCAATGTGATGTGATTAGAAATTAATGATCATCAATAATAAGTGTATCAACTCACAATCTCATAGGACACAAAGTCTACTACTAATATCAAATCGCTTATAGGAGATGCACCGTCAAACCATATACTCACATAAGTTATGATTTGATTACTAAGCTCACAAAAACGACTAACTCTCAAATATAATCTCTCCAAAATGATTTTAAAATTAGATATAAATCTCAGTGTATATTTTGGCATAATTTTAGCCCTTTAACAAGTAGAGAAGAGAGAAATGAGTAGGATATTTATAGGGCTAAGTTTTGCCACCTCGCCAAGGGTGTTTGTAAGGGTGGTGACAAGCTTAATGATGAGGTACTAAAAAGTTTCATTTTTTCATTTTCAAAAATGTCAAGAACTATTCATAAAGACCTACACAAGAAACATGTCAAAAATCACGAGTAATAACTTCAGCTCGCTCGTCAAAAACCAACACTCTACTTAGCATGCGTACTATGAAAACCAACCTCATGTTACATGTAAACATATTTGCATACAAAGTATACCTAATTATGCACATGTGTAAATTACTTATGTGGAATAATTAACCTTACATAGAGGATGAAAGAACATTGAGTAAAATAAAATAGACACCGTGTTTTGTATATAAGAAGCCAACACATACACTCAAGTACAACGAGACTTATAATATCAAAAGGAACAATTTAGTCATTTTTTTATTCTTTTAACAGTTTATTCATTTTGTTTTAAAAAAGTTAAAAAGTGACAATGCAAGTATAAATAATCAAAATTTTCATTTCATTTTTATTTATTTCTCATATTTTTTTTCACTATTTTTGATATATTTTCTTTAGTATTAGACAACAATATTTATAAAATTGATAAAAAATAAAATAAAAGTAAAAAATTTAAAATTTAATTATTTATTTTTATGTTGTTATTTTTTTCTTCACAAAAGAACTAAACTACTATAAAAATAATAAAATAACTAAATTACTCTAACAAACATAACTAAAGAACCCTGGTTGCATTTGTCTTCAAAAAAATTAGCTATCTTAGTCTCTAATATTTTTTCCAATTTAATTATTGATGAGTGCTCAAAAAGCACTAAAATTACCATGATTTTATGCACATTAATTGATTAAAAATATATATATTTATATGTTTTATCATATATTTATATAAATTTGTCTTTTTTCGGAATCACGGGTGTTTTTATTATTTTTCAGATATTTTCACTTAAAGACTCAAAGAGGAATATTGGAAGCAATACATCACAAATATATTAATAAATAAATGGGGAAAGTTCAACAAATATGGAAAAATTTGACAAAATGGGTCAAAAATGTCAAAAAGGAGAAAATCGCGCCGCCGAGCCCCACGCGCGCTAGCGCCCAGTCCCAGTTCCGCGCGCGCCGCTGCCCATTTCGCCCCATTTTTGCGCACAACTACCCCCATGACGTCATCAATGACCTCAGCAATTGTACTCTACGTTTTCATCATTTTTTAACATTTTTTTCCCCACTTTTTCTCTCCATTTTCACCTATAAATACCTCCCTTCTCTTCACTTCTAATCACACCTCAAAACACATTCTCTTCTCTCTTTCTTTCTCTCTTTTCTTAGATTTTTTAGTTTTTTTAGTTTTTCTTAGTTTTTAGCTTTTCTTAGTTAATTTCTCTTAGTTTTAGAGTTCTTCCCTTTTTGGGAAGAACTAGTTATGTTTTTGTAATTTATTAGCTTTTTGATTCAATAAATGAGAGTGCAAATTCCGCTTGGAGGTTTTCCAGCAACGGGAATAGCATCGAAGTTCTGTAAGGATTTTATTTTTTTTACAGTTATTTTTTATGTTTTATTCTTACATGTTATATTTAATTTGTCTGTGATTAAATTTATCTCTGCTGGCTGTTTATAAACATGATGTAATAATAACGTTGTTATGCTTGCGAAATATTAAATAGGTAAAAATCTCTAAAATGAATTGATTTTATTTTTATTCAAGATTTTATATTAAGAATGTTAGAGAGAAATATATTATTTTTCATTACAAACTTAAATCTGAAAATTAAATTTTAAGGTTTAGTTATCGGTTTGATTTAGAGTAGTGCTATTTTATTTGTTGGTACAATCGCGGTAGTTAGAGTGAAGCTCTATTTCAAAAGTTTTTATAAGAATTATTATCTGAAAATGTATTGACAACATGTTTTCAATAGTGGTTTTAAAACTTGAAAGTTAGTACTCGGATAACTAAATTCTTAGGTTTAATTTGGACACCTTGAATAAAGTTTAAACTGTCTAACCCCACCAAAGGTGGCATTTAAATGGTTCATTTTCAATCTCTTAGAAAAAGGAATTAATTTAATTAACCAAATTAGTTATCAACCCCACCCATAGGTATTAATTGATTTGTTTAGTTAACAAAGAATATCTAACCCCACCAAAGGTGGTATTCATATAAAAAAGAGAGAATCAATAAATATCAATTCATATCTTTAATAACCTAAATAATATGAGCAAGCATAATTAACTTAATTATTATATCTATAAATACTCCACCATTATAAATGATAAAATTTGCATAAATGTTTATTGAATCTATGTTTATTTTTATGTAATTAGATTAAAAACACAAAACCCAAAATATCGTGACAGGATGTTTAGGATTTAATTTCGTTTTTAAAAGTTTGAATAATAAATTAAAAACCACATACATTCCTTCCTTAGATCGACCTTGGGAGTATACTTATCATTTTATACGAAATGATTTGTGCACTTGCGAAAGTTTTATAAATAGATAAAACCAAATGAATCGGCAGGATCGACGATGTCGATTCTGCCCGATCAATTATCTACCTTTAAATTTGACTAATTTACTATCTTTTTTTTAACTTATTTAATAAAAAAAGTCTCATAATTTTTCTAGATTAAAATAAACAAGTATCACATTGTATAACAAGAATAATAAAATGAAAGTTTTTTTTAATAACATTGTATAACATACATATATTGTGAATACTATCTGTGACATTGAGTGTATCATCTCACAAATAGGCTTCAATACCATTGTACTATTATAAGGAGAATTTTTTTAGTACTCCAAGAGTACATATTCTCTTAAAGAGAGATGAAAATGGATGTAAAATATAGATATAAGTAAAAAAATTATGGGATTAGGAGTACATGATTAAGTATGAAGTGTTGAGTTTATCTCTATGATTATGAGTATCCATCGATCACTATTTAAAAAAATTAAATCGCATAAAATTTACATTATAACCTATCATTCAAAGATTAAATACTCAATAATTATGGGTCATGGCTTCATTCATACCTCTTTTTTTAGTGGAGTAACTATTTGTGATGACTTACCACAATAGTAACACAAAATATCATGTTTTTCATAATTTTTACTATATTAAAATTAGGTTTTGGAAGATCTAGCTAAATGATAAAATGGGCATAGAAAACTTCAAGGTTTTATGCTCATTAAAGGAGGCCTAGTAAGAAGGGCACCAAATTTTTGTAACCTTGAAAGGGAAGGTGGGACAAATTGATAAAAATGTTTATTAACATATGACATATTGACATTATTTTCACCTCTTATATTTATGTTGTTTTAATTTGATCTATAATATTTGATAAGCCAAATAAAAGTTAAGGGATTAAAATGGAAGAGTTAAAAATGTTAGGGAACTAAATCAATCAAATTAGGAGACCAAATTAGATGAATTAAAATAATTAAGGATTAAATTTGGAAAATTAAAAAACGTAAGCGACCAAAATGTGCTCTTTTAAAAATAGGACTCGAGGTGATTTTACATTACACATGGTCAAGCTAAGGTTAAAAAAAGTAGATAAATGTTAATATGATAAAAATCTTAAAAATAAGAGAAAATTATATATAAAATAAAAATCAAATTTGGTTGATATTCTTTTTTTTTTGCTAGTTATCAATGCTTCATACAATATGTTGACATTTTTTCTTTAAAAAAAAAGAAGTTAACCATAAAACCTTTAGTAACATTTTGACCATTTGGGTACTGTTTGGATATTATCTTGGTATATATTATCGTAGATCAGTATAAGAACAAGTCCAGCTCGATTATAAGCACCCACATGGGTATAAATGCTAAAGTTAGAGATGTACCTTTACTTTTTGTTTATCTCGCTTATAACATATGCTGTGATCACATGTGTATTATAATATTATTATATATATACACACATAAAATAAAAAGCATATTGTCTATAAGACATATATTATTCACTTCATGTTAATTACATATCTTTAGATTAGTTATCCAAACACATATTTTGTGTTCACAGTGGGTTACAAAATTTTATTTGTTAGCCATATACTAACTTGGATCAACTAACTAAAAGAGTCCCGCACACAAACAATTCTTAAACGATTACATTGAGTCGTAACATGGTAAACAAAAAAGAAGTAAGAAAATCTAGAAAAGAAATTCAAATATCTAAATGAAAACCCTCATCACCTTAGTTAGAGTATGTCAAATAGGATGGACACAGTGACATCTTGCTCGCAATTGCAAGGCAATTAGAAAGCAATGAGAAGGGTGATAGGTGAGATGAGGAGAGAAAATAAGTGTATGTCTTGTAGTATTTTGTGTCTGTGTTGGCTTCTCATATACAAAACACAAAGTATGTTTATTTTACTTAATGTATCTATCTTTCTCTTTGTAAGGCTGGTTATTGACGATCAGTAATGCACACACACACACACACATAGTTAGGTACTATTTGTAAGTGATCATATTTACACACCTCATAGGGTTAGTTTTTGTGGTGTGCATGCTAGGTTAAGCACGCTCGCTCATTGGAGTTATTGCTCATGTTCTTGTTTTGTTTCAGATGTGAATATTTATGAAACTTACTCGACAATTTTTAGAATGAAAAAATATTTTTTGGAAACTTACCACACCCCTCAACATGGGCCTAACCATACCCTTTAACAAGGCTATAACGAGGTGGTCGATGAGGACCGTGACAAGGATCACGACGAGGTGGTCTAACCATTAGGTAACTTTTATAAATACCCTATCTTTTCTTTTTTCTTATCCAGAAAATATATAGCGAATCTCTATCAATTTAACATCTCATTTTTCTACTTTTATATCACTACTACCTTGAGTTTATTAGATATTAGTGATTCGTGACTGTATGAGTAAAATCGTGATCTTAAGTGGTGAATACTTGAGGCAATGTTTGCAAGTGGGATTTATGTGAGTAGTATGTGGACTTTTATGTCGTGTGTTGGCTGAGTGTTGAGGGAAAAACATCATGCTTGATTGTTAAGCTCAAGATTATTTTGTTTTTTTGTGTTAGACACAACATTGTGAGATTAAGTTGAGAAATCAATACTTGTTGTGCAATACATGGGTGACAGATATCACACGTAGATAATTTATGGATTATGGTGAAAGTGTTTACCATAATGATTTCTAGTTGTTCATGATTAAGGGCGATTCTCAAGGTTGATTGTTTCTTTCTTTTCACATATTTGATTCACAGTTATTGATCACACCACATTAGGTAGTGCTAACTGTGGTAGAGAGTCGAGTTCTTATGTCGAATTTTTTTGTTACAGAGGCAACAAGTACGTACAGCAATAGGCAATTTGGACAGAGGTCTCAATTGATAGAAGTAATAGGGGTTTTATTTTTGTCAAGATTGTAGTTGTTTTATTGCTTAGTAGATTTTTTTGCTATCGAGTGGTTTCCATAAGCAACTTGTAGATGTTACCATATAGATAGAATTTCTATATGGATTTACCTCGTTATATTTGGTGTTGTGCATGCTCTAGTATTTGGCTTATATAAGTAGAGCTTAAATTGTGTATGTCAATACATATTGAGATTTAAACTCTAATTATAAAGTCTCTAATATTTATTACTTGCTTTATGAATATTGATAATATATTTGCTACTTATTTATTACTTATTTGTGCTTATTTGTACTGCTACTATGATTATTAGTACTACTGTGATAAATTTTTTATCTTTTTGTTGTATGCATATTTGTATAGAGTTCTTAAGGAGTTAGTATATTCTTAACTTGATTATGTATTGGTTCTTGGACTCTTTCATTGTTGTTTTACATGTATAGATT
The DNA here is from genome assembly GCA_030763125.1 of Hippophae gyantsensis. NCBI lineage: Eukaryota > Viridiplantae > Streptophyta > Magnoliopsida > Rosales > Elaeagnaceae > Hippophae > Hippophae gyantsensis. The sequence goes on from CM061031.1 coordinate 16,501,430, forward strand.
ATTATGTTAGTGTAATATGAGTTTCTATCATATATGTGCAAACATACTAGATCTAGACTCTGATTAGAAAGCTTATTTATTTTGTGTATCTGTAAGTTTTCTTTCCTTTACTTATAACATACCTATAGCTTTTTATTTATTACTTTTTAGTATTAAATTAATCTACCTGTTTTTTGATTAATTTGTATTACTTCTATTGTTTTTCTACAAATGAGTTTAGTGTAAGTCTCTAAAGAGTGAGTATCTCCTTACTATAGTTTTGTACTCTTTCTCTTGATAAGTTTTTTTGTTCGAATGCATGCTGCGAGAGTACAATCATCATTTATCGTCTATACGAGGTCTTGAAGTGATTAAAAATTGTTTATAAATTTTTAGTATTTATGATTATGTCTCAAGCTGTGTATTGTTTGTTATGTTTATACATACTACTAATTTGGACAAGGGGTTGTAAGACACACAGTCACTAGTGTGTTTATCGTAGTTTTTTCTTCCTTATTTCTAGTTATTTTTATTGTGTGTTGAATTGAACATGTTATTTTGTATTTTCGTTGTTTTATTTTCTTAATTCACATTTGTGAGGCTTGCTTGGCTAAATTGGTATAGAGCTTGTGGAAAGATTCCACATATTGGCATCTCCACCTCTAATCTAGGTCCTTGAGAAGAACAATTGACCTTTGTGGAATTATTCCTACGTATGGAGTTCTCAATTGGTATCAAAGCGGGTCACCCCTATTTAAGCTTAACAACCTGGATATTCAATTCTAAAGCTCTACCTACACATACGCATACCTTGTATGTTTGTGTCCTTTATCACCAGTGGTATGTGATGCTATTATTTTGTAAGGTTATTTATTTCCTTGAACTTTATTGTCTATAAGTTCTCTGTTTTCTTGTTCATGCATGTCTCTTTCTCTCTACTTCTCTGTCTTGCATAGTATGTTAATTGTCTTATTTTTTTATTATTCGATCCTTTACTAGTTTTCTCTCAAGATAATTGCTTTGACATTCTCTTTATGTGTGTTTGTCTTGCTTGTTGCTTGCTTGCTTCTTCTATGACTATTTGTATGCACATCACATGTATTATCAAATTATTAGGATTTTCTTTCTATAGTCTTGTCATTCATATGTCATGTTATATAAAATGCATCTAACTTGTTTTACTAGGTTCTTCTTTCTTGTATCTAGCTTGTTGTGTATTGGTTCTTGTTTGTCTCTTGTTGGTTTTCGTTCTTATTTTTCCTACTCTTCATTCTCTTATGCTTTAGATGTATCTCTAGAGAAAACTGTGGTGTGTAACAAGCTTGTCTACATAAGTTTTGTTTTCTCTTTTCTTTATATTGTGCTTATTTGGGTTTACCTTGTGCATTTGTATGTCATATATATTATTTACCTATCTTTAAGACTCGTGACTTACATGCATTACAATGACTAGATTTGTGTGTTTAGTTGGCATTCCTGATGGTTAGGTTATTCACTCTATCTAATCATGTCTCTTGTTTCTATGTTGGAACATGAGTCTTTCTCACATGTTTAATTTTTTTATAGTATCTCTTATTTCTTCTCTCTATTAGGGGTGTTCCTTGTGTTGCTCACTAGCAAACTAGTTTCTTTTCTTCTTCTGACTATCGATGATATGAGTGTTGTTTATGATCACTTTTGAGAAAATTGTGTGTAGTTTGTTGTCATTTCTCTCTCAATGGAAACACTGTACAGTTTGTGCTAATGATCTCTCTTGAGGCATATCCTCTTTTTTTACCTATGATCTCCTTTGAGACTATCTTTATCATTTCATTTATTTGTTGTTGTTGTATTTCATAAGATTGAATGTTTCTCTATATTACTAGCTTGTTTCTCTTAGGTGTGTTTGTGAACTGTGTTTACCTTAACTTGCTTATTATTCTTCCCTACTTCTTATTTTTTGTGTTCTATTATGTGTAAATGCTTATGTTTTAGGGTGCATAACATGTTTATTATCTGACATGGACACATATAGAGGGAGAGATTTTTTCATTGCATGTTGTAAGGGGGAGACCTGTGTTTGTTTGGCATCCTTGGTATTTTTCCTATTTACAAGTTTATGTTATGATGTATGTTCTTGTGATACTTCTTTCTTCTTAACATCAATTTTTATGAAACATGCATAAATAGGACTGTTAGTATCACATGTTGTGTGCATTGTATACAATCTCTTGTTTCATATGTATTTACCAGCTTTCTTGCTATAATAAGTTATTGCATGTTTCCTATATGTAGTTGTTTGCTTGGTATTTGCTGTTAGAATGCATAACACATGTTGTCTTTAGTAGATTGGGATGTATTTCATATGTGTGTACATTATATGGCGAGGTTGCAGGATTGAATACATCCAAGTGTTTTTGGGGGAAGATAGTTGAATCATTAGGACTATATCAACTTGGAAGATAGTTAGACTCCCAGTCAACTTCTTCTTATAGATTCATTTACACATTTATATGGCATTGATGTTTGATCGCCCATCCTGCCGATGTGTTGTAAGCATATTGTGAAGCCCTTAATGTCCTCCCATAACACATATAGAGGTGGGGCTCTATGGTATGTATTGCATTATGAAGATGTTTTCTATCTGCCTTTTTCTTGGTTTGTATATCACTACTACAAAAATGGACATTAAAGTCGGTTAAAAATCGACTTTAAATTAAATGACTTAAAATGTAAAGTCAGTTCAACACGTGAACCGACTTTACGTTTAAAGTCGGTTCACGCGATGAACCAACTTTAATTTTTTTTTAAATTTATTCATTTTTTATTATATTAAAATAAAAACCTGTATTCGAGTAGAAAAAAAAAACCAAAATCAATTTAGCAAATAGTTCAAATAATACAAATATTTGAAAAATAAAATATTAATTAATAGTAGAAAAATTACCATGGTTTTGTTCTATTTTATTCAAGATCATCATATTCTTCTCTTGACGTTATAATACAAATCTACAAATATAATATAAAAATTTATACACATAAATAATAACACATAATAATAGAAAAAATATGAATAATAAGTGCATAAAATTAATAGAAATACTTACAAAAGTAAATGAAGTAACAAACTGAAAGAAAGGAAGAAAAAATGGTGTTTTGTAAGTGAGAAATGGGTATAAAAAATTTGAGTATTTTGCTCAAAAAAATAGGGGATCTAAAAGATTAGTTAGAGAGGAAGAAAACAAACTAATCGGTGCTAGAATTGGTAGTCGTAGGTGGTCGAAAAATGAGAAAGAGTGGAGGAGAAGTGGAGGAGGTTTTGGGTTTTTGAGAGTTATGCAACGCTTGGAATAGTTTCTGTCTGGGAAAGAAAGAAGAGAAAAGAATTTATCCACGTGTGTAGCGTCAGTTCCAGGCGTCAACCGACGCTACGCTATGTGGATAGCGTCGGTTTCAGGTGTCAACCGATGCTATGTCCACGCATAGCATCGGTTCAACACGTCAATCGACGCTACATCCTACGTGGATAGCGTCAGTTCTACACCGAACCGACCATTATAAGTCAATTTTTGTAGTAGTGTATGCTTTTAGTTTGTCGTACGTTGCATGTTTTTACTTTGATGTTGCCTCAGTGTTGCTCTTTATCTATTTTGTATAACTACATTTGTTGCTTCTCTTTGTGTTTGCTCTAATATTCGTTGCTGCATTGCATGAGTGTTAGGATTATTGCAATTCTATTTGACTTATCTTATTTACATAGAGGTTTGGTATGTGGCATACTATTTGTGTGCTTGGTTTGACCTTCTATGTGAAAAAGGGGATAAATGTGCACAACTTATGCACCATATTATTCTTTATTTGTTATGGTATGTGTAGAAAGAAGTACAACTTGCTTGGTCAACTGAGAAAGATATTGATGCTCATTTTTACAAGTGTACGAATCGTTTAAGTAATAAAGTGTACAAAAGTACGGATATCGAACCTACAAGAAATGGCGTTATTAAGTACCGAAATTAACTAATCCTAATTTTATTTGAAAACCGAATTGTTGAAATTGTTTAAAAAGAAAATTAACATAAAACTAAACGCAAATAACAAAATTTAATGTTGTTCACAAATGATTAAAAACGCTAAGGCATTTGATTTCGCTAAATCAATTCAATTCGATTTCAAGTCATGTTATATGAGAATCAAAGCTAAAAGTGATGGTTGAAAAACCCAAATTTACCTAATACTCTCTCTCGAGTTATATTAGAATTACTTATCTATGAAAACCAACTATATTTCTATGAAAATTTAATCACAAACAAGCACATTACGATTTATGGAATTTCTAGAATAACCACATACATCATGCATTAGTTCTCACACTCACATTCAACATACAGTATTTATCACAAGAAGCATTCATTACATATCTCCTCTCGGTCTCAATATAATGCAACTAATCATCTAAATCTTGGCTAGAAATATAAAAGCATTAAGCATGGAAATAAATACTCAACTTGAAAACAATGAACTCATATAACAATAACAAAAGAAATCAGATTTTCTTGATTCAATTACATCAAAGCCTTAGCAAAAACGAATTAGTTCATAACGGAAATAAGAACAACCATTATTTCAATTGAATCCATGAATAACAAATCTTAATAAACTATAGAATATAAAAGCTAAGGAGAAGAGATGAAGACTTGGTAGCAACAATGGTGAAGATCCTTCAAGTTTCTTCAAAATTTCTTTCTCTCCTCCAAAAATGTCTTTGAACACCACTTTCTGCCATAGCCCCTTTGTCCATCATATTGTATATATAGATCTAGGGTTTTGGGGGTAATTTTGGAACAAAACAACCAAAAAAATGTGTTTTTGGATGAAACTCGTCGGCGGCGACATTATTCTCGCCGCGGCGAGATTTCTAGAAAATAAAATTTTTGGTTTTTCGATTTTGGCCGGCGGCCAAATTAATGTGGCCGGCGGCTAGATGAACTTGGCCGACGGCGAGATGAATTTAGCCAGCGATGAGATGAATTTGCCAAAATTTGTACTCTCGGGAAGATTTTCGCCGTGCTTTCTGTAGGATTTTCGCCGGTGGTGGGATTTCCTAATTTTGAAACTTTGTTTTCTTTTTATTTTCACTCAATCCCGATCATTGAACTTTGTCCCAAACTTCTCCAAAATCATGATTTTACTTGAAATTGCACTTTAAACAAGAAATACTCGTAAAATGACATTTATGGATTAAATAATCAAATAAACGCAATTTTTACACAAATATCAACATTTAAATCATAACAAAAATGTAATAATTTGACTCTTATCAGCTATAATTGAACATTAGTATTGATGATGGACTGACACTATTGTGTTAATCCATCATAGAAAAATTTATTTTGCATCTATAGTGGGTAGTTGTAATGGAGGCATTTAGTGAGAAAGAGTTTGAACCTATCCCACGATTTATGAAAAAGCTCTCTTTCCATCTGAGAGAAAGTGGTAGTCTTACCTCTTAGCTTTGATGTCTTTTGGTAGGAATAAAATTTTCCTATACTGTAGACTTCCTCCTAAGTCATTAGGGAACCTAGAAGAAATGACATTAGCAATGCATTGGCCCTGTTTTTAAGAGTGTAAGGAAAACACCTCATTCTGAGTTGATCATCGATGAGTACACCAAGGGGAAATGTTTGAACTATAGAATAAAAGTCTCTAATGAAAGATAGTGAGTCTTCATTAGGCAGTCCATAAAAATAAGGTAGCATGAAAAAATGATTGTTTCATAATTCATAGTTCCTAGTAGCCTCTCCGAGATGGATAAAAGTAATTGTAGTGTCAATTGATGGCCTTACAAATTCCTTTATTGTGGTCTCTTTAGGTAGTGGATTTTTCTCGATGTTTAATGATTCAGGTAAAGGGTCAAAGTTAGGTTTAACAAGTTGTTCTACAAAAAGCCATGAAACATCAAAGTCTAGCTTTCTTGACGGTCTAAATGGTCTATGTATATTATTATTGAACGATATAAGAGTGTACCTTAAGGATTCTCTACTTCACATATACTAATAAAAAATAAAATTTAATTTCACCTATAAGTAGAAAGATAAAAATATAAAATAAATATACAAATTTATAAAACAATACATGTTTGCAAACAGAAATACTAAACACGTAACAAAAAATAATAAAATTATACATATGTCAGTAAAATAAATTATACATGAAACAATTTATTACACAATTGTTAAACAAAAATTAAAGAATTAAAAGAATAAAAGAAAGAAAAGAAAATTAAAATTAAAATTTATTTTTTAAAAATGAATTTTAAAAAACTTATTTTTATTAAATAAAATTAATTTTTAAACCAAGAAACTACGTATGGACGCTAAGGTAACTATTGATGGCCTTGCTTACTAACTCTTATTGCATGTCAATTGGGTCAACAAGTCTTTGCTGAGACCTTGGTGAGATCTCAATAAGTTTAATAAAAAAATGTATTTTTTCAATCCAAAAATTGCTATTTATTTTTCTAGCTCGAAAAATGCTATGTATTTTCCAAAATTACTCTTCAAATATTTATTGCAAACACACCACGTAAACATACAAATTATTTGCAAACCTAAAAGAAGTATGTGAAATATGCAATCATATAATGTGTCCTAAGTATATATGTGATACTAAGAAAATAATGATTAATCTTACAAAGGAAAATTACATAAAATATGGACTCTACGATTCTATATTTATGAAAAAATGATTTTAATTTTTTATTAATTTTATATTCATTGTTTTCAATGCTAGAAACAATCTATTAAATTGATAACTCAATAATTAATAATTTTTTATTGTATCATCACTCTCCAAAACAAAGGATTAAAATGCTATAAAAAATAAAAAAAAATTAAATTATTTTTTGTGATACAATAAAAAACTTATGATAGTCACCCACCCACACCCATCATTTTATTAATGAGCCCGTGATAGATTTCATATCCAACAAAATTTGCAATAAATAAAAATCTATGACATCATAAGCAAAAAAAAAAAACCCTAAATATCACCTTTCAAAGCCTAAAACTAAATGATAGTAAGATAATATGTTTGACTCGTCTTATTTAAAACCACAAAACCTCAATTATGAAATCGCTTCTCTTCTACTTCACAACTCAAAATGCACCCTTCATATATTGAAAAAGACAAAGCAAAATAAAATATATAAACAGACACTGGTGTGAATTTAACACTCTTGAATAAAATAAAAAAATATAATATTTAATTTTTATTTTTCAATCATCGTTTAGGAGCCGTGTCAGATGAAAGTATCATACATGATTTTGAATGAGAAAGAAGTGAGGAATTCCAAGTGAAAATAGCATTTTGGTCACCTTCTCAGTGTACCCTTTCTTCAACAGTGAAAAAATCACTTGCAACCTTATTAATAACTCTAAAAGCCTAATCAAGGCATGAATGGATATACATGTGAAAAAGCTAAAAATTAGAATATATGCAGCAATTATTACACTATGTATACCACACAAAAAAAGCCACTTTTCCATCCACATGAACTTCTAGTATAATGCCAATGGTATCGCGTATATATACACACACAAGATTAAAAAAAAACATGTTCATCGACCTTCATCCATAGAAGAAATAGATATAGAATTCCTAGAAAAATCTTCAACAAAACTACTGCCAGCAGAGGCCTTTGTTGCACCAGAATGACCACTATTTGCACTAGTATTAGTGAAAGCTGAAGTGGAGGTTGTTGTCCAACGTCCGCCACGGCCTTGAATTCCTGGTTTACCTGGGTTAGGCAATGTAAACGAGTCACTTGAGAGCATTAGATGAACGGAGTTCATGTCTGGCCTGTCTACAACGTTTGACTGACAACATAACAATCCAAGTTGAATGCACATTGCTGCTTCATCACGATTGTACTTGATCAAGCTTGAGTCCAATAGTTCCAATGTTTTACCTCCTTGGTATAGCATCCATGTCTGAAGAAAAAATAAATAAATCCATAAATAGATAGTCAGAAAAGAATAAAGAGAGAGACATATCCTTTTCTCACAGTATCTTATAAGTTTTTTAAGATCTAATGGTAGTGGTGTGGATCCAGTATGTCACTTGAAGTGGGGAGAGGAGTCTCATCTACCACACAACCACATTGTATCTTATATTCATTCTAGTAGGTAAAGTTGAAAATAAGGAAATTATTTGCAAATGAAACTATATGTAAACAAAAATGAACCCCATAACAATACGCCAAATCAATGATTCAACTCTAACATGAAGCCAAAATACATGCACAATGGAACTTGAAAAACCTTAACAAATCTCTAAGGTGGCGTTTGGTTCGTGGAATGGAATCGGAATCAAAATCGAAATCGGAATGAAATGGAATGGAAAGGAAACAATGCTGTTTGGTTTGACCACTGAAATCAAGTTTGGAATCAGGATTATAATGTTTGGTTTGTCACTGGGATGGAATGAAAAAAGATGTAAATGACCTTAATACCCCTACATGCTGTAAAGTTCAAATAATGTCATTTAATTACTATTTTTTCGTCAAACAAAATATATTATTGAAATCATTATTTTTCTAAATAATTATTACTTAATTAAAAAGAAATATATTATTAAAATTATTATTTTTCTAAATAGGATTTAGGGTTTTGAGGTTTGGGATGTGGGATTTAGGGTTTTGAGATTTAGGATTTGGGGTTATATTTGTGGGTTAAGGTTTAGGGTTAAAATTACTATTTTTCTAAAAAGGATTTAGGGTTTTAAAATTTTGGATTTAGAGTTTAGGGTTTTAAAATTTTGGATTTAAGGTTTAGGGTTTTAGGATTTGGAATTTGAGGTTTGGGGTTTTAGGATTTGGAATTTGGGGTTTTAGGATTTATGTTTTAGGGTTTAAGGTTTTAGGGTTTAGGAATTTAGGGTTTAAGGGTTTAGGGTTTTAGGATTTGGATTTAAGGTTTAGGGTTTTAGAATTTTGGGTTTAAGGATTTAGGGTTTTAGGATTTGGATTTAAGGTTTAGGGTTTTAGAATTTTGGGTTTAGGGTTTTGAAATTTTGGGATTTGAGTTTAAGGTTATATTTTAGGTGAAGGTAAAATCGGAAAAAAAAAAGTTTAGATGAGAAAGGAATTATGATTACCAAAAGGGGGAGAAGGAGTTGTGATTCCTTCTCTTTTAGTAATCGATTCCATTCCGTCTGTTTATTCTGTCCAACCAAACACACAAAATGGAAAGAATCAATTCTGATTCCATTCCATTCCCTCCAACCAAACATGGGGTAAATCACTTCTGATAAAATAAGTAAACAAATAAACAAGGCAGTACAAACACAGACCAACGTATGCAGGCAAATTACATGAACCTCATAAGTCATCTTACAAGAAAATAAAATTTTGAGTATATCTTACATTAATGAGAGATAGAAAAACACTTCGCTTCTATTTGTCCTAATGATGCTTCACATAGTTGTTGTTAGAAGTTGTTTAGTTTTAAGTTATATTTTGGATAACCATGAATATAAGCCGGATATCAATGCTATAATAACACGTTTTCAATGTGATTACTATTATTACTATTATTATTTTTCATTCCATTGAAGTCTCAACCTCGTGCTCATCGGAATCAAAGTTTCAACAAATTGAGGTAGCCCTAAAATAAACAAAAAATTACTTATTTTCTCAATTTTGTTCAATCAAGTTGAAATATTAAGGTATGTATAGCCAAATAAAGATTGATGCTGTGACAATTTGAAGAGAACAAGCCTCAAGCAACCAATCATGTTGTCATAATCAAGGATCCCCACAAAAACCCATTTCCACAGCAAAAGTAGCATAAGTTTAAGTTCTCTCCAACAAACTTACATAACTCAAGAGATCTGCCTTTTCTACACCAAGCTGCTTTTCATGGTTTTTTCTGCCACTAATAATCTCTAGCAACAAGATTCCATAGCTGAAAACATCAGTCTTCACGGAAAGATAACCACGCATTGCATACTCTGGGGACATATAACCACTGCACTTAACAAAAAAAAAATTAATCTTGTTTGAAATAACTATATAGCTAAGGCTGTGTTAGGTCAAGATATTATTTAAGAGATGGCATTGAATATTATATAAACACAAGAGATGAGGGTGAAGGAACCACTCACTGAGTACCAGATATTCTAAATGTATCCATGTGGGTGTCTTCCCCAGGAAAGAGTCGTGCCAGGCCAAAATCTGAAATTTTTGGATTAAGTTTTTCACCTAACAATACATTACTTGCTTTGATATCTCTATGAATGATCCTTTCTGGAGCCTCTTCGTGTAGGTATAGAAGACCTCTAGCCAAGCCAATAATTATCCGAAATCGTGTTGTCCAATCTAGGCATGCAGATTTCTGTTTATCTGAAAGTTTTGCCACTTAAGCTATTAGCCAAAGCTATCTAACTCCAAGTTAACCAAGTTTAACCAAATATCTCAATAATTTCCTGAAGTCCAACTTACAAAATTCATTTTTAATTATGCATAAACCAATAATCAAAAGTTTTCACCATGTGGAGCAACATACCAAAAAGAAAGCAATCAAGGCTTTTGTTAGGCAAATACTCATAAACAAGCATCTTCTCTGGTCCTTCCACACAACATCCCAACAACATCACTAAATTTTTGTGTTGGATTTTTAATAACAATTTGACTTCATTAGTGAATTCTCGCACTCCTTGTCTTGAATCTAAGGATAACTTTTTCACAGCTACCTCTTGACCATTTGGCATCAAACCCTGTACAAAGCAGCTTAACGATAGAGATGCATATAAGAAAAACATATACATACATATCATGTAACAAAAAAATTAGGAACAGTTGAATAAATTAGGAAAAAGATTAATAAAAGAGCTTATGTTGCAATCAAGCTTAGTCACGCCTGAAATTGTGAATACTATCATTAATGGACTATTGTGCACCAGTTCAAACGTTAGAGATAAAGCGCCTTACTACTAGAGTTAATGGATTACTTGAGCCCTAATCCCTCTTATTGGGGTTTGTTTTTGTTCTTCCCTGTGGATATCCAATTTTGGGTTGATGATAAATTGAAGGAGGATCACTTCAATCAGATTATCCAATTCTAATAACTTATTTATTAAAGCAAGACCCAAAAGAATAATGTAGTTTTCAAAGTTTTCAGCACTACCAAAAGCTCATGAAAAAACAAAACCCTTAAAAAGTTACAGACACGTACCTTGAAAACAGGGCCAAAACCTCCATGGCCAAGTTTGTTAAATTCGGAGAAGAAATTGGTGGCGATTTGGAGAGAACGGAGGTCGAAGAAGAGGTCAAAGGTGTCTTGTTTAGGTAGTTCGTCAGCTGATATGGCGGAACCATCAGCTTTAGCTCTAGACCTTATCGGATTCTTCTCCAAGCAGGCCAATAGAGTCGAAAAGAGCCCCATGGTGAAGCATGTCAATCCTGATTAGTAATCTATATTCAATATGGACAATAATGATCAATTTGAACTGGATCAAGAGGTCATTGCTGAGAGGTTTCCACCTTCCAAAATGAAGTCGTTTTTTTTTATGGAAAATTGAATGAATCTGGCGTAATGTCTTCTCTCTAGAAAAAACATTAAAAAAAATGCGAATAAAAAATAAAAATCTTACTAAACATTACGCACCTTTTCGCTTGTGTTTGATATTTATTATTCATATATTATATTTTTTATTAATTAAATTGTATTTATAATTTTAAATTTCTTTTATTAATTTTAAATTTATTAACTTAAAAAATCAAATAATCATCATTTTAAAAATAATAAATAATTTATCAAACACGTTACGTATTCGATAACCAGTACATAATGTCGTTATCATTATTAATTAAGAGAAATCAATGCTTATAAAATTTGACATATCTTAATAATATTAAATATATTTTGATTTATATAATTATATTTAATAATATTAATTATAATTATAATATATATTTGATATGTTTTATTATCTCTAGTTCAATTCATGTTATATTTTCATATACTTTTTAAAAAAAATTACATGCTTTATTCCATCAAAAATTATTATATTAGTTATAATTAAAATATATTTTATAATATATATTAGTATTGTTTTTTTATAAGGCAAAGACACGCAAGGCAGGTACTATTATTTGTACCAACTAGTAAAGGTTGACTTGACTTTCAATGGTTTTGCGAAATGATGTTTAAATTTTCAAAATGCGACTAGTAAAGGTTGACTTGACTTTTAATGGTATCGTGACCTGATGTTTGAATTTTCAAAATGCTGTCTTAGTTGTTTTAATATGAATATATATATAACATTTTGATATTTATATTATATTTTAAGAGTTTTATTAATACAACTTATGATTTCACGATCTCCTCTATTATTTAATGTCATCATTTGCACTCGAATAAAATACCAAATGATGTTTTGTTTTTGTTTTAGAGAACGATGACATAATTTATTAAATGCATATACAAAAGTATATTTTTTTAATGATATTATACAATAATATTATTTTTATTATTTATATATATATAACTTAAGTTTTTTTCTTTAAATTTACAAACTAAATATTTTAGTAAGGTATTAAAATTTAATATTATAACCTATACATAATATAATAAAATGCAAAGTTAAGCTGATATTTTAGTTTAAGATTTATGCATGTATATTAATATTTATAAAATATAGTTTACATATATGTGTATATTTTATTTATATTATGAATATTGGTTAAGCGTATTTTAGATTAATCGAGTGGATGTTCGATTGATCGACCAATGCACTCGATCAATCGAGTAATTGAGTCAATTGATTGAGCAATTTTCAATTTTTTAAAATGTAATTATAATACTAATAGGATTAGGTTTTAACATTATTGTCTTTATTTTTTACAAGTGTTTTAAATGATTTTATGGATAATATGGTAATTATATTTTAATTTAAAATATTATTTAAATTCAAACCTAAACACACATTTAAAAATAACCACACAATAACTTATACGTGTTTATTATTTGTTTTGTTTTGTAAATATAATATTATAATTCTTTAGGTTTATTTATTTAGTTAATTTATCAAACAATGATGATTATGTTTGATTAATTAATAAGCCTATTTGATTTATGACAATTTAATCAAATGTTCTTATAGTTTCTTGTTTATTTTCGTTCTTGAAATATTGGATTAAATAGTTATGTGTGTCATGTCATAATTATTTGATTTGATTATTGATCTTTAAAGAAGTTATCTTTATTAAACTTGTACTTAAATTGATTGTTCTAGAGTTGTTTGTTGGTTTTGATTTATATGATATATTTGTTAAATCATCTTGTTAGTAATGTTCATTGTTGAACATACTTTAAGATACATACTAACACTTGTGTTTATGTGCTAAACTTTTAGGTGACAGCGGTGTGAGTTAGATTAACTTATGAGACTCGAGTTTGTCGAAATGCTGATCAAGATTTGAATGCCTATCTTATAGAGACTATGATCAAAGTAGTGATTTATAAGTAGACTATTGATGAGTACTTAAAAAACACTAAAATTATCATGATTTAATGTATTTTAATTGATTAAATAAAATTATATTTGTATAAATTTATCATATTTTTATATAAATTTATCTTTTTGGAATCACCTGTATTTTTATTATTTTTTAAATATTTTCATTCAAAAATAATTTGAAAACTTGAAGAAAAATACTGGAGTCAATACATCACAAATATGTTGAGAAAAATATCAAGAAAAAGTCAAAACAAATGAAAAAAATGGAAATGGACAAAAGTGCTCAATTACGCACTCATCATGCCTGTTTTGTGTGCAGTCGCTCTCATTCATGTTAAGTTCCGTTCGCAGCCAACACACACCCACGCTTGTCTCGTGCGCGTCCACCTACGCCAAACCCCCATCTATCGTAAACCTTACTCCCCACACACGTGTCAACCTATCAAAACGCATCTAAAATTAGTTTTTGAAATATTTTGCTACCTTTTTTGATCTTTTCCTCGTCTATAAAAAGGACATTCTTTTCCATCGTAAAAATCATCCCTTAAATCCTTCAAAATATTTTTTCTCTTTAATTTATAGTTTTAAAATTATTATCTTTTTCAGAAGAACTAATTATGTCTTTATAGATTTTTAGTTTTTGATTAAATAGACGAAAATATAAATCAGTTTAATTTTATGGATAAAATATTTTAAGTTCTATTATAAATTAGTGATTAGATTAAATATATTAAATAAATTATAAATAAATATTTTTGACTTTTATGTTTAAAAAAATGAAAATAATAATAATAAATGGTAATATAAATATATAAAAAAATATTACATTTTAGTAAATTTTTGAAAAATGTGGAAGTAATAAAATTTTTAAATCAAATAATGTACGTTTTACATAAATTAACGATCAGGTAAAATATACTATTTTTTTTTTTGTTTTTATTAGCATTTCTACTAGTGTATAAAATAGGTAATCTAAGGGCTTAATTCGACATTACATTGGAAGCAAAAGCAAATCCGAAGGTATCAAAGCATTGTCTTTGACATATTTACCCTTATAAAAAAATGGAAATGACCCCCGACTTTTGATCGTACCTTCTCTCCCTCATCTCATCTCACTGAACCCGAAACCGCCATCGACAAACTCCCTTCTTCGAATTGGAGGTTCAGTGGCGTATTTCTGTGCAATTTACAAGGAAAGGAAGAATAATCTCAATTAAAAGATGAGGTCGTCTTCTTCGGACATAATTAACATTGCTGCTAGTGCTCAGAAACTCGATGTCGATAATCAGATTTCCCTCCGTTATTATTATCGGATCGCTGATAATATTCTCAGACAGGTTCACTCCAGTACTTCCCTCAATTGATAGATTATGATATTTACAATTTCTTTAAGGAATTTGGAGAGAGAGTTTTCTGATCTTGAGCTAAGAGTTTTGTTATTTATTTATTATTATTTTTCGCTATAGTGAGAACTTTGTTATTTTCTGCGTTAGATTTTTATTTAAGAAAATTTGGTGTTTTTCTCCCATATGACAGTCGTGGGTTATTCTGATTGCACGTAGCCTAGCTCGTTTATAAACTATAGCTGGGAAATGATTTCAAGAATGTCAATATTATAGAAATTTTGGTTTATTCTTCAATAAAAACCTTGCACATTTTTAATGGAAGTTGTATGGATATGTTTTATGTTTGGTGAATGCAACATTTAACATATTTTGCTTGCTAGATTTGTTGAAAATGCTTACTCATTTGTAAACTATGTGGATTTTTTGTCTGCAACTCTGTGTGCTTATGTGGGCGCTGTTTTAGAGAGTTCGTGTGGATGAAGGCTGGATACAAATAATAATTAGTTGAATGATCTGTTCTAGTGTCAAAAGGCAATGCAATTAGATTGGTTTTGTAGCTTTTTTCTATCTAAAAGTAGTTAAAAATTACATCAAAAACCACATGGATAAGATCGGATAGTCAATTGATTGTTGTTGACATACATATATGGATGAACTACTCAGGCATTTTCATCAGAAGTGCTTATTTGTAGAAGAAAAGAGAACTTTTCAAGATCACTTTAAAAGGGCTATAAGAGTGGGCTGCACGTTTCTTTAAAATGATTTTATTTTTACGTTAAATGCATGAAAAAGCACTTTGTCCTGGGCACTTCTCTTTAGTAAATGTTACTGAGGATCATCTGCAAAGCAGGATGGCCAAAAATATGTATGTCTTTCAAGAATGAGTTTGTCCTTTTTGCCGTCTGGAACGTGCTGGCTTGCAGTTTCGTAAAATGGAAAATTAGCTTTGATAGTTATTTTGTGATGGGTAAATAATATCATATATATCGGATGCTGTAAATAAATTAGTGTTGAAACTGGACCAAGGCCCCTGTTATATTGCATGATTAGGATATGAGAAAATGAAGAAAGACTTATCCAATCAAGGATTTGATAAATAATGTGGCAGCTAGAGATGTGTGGTCAATTTTTGGTAATATTACATTGGGCATATTAGCGATAGTACATGTATTGTAGGTAAGGGCTTAGCATAGTAAATAGCGTAGGGGATCACAACCCATTCCTACGTAATGGTTCTACGTATAGCATACCATACTAACTAGTGTGTATTCAACTGAGTGCTATATGAGCAGCTCTTGAGTAATAAATACAAGTTGACATGTCCACGTACCTCTCAACAAAATGGTATGGTGGAATGCAAACATAGGAGAGTTGTTGAGATAGGATTAACTTTGTTAATTAGAGCTAGTGTACCTTGTGAGTATTGGCTTTATGCCTTTAAGAGTACACCTAGTAAGGTTTTGAAATTTTTCTCTCTTTATCAAAAGCTAATTAAAAAGTCTCTTCATATGAATTTATGAGAGTATTTGGCAACTTGTGCTTTTCATGTCTCCAGCTTTACACAAAAGTAAGCTAGAAGCTAGGTCAACTATTTGTTGTTTCTTGGGATATGCATAATCTCAACAGGGATATCTTTGTTTAGATGTGTAGTCCAAGAAAGTTTACACTAGTAGGCAGTGTTCACTGAAACTGACTTTCCTTTCCAGTCTTAACATGAGTCAAATCCTAGCTTCACATCAGTGCCTAATACATCATACCTAGCTAGTTACTTGATATTTCCATGCATTTTCCTAATATGTTCTCTGGTCCTTCACCTTTACCTACTTTATCTAATGACATATTAGAACCCTTGTCCAATGTTTAGTTCAATTCTTTTTCTCCATCTCAATCAAACTGGTCTACTCTTCTTTTGGACCCTTCATCATCTTTTCTTGTCTCAAATAATGATAATGTTGTGTCATTATTGCTTAGTCCTCTGTCATCTTTTAATGGGCCTCAATCCTCTCCAGAAACTATTCAACTTACTATAGATTTTCCTTTACCTCCTCAAGCTACCTCTCTCTCCAATACTCACGGTATCCAAACCAGACTCAAAACTAGTGCTTTAAAGCCGATAGCTTTCTCACATTATGTCAAGACCACTGAAATCTTACAAGCACCTACAACTAATAAGGAAGCATGTAAGCATCTTGAATGACCAGTAGTTATGAAGGAAGAATATGATAGAGACTTGAGAGTTAGTAGATCTTCCTCCTAATGGAATTGTTAGTGGGAATAGATGGTTGTTTAAGACAAAAACTAAGCCCAATAAGACTTTGGATAGGTACAAAACCATATTGGTTATGCAGGGGTTCTCTCAAACTATTGGTATAGACTATTCTAAGACATTCATTCATGTTGTTAAAGCCACAACAATTGGGATCATCTTTACTCTTGCTTTGCATTTTGGATTGAAGTTCAGACGTGTTGACGTTAATAATGTATTCTTGAATGGTGACTTTGAAGAGGATGTTTATATGAAGCGACCTAATGGCTTTGTTCATCTAGAATTCCCACATAGAGTATTTAAACTCAAGAAGGCTCTGTATAGGCTAAAACAAGCATCACGTGCTTGCCTTTTGAAACTTAGCAATTATTTGCAACAATGTGGTTTTGTCAATACTAAGTTGGATACAAGTTTGTTTATTCTAGCTGAGGAGGTGGACATTACAATACTTTTTGTCTTCGTCGATGATATAATCATCACAGACAACAATCAATTTAAATGCAACATGTTATTGCTTCATTGTATGATAAATTTTCTCTCAGGTTTATTGCATCTTTTTGTGGTTATAAAAGTGCACCATGGTGAATCTGGTCAAAATATATATTTGATTAGCTTGACAAAACTGGACTAATTGATTCCAAGTCTATTGATAGTCCAATGGCATCAGGGAAGGTATTGTCTAAGTTTTATGGTCATTTGCTTGAAGATCCTTCATCATACAAGAGTATTTCTAGGTGCCCTCCAATACTGTGTAATGACTCGACTTGAAATAGCCTTTTCAGTTAATAGGTCATGTCAATTTATGAGCAAGTCCTTCTTTATTTGTGTAAGTTATATCAAGTCCATTTGTGATTGCTTATTGTTACTTTTGTCACATCATTGTGTCTCCAATGATAATGGGTATTTTGGGTTATTAGTGATGATTGGTATTTCTTTTGGGTATTCTCACAAAAATGTTGTTTTCGAGAAATTCAATTCATGCATTATCACAACTGACAGTTTTCACGGTTATAAAGTATCCTCTAATTTGATTATTATATTGTAGGCCAACATCTTTCGAGCAGAAAATAATATCATCGATCTATATGTTATGCTTCTAAGGTTTTCAAGGTATGGGACAAATAGTGCATGACATTAATGTCTGGTAAAAGAAACACAAATTTGCTATTATTGAGCACACAACAAACTAGGTGGTATTAAGGAGGAAAAGATAAGTAGTGTCATTTTTAGATTTACTTTAAAAACTTTGCTAGAACTATATTTTTCCCTTCTTTGTTAGCTTGGTCTCTGAGACAATACCATGCCATCGGAATTACAAGGCCTCATCTCAAAGCAAAAAGGACTCTCTAAAGAAGGTAATATTTTGTTTTTATATTAATTAATGGGGAAACTCACAATATACGAAAGAGCTTTGCAAAAGTTAATAATGTAGCTTGAATTAGGTTTATTTTACAATGAAGATTTTTCAAATCATTTACACACGTTACATGATTCAGTGGCTTCATGGGTGTGTAAATGATTTGGGACATCTTCATTGGGAAAAAGGCTTAATCCAAGCCACATTGTTAATTTTCTCAAAACTCGATACTATATTGAGTGATTACCGTTAATTATATGAAATGTGTTGAAAAAACTTTTAATCATATGATTTTGGTTCTTATTGCAGAATTTATTGAGTGCCTTGAGTGAACTAGAAGAGTTGAAACCTGCAGTCAAGCAGAAACTCAAGGAATTAAACAGAAAATATGCATATCAAAACAATACATGGGACCAATATGATAAAAATGATTCGGTGGTGTTGTCGCTGGTCAAGAAGCCAAATTTTATCTCTTATAATGTGACCAAGGTACAGCTGTTGAATTGATGAATATAGTGGGATGATGCCGTTTGTCTTCCCATTTGCTTGGTTGTGCTTGCTGCAATATTATTTTCGTTAGCTGCTTCTAATATTACCTTCTTGATTTCAGTTTCTTTCTTTCTATGTTTCTAATACTAGTGGGGGTGACAGATTTGTTTGATGCCAAATTTTTGTTCCTATTTCTGTTATGTATCTTAGACAGCAAAACAAGCTGCAAATGAATCCACATACCTGAGTTCGAGGGCGCATCAGTTTTCCCATTCCAGGCCAATTGAAGAGCAATTTCGCAAGCGGTGTGTGTTCTGATATGTCTGTTACATTCTCTTAAGTGCTTGTAGTTCATGTGCATGTTGTATGCACAGATGTGTGCATATATGCAGTGGGAAGGTACCTATTGAAGTATTTATTAAAAAAATGGCTCTTGATGTTCAGCAATTTACTATGCTTACATGGGAGCATAAATATTCACTAGGGAAGTGGTGTTATCCCTTTGCACATACAGTTTTGATCTGGAAATTTTTTTTTTTATTTTTTTTTTTGCACATGTTTAATCTTTCTGCTTTAGAATTCCATTTTCTTCTAAGCAAAATTTGCTATGTGATCATGTGACAATTAAAATTACTCTGAACATCTGTAGGTCTTTTGGTTTTCCCCGCCCAAAGGACGAAACTTTGTCCAAGCATTCTATTTTGGGGCCCAGTGGGCTTCATGGGAAGTGGCAGCCCCCTATAACTGATAAAGGGGTATGGTTTTGTCTATAAATATCTCTTAGCTAAATGTAGAAATTAGCTGACTTTCTGCTTGTAAATGTAGGTCAAATATCCAAGCCTTATGGACTTGACTCCTGATGATGTTCTTAGGTCTGACTTGTAATCCTAGTGTATCCAAATGAATTTGTTTTATTTATAATTCATGTTTGACTGGCTTGTTTGAGTGTGAATTATTCCTTTTCCTTCGCCTAGGTTCTTGGTGTTGATTTTGTATTTTGCTATATAGCTTATCTGATTTTTCTGTCGGAAAACAGCGTGCAGCAGTCTATTGGAGAACTTACAGTTAAAGAAGGGAGTAGCAACTCAACTAATGGAATATTAGGCATGGAGTTAACTACGACAAAATGTAATGATAATAATCAGATGCTTCATACTCAGGAACCATTTTCCCTTATATCATTTGACGTAGAAGAAACTCCAGCACGTGCTGAAGTTATCATACAGCCTTCTCCTCCACCGGTACTAGCTGAAGTTCAAGATTTGATCCCTGCAGTTTCACCTCCAGTTTCTGAAGCGGACTGTGAATTGGAAATGCTTCAAACTGATGAACTTGTTCGTGCCGAGTCTCCTTTACAGCTACACATCGTAAGATTTTTGAAGATAGTGCTTCATTTCTTGTTAATGATTTTCCACAGGAATAACATATTGGTATTTCTGTTATATTTTTATTTATGTAAAACGCAATCTAAAATGCTTATTATTCTACAATAATTGGAAATCAACAACAAGGATAAAAGGACTATCTAAATTCCAACTTTTTTCTCTCTTTGCAGTCAACAACAATGATGGAGGAATTCATGAAACTGGCCAAGTCAAACACTAACAAAAACTTGGAAACTTGTGGTGTACTGGCAGGTTCACTTGTACGTATCCTTAGACTTACTGTTTCTTTTTTCAACAACTCATGCTCTAATATTTGAATTATTCTGTTCTGCAGAAGAACAGAAAATTTTACATTACAGCCCTCATCATTCCAAAACAGGAGTCGACATCAGATTCTGTATGACAGTTCTTCTGTAGATTATTTCATTCACTTCTGAAAACAGATCATATAACTAGTAGTAAAGTGTTCTTTCTGATCAGTGTCAGGCCACAAATGAAGAGGAGATATTTGAAGTTCAAGATAAGCGATCCCTCTTTCCCCTTGGGTGGATCCATGTGAGTGTTTATGGTACAATCATACCTTTCAAATCAGATTGGTTAATATTTTATTACTTAGAAGTTGTAACACATTTAAGAACTGATTAGTTATAGAGAGTCCATAGTTAAATGTGGTTATGAATAGCTCATTCATATTTTTGTTCTTCAATTGTCTCTCCTCTTTCACAATAAAGAAACAAACAAAGAGGAGGGGGGGAACAAACTAACTTGCTCTACTCTTCATTCTTGTTTAGGGTACATGTACTCATAGTTTTATTTGGCCTAGTCATCCCTCCAAATCTGACAAAAGTATGTCTATTAATTTATAATGATGCCTATCTGTCATTTGGTAGTTCTTCACAGTTTTTTGCTATATATTGTCTTATTTGTTTTGTTTTCTTATTTTAATCTTATTACCTTATGGTGCATGGTTACGATGGTCATTGACATGTCTTATTTGCCTAGAAGCAGGGGAATACCTGTTATTATTTTTCTGTTTAGTAGTACTATTTTTTCTTTTGTAATATCGTTTTTAACTACAAGAACTACCAGTTATGGCAAGTTGGGAACAAGACCAGATGATAAATGCAATTGCAATGCATTTAGAGGTTTTAGAAATCAGTTGTCATGCAGCTACTTTGGAAGTCATGTTTTTACTTGTGTGATTGCATGTTTAGCTTTATACTTTTCTCTTTTTCTATAGTTGGATCTCTTTTATTACTTTTCCATTATAAATGCTGTAAATTTATTGGTGGTAAGAAGAAACAAAGTAAAGAAAAAAGTGTAAAATGGGAGCAGATATGCAGTGAATTACAAACTTCGTAAATAAGTCAGGTTGTGTAATGAACGTATTATTTTCTCATGTTTGAATTCTTAAAAAAGAAAATAAAATTAAAAAGCAAAGGGCTGGTGCAGTAGATCAAAGTTCTGGTTGTTATTTCAAGAAAGAGCATGCATTATGCAGTGAACTAGGAGTGTGATTGCATTAGTGTACCTATCTTGTATTATTTCTTTGATCCATGCTCTGTAATGCAATAAATCTTTTCTCATCATGCTGACAATGCACTTGATTTGGACTTTTCAGACTCATCCTACGCAGTCTTGTTTCATGTCATCGATTGATCTTCACACACATTATTCATATCAGGTGAGTGCCTTTTTGTCTCTACAAATGCTACTCAAAATTTCAATTGGTGTATAGCAAATTTTTTCTTCCGTACATGACTGTGTACTCCTTTACAACTTATTTGGTGTATCGTAGTGGATAAGTTAATTATAATCATATTAGATTGAACTGCATCAAATTTTACTATAATTAGTTAGTGTAGTGTAGTGTTCGGTGATAACTTATATAATATAGTCGAATAAAATTGATTTGAAATCTCAAACTATCATGAATAAATTGTACATAATCAAATTGGTCGTAAAATAACATATAAGTTTGTGCATAATGTGTAAATATATACACCTCTAGTTTATGTTCATTATGTATAGTGTAACGATTCACTTAATTACCCTCAAATCGTTACACTTGCTAAACCTGCAAGGAAGCAAGTCAGTATGGTTAGTACACGTGACTTTGATTGTTACATCTTGCGAATACAAAGTAAACAAGGATTAATCACAAGTCAATTATTGAGACATCACACAACAACACAACGCGTGCACATTGAAAGTATACAAACACGACAAGCAATAATTGAGGGTAACAAAGAATACCAAGGCAACAAATAAAGTGTAAGGCAAGCATAAAGCAAAGATTATGTCACATAGATTGTATATGAAATTCATCTACTCGTTCTCATTGATGTTGGTTAGGGAGTACATAGTTATACCCAACATCTTCCATGGTATGGTCCCTTCATAGGTAACCTTATCACCTCCCCATATAGGGTTCTTAGTGCCGTTTTCTCAATTTTTCAAGGTAACATCACTATGTTTGGGGAGACATAAGGGTTGGAAAAATACTAAAATAAATAATTTGTCAAATACAAAAATGCCCCTAACACTAGGATTCCCACAAGCATGCGGCCATAGACTTTACTAATGACTTTGGACAAGCACACATGTGGCATTCTATGTTACTCGGACTCAAATATGAGTGTCATATATGTGTATGTGTTTAGGTGTCAGACTTACTAATCTTAGAAATTTAGAACACTTAGCCATGTATATAAAGTGTCTAATTTTTGGACACGCATGCTTGGACACCGTTATTAAATAAGTATATATATATATATTTTTTAAATTTTTTATGTTTGTGTCTAAATATATGATTACATGTGATTAAAATTACTCAAGTCGAATATTTATAATTAAAAAAACTTTGGTTAATTAGGAATTAAAAATAAAAATAAAAACATTGGAAGATGAAAGGTGACTATTTATATGTAATTCATGAAGTCCTAAGCCTAGTTGTAATTGATTGTTTATAAAAAAAAGCATTCATGAAGACCAAAGGCACAATCCAATTAATATTAATGACGGCTAAGGCCCATCCACCCATGGTAAAAATAGAAGAAGGTTTAGCCCAATTAAACAAATTATCCCTAAATCTAATTCCTTTTCTTCTCTATTGTTGCCTTTCCTTTTCTTCTTCTTCTTCTTTCTTTTCTCAGTCAACTTATATCTTTTTTTCTCTTTCTTATTTCCATTGGATTTTTATCTTTCTTGTCCAAATAAATTTCGCTAGATCAAACATATATCCCATACTGTTGTTGGTGTTGTGTCAACATCAGTATGACAGGACAAAGCGGCGAGTCGGAGTAACATAGGTGGCATTTATATGTAAACCCTAACATTCTCCCTTTAGGTTTTGACATCCTCTTCGACTTGATTGGCTTTGAAGCCTTTAATCATCTGCTTGAACCGTAAGATGGCAAATGCAAAAAAGAGACATACAGCTCAAGGGAAGGAGCTACTAACAGTTATTCATTGCTTGTCGACATGGAGATAATATGTATTAGAGTCAAAGTTTATGGTTAAGATGGATAACTTGATAGTGAGTCATTTCTTGTCTTATCCAAAGTTGACAGTGAAGTAAACCGAATGTCCTTCTTGAAGCATGACCCCTCCCAAAGCAAAGTCAGAGACATCTGTTTTCACCTCAAATGGCTTGTTCATGTCTGAAAGGCCAAGAACTAGATCTTTCATTGCCCCATCTTTGAAGGATTTGTGGCATTGGTCATTCCATGTTCAAGTGACACCCTTTTTCAATAATTCTGTCAAGGGTGTAGTTCTCTTGGAGTAGCCTTCTACAAATATATTATAATGAATGGCCAACCTAAGATATGACCTCAGTTCCTCACACTAATGGGTATCTTCTACTCTTAGATGGACCTAACCTTTTCCATGTCCAAGCTCATATGATCACGTTCATTGATGTGACCAAGGAACTTGATTCTCTTATGAGTAAAGGAATACGTCTCCAATTTCACATATAATTGATGATTCCTTAACGTCTAAAAACCAATTGTTAATGCTTTGCGTGCTTTTCAAGACTGGAGTTGCACACCACAATATCATCAAGATAGACCACAATTTTGTCAAAATACGCATGGAAGACTTGATTTGTTGGCATGCCGAACTTGTGACATCCCAATAGGACACGTCACAAGTTAATACCTTATTTCTCTTAAAATTGTATCGATGTAAATAAGGTTGCAAGTGTGGGTTGGATCCATAGAGGATCGATAACAATTCTACTTCTAATAATTAGTTTGTTAGTGAGTTAAGTTAGCTATATGGTTGATTATAAAGAAAACGAAAATAGCATAAAACAATGAAAATAAATTGCATAATAATTATGAAAGAGATATGATTATAGGATTATACTAACCCATTAGCCTACAATTTAATTAAACCTATCATGAATCAAAATTAGGTTGTTAAGTTTCTAAATCAACTTTACAAATCTAGGTTCAGTTAAAATTTCCTATATTTTCTTAATGTGTAATTAATATTATCAACCAACCTAAATTTTGAACGACTTAAAGGTACATTTACTAGATTTAATTCACTCAATGCATTAAGATCTAAAAAGATAATTACTAAATTAGGCAATAAAAAAACCATTGATAACTTTTAACCTAAGCATTGAATCTACTTCTAATAGAAGTCACAAGGTGCTGCTTCGAATAAGTACATTAATAATTACAGACTAATACCTTATATTAGTAATAAACATATCTATGTAATAAATTAGTTGTATACCCTAACTCTTAACATACATAATTTTGACATTCAAACATAAAATTGAACACTTCAAGAATCAAGTAATGAAGTTAATATAATTCATGATATTTAATTGATTAAATTATAGTTTAGGGTTTGGAATTGCCTACAATCAAATTATTAAATTAACTAGACATAAATTCTATAAAAAATCAAAATTATTTCCATGGAAAACTATAAAGAAGATTAAGAAAAAGCTTATAAAAAGTAAGGGATGAAGCCAATGTAACCCAAATCTTCGATTTTCAATCTTCTTTTTGAAATGTCCTCCCCAAAAGTTGCTCTTGGTATGCTTTTTGATCTCTTGTTACTTGTATCAATTGTTGTGTTTTGATGACCTTATATGTTGAATATATAGTGTAGGATTATTCGAATTAGATTAGACTTTTCTTGATGTAATGGCTAGGATTAAAAATTGTTGTTGAAAAACGCCCAATTCGAGTGTTGATTAAAATTTTCGATCGATTGAGACTGAGCTTGATCTATCTAACCTTGCAAATTTCCAACCCGAGAGCTCTCAATCGATCCTTGTTTGAATTCGATCAATTGAACGAGTGCTCGATCAATTGAGCCTCTTTTGGATTGATCTAGCAACGATACCATCATTTGTAGCTTCTTGATCTACTAGTGTCTCAATCAATTAAGTTTTCCAACATTGCCTCAGGGGCTTAGGAATGCTATGGTCTCAAAGCCTAATACTCATTTGGTATGAATTTTAGTCATCCTTTTACTCTAGTTACCTTACAATAACCATGTTCAAAGTGTGTGATTTAACATCTAATAGCAATAGTTAAATCATGTACTTTAAACAAGCTTATAACATCATTTCTCCCTACATAGCATTACTATTCTTTTTATAATAGATTTTGGTGCCATAGGATTTTCTTTAAAGTTATTTCTCCACTCACCAAAAATATTGGCTAAAATCATAAGGTCTTTTATTTGATTGTAATTGGGTTAGGCTTATTGGTTCACTCAAATGAAAGGTAATGAGAAAAACAAGAGTTCAAAAGTTATGGAGTGAGAGAAAGAGACTTATAAATAATACTACTCTAAGATCAATTATGCCAATAAAATATTGTCAAATTTCTTTGTTTTGGACCAAGTATCATTTTAATTTATTTTCTTCTCCTTTTGTCATTCTTTTTTAATACTTAGCCTCTTTTGATATTTCTTTTAAGCTTGTCCCTTTACTATTATTATAGTTTTTTTATGGGGTACATATTGTAGTAGGGAATGTTTTATATATATTAGACATTTAATCAATAACACAATTGACACTCGTAAATCTTGTTGTAGTATTTTCATAATATTCATTCTTTTCTTATTTAATTCCTATTTTTCTTGAATATAGGGCATGATTAATGTGAATGGTTCAAAAGGTATAGAATATGTACAAACAATTGGCTCACGTAGACTCAAATTTGTTCACTAAAAGGGCTTTCCTTTATAAGGACAACAATATTAGGAGTATGGTAATTTAGCCAAAGAGGTTAATTGATGTAGGGGAAATAAATAGGAGTAATGTTCTTACAAGTTGATGTAGCGGGATAAGTAGCCTTTGTCATTTATATTATTAAAGTGTTGTCTATTATTGTTGTGTGTCATTTACCTTTATTATTCCCTTAAGCTCTATTTAACAAAGGAGCTATTAGTTAGCTTTTATTTTTTTGTTTAGTGTGACTTGTCAATTGGGTTGTTAGTGGACACATGTACATTGTGAGATATTGGCTGAAATGTGGTATAAGCAAAGTATTAGAAGAACTGAGCTCTTTGATTCGTGTTTAAGGGTTGCATCCATTGTTGATTCTTTATAAATATTAATACGAAATTACTGATTCCAACCCGTTGTATTATTAATCCTATTGTCTTAATCACTTTTCTAGAAATACGTTTAGTATTTATCTTAATTAACTTAAAGAAAAGTTATAATATCTTCATCATATTCATTAAAATCATAGCAAGGTTTCAAGGAATTTACAATATTTTTTATAAGTTTAAGCACAAATTTTTCTATCATTAGCTTAGGTACAGTGTATACAAGTTTTGAGCAAAATTATCATAAAATTGTCTTTACTTAAGAATAATGTCAAGACCTTACCAACCTCGTTATCCTTTTTAATTTAATATTGTTTAACTAATTTTATCATAAATGTTAGAAAACAAAGAAGGAACATGTGATTGTTTTCAAGCCCATATATTATTTCTAAGTATTCTAAGGAATGCAATGAATAAATACTAAAAAGGAAAAAAATTATGCTACCTAGAGTATATTAATCCTAAAACATGTTAAACTAATTAGCTAAAAGAAAATAAAGATAGAGACATGTTAACACTTCTCCACACTTAATTTTTATATTTTCCTTAGTGTTAGCACTAGCATATTTGTAACGTAAAAATAAGTTAAAGGGAGTAGAAAGCAAATCTAGTGTTTAATATCATCAATCCGACTTAGCCAGCTCTCATCGAAAGTCATCTCCACCATCATTTGAGTATTTCATTGCTTCAAAGATGTTGAAGCGAATTATCTGTCTATCAAACTCAAGAGTTAACTATGCAAATTTATCTTGGTGTGAGCTATTTTCATAAATGGTCTCCCTAACAATAATGGTGTGAACATATTGTAGAAATCATTACTCATATTAATATATAGAAGTCTACCGAGAAGATCATCTCATCAACCTACTCTAAAACATCCTCACTAACACTTTTTGGATAGACATTGGTCCTGTAAGTAAGTTGTATAATAATACCAGTTTCTTTTAAAGTTTTGGATTTAGTAAGCATAAATGTTATAAGGTATGATATTAATAGATGCTCCTAAATCTAGTATAGCCTTCTCAAGCCTTGAGTTACCTATTTTTACCGGTACGGTGAAACTACCTAGGTTTCAATACTTAGACAGGAGCTTTCTTTGTAGCACGACAAACACATTTTTCCCACACTTATCACTTCGTTGCCTTTGAGTTTGCGTTTGGTGGTGCATAGTTCTTAAAGAACTTGGCATATTTAGGTACTTTATTGATAGTATCTAGAAGTGGTATGTTGACTTGCACCTTTCAAGAGATGTCCAAAATTTTCCTTTCATATTCTTCTTTCTTTGAAAACTTGCTAGGAAAAGGCATAACATGTTTATAAGTAGAAAGGGGAGGTTTGGATACTACCTTGGGTGTTACTTTAATTTCTTATGGGGTGATCTTTTCCTCACTCTTCCTTTAGTTAGTTTCCTCTTTTGATTTGACATATTTGGGCTCTTCTAGTTGCTTGTCACTTTTAGAGGGATGGCATTGATAGTTTCCGTAGGATTTATTACAATTTGTGAGGCGGTTCAGTCTGGTTTTGGGAAAAAAATTTAACTGGATCGCTTGATTTATAAAACCGTTCGATCCGGTCCGATTTTCCGATTTTGTACGGTTTTTGGACACCTCTAATGAGAAATAATATGAAAATTTTAATATATTATTAAATCGGTCCGATCCGGTTTAAAAATTATTATAACCGAACCAAACCATTTAAAAAATGGTTTTAATTAATACAAATCGAATCGGATCGGACCGTTTGATTTATAAAATCGTTCGGTCAGGTTCGGTTTTGTCCGATCAGGTTCGATTTTCTGGTTTAGTCCGGTTTATAGACACCCCTACTTGCTAGGTGCATCTGCTTCCAACCTTCCTACAGTTGTGGCTAGTTGGCTCATTTGTGTCTAGATTTTCCTTGATAGCAGCTTGGGTGTCATGTTGAAATTTAATATTGTTAGTAATCATAGCAAATACCAAGTTCTCTAGAGACATACCTTGAGGTGGTTGATGTGGTAGGGGTCTAGGTTGGTTTTGCTGAGGTGGTCTAGAGTTAAGGAAATTAGGTTGGTTATTGGAGGCTACCTGATTGTTGCCTGAATAACCTAGATTTAGATGATCCTTCCATTCCGTATTATAAGTGTTACAATATAAATCATACATGGGTATTTGTGCCTAAAATCCTCCCACAACATTGATTTGTTCATAGTTATTCTCTGGAAGGGTAGGACACATGTCCTACTGTAAAGCGTATGTCACAAGTTTTGACTAGTTCAATAGCCAACTGTTGCACCAAAGTAGTTAGTTTATCCCATTTGTGTTGAAGGGTGTTTCAAATGCCTACATCACTTACCTTCCTTGAAGATTAGTCAGTCCGGGCATTAAATTGCTGAGAATTAGCAACCATACTTGTTATTAAGTTCCTTGTCACAAGTTTTGACTAGTTCAACCATGCTTCTCTCCATTGACAATGGTCCTTTGTAAAAATATTGGAGAAGAAGCTACTCAATATTTTGGTGCTAGGGGCAGCTGGCACACAACCTTTTAAACCTTTCCCAATGCTTATATAGGGTCTCCCTATTGAGTTGTCATGCCACAAATTTCTTTTCTGATGAGTATGGATTTGGAAGTTAGAAAGTATCTCTTGAGATCCCAATTGGTTTCATGCTAGAGCAGACTACATGGAATTCTTTAAGTTACTTGTTCGGGTCTTCTCTTGCCAAGCCCTTGAAAATTTGCCGCAAATGAATTAGTTTATATTTAAGTTCAAAACTTACCTCTGGTTAGGATAGACAATGCATAGGGGTTGTTGCTCCAAGTTAAGTTCACTAGATCCTTGAGAGTTGGATCAATATTAACCATCTCTTCTTGTATTGGTTCAACGGGTCTTCATGATTTTAAGTTATAGTTTATGTCCTTGTTGCATCACACTTCAAGAAAGAGCTACTTAGTAAAACAAATTTTTTTATAAAAAACTAGTAACTAACAATAAATAAAAAATAAAAAGGAAACAAGCACTAATTAGAAAAAATTGTGAATTCAATACCGATGCAAAATTTTGACACCCCCTAAGAACATTTCAAAAGTTGATATCTATTTTAAAAAAAATCGATGTAAATATGATTTCAAGTAAGGGTCGAACTCACATAAGATTGGTAACAATTATACTTCATGATTAGCCTACAATTTAATTAAATTAGCTAAGGGGCTTTTGTTAATTGCGAAGAAAACAAAAATAGTATAAAACAAAGGTAAATTGTACAAGAATTATGAGATATGTGAACATGAGACTATCCTCATGACTAGCCTACAATTTAATTAAATTTGTTATGAATCATAATTAGTTTCTTTAGTTTTAAATCACTTTTATAATTTAAAATCTTTTTTAAATTCTTAACTTTAGCTAAAGGTCTACGATTTCTTACATTTTTGTACCTTGAAATTGATTGATAATACAATCATCAATAAACCTAAATCTTGATCAACTTAGATATACACTTACTAGATTTAATTTATTCATTACATTAAGATCTAGGAAGGTAATAATTAAACTAGGCAAGATTAAAACCATTAATAATCTGTATTCTAAGTATTCAATCCTACTTGTAACAAAAGCCACAGGATACTACTTTGAATAACGATTTTAACAATTACAGACTAGCAAGTTAAACTTGTAATAAACTAGTTGTATACTCTAATTCATAAAATGTATAGTTTTGACATTCAAACAAAAAATTGAAAATATCAAAAATTAAGAATTAAAACTAAAATAATACATGAAATTAAATTATAATCTAGGGCTTGAAATTTCCCACAATCACATTATTGAATTAGCTAGATATAGATTCTATAAGAATCAACAGTATTTTTATGGAAAACTATAAAAAAGAGGATTAAGAAAAGCTTATGAAAAGTAGAGGATAAAGTCAATGTATCTTCAATCTTTTCTTTAAAATCTCCTCTAAAAGTTGTCTTTAGTGTGCTTTTTGATCAATCTTGTTCCTTATATCAATTGTGTTTTGATGACCAAATAGGTTGAATATATGGTGTATTTCTTGAACATCATTTGAGTTAGATTAGATTTTTCATGATCTAATGGCTAAGATTAAAACTGGTGTTGAAAAACGCTAGATTTGAGTGTTGATTGGACTACTTGATTGATTGAGATTGAGCTTGATCGTTCTAACCTTGCAAATTCTCAACTTGAGAGCTCTCGATCGACCGAACAAGTGCTTGATTGATCGAGTCCATTTTGGATTGATCTAGCAACGATAGCCATCATCGTAGCTCCTCGATCGATCGAGTCAAGTCTCGATCGATTGAGTCTGGTGATCCCATATTCAATTGAGTGTCCTGTTTTTATTTAAACACATTTTTTGTCGCTTTTTGCTCAATTCGTCCCCGAACACCATATAATACAAATAAATGGGAAAAAATAAAAAATATACACTAGCCCATTCAGTCATTTTTATTGCCCTATATAACAAACAAAAGTATTATTTATAAGCATTATTATGTTAAATCATAGTTGTTGAAAACATCTTCATCACAATCTGATTTTTTTTAATATATCGTCTCAAAAACAAAGCACACAAAATATAAACCCTAAACAATACTATGGTTAAAATATGTAATATTATTGCAAATATCCCTGAGTTTTTTGCTATTCTTCAAAAATACCCCTGAGGTTTTGTTATTCTTCAAATATACCCATGGGTTCTTCAAAATCATACAAACGATCAATTACTTCAAAAAAAAAAACATTACAACTAGAATATCAGAGCAAACTGTCATACAATGGGTTCTGGAATACATATTATATATCATCAATACAAGTAGGATATTGTTAAAGAATGAGTTCTAAAATACAAATTAAAAAAAATTAAATACAAAATCAAATATGGTGAAACGATATTCTGCTCCAATATATGCAAGTGCGTAAATTTTTTTTTTAATCCAAACAAACCAAATATAGAATATATATGAAATAATATGAAATCAGTCAGCTTATACCTGTTATATTGTAACGATGGGTCGCGTTAGGGTAGTAGGTGACACGTTCTATTTTCGCGTGAAGATGAGTCGCGTATTTGCAATAACGGCGAGGGAGTTGGTGGTTGGAAGGATATCCGTGATATTATAATTAATTTAAATTCATCAAAAATATCTCTGCTACAATATTTAATTTAACTTCGTCGAAAATACCCCTGATATAATAATTAATTTAAATTTATCAAAAATACCCTTACTATAATATTTAATTTATCTTCATAAAAAATACCCCTGTTTCTCAATAATATGATATAAATTTTTTAAAAATACTCCTACTCAATAACCTGCTATAAATAATCATCAAAAACACTCCTAATCAATAATAAGCTATAAATATTGACCAAAAAATACCTCTAACCTGCTCAATAACAGTTCAATACATATCATACATCCACATCCACATCCTCATTTACAGTTTATATTACAAATCATACATCCACATTCTCATTTTCATATCATATTAACCTGTTCAATAACAGTTAATATTCACATCCACATTCACAGTCATATTTTATATTAACTTGTTCAATAACAATTCACATCCACGTTCACAATCTATATTACAATCTAAATTCTTACAATATCTAAGGGGACAGGACACCGTAAATGAGTTTAAATACACAAAAAATTACAAAGTTCATATCATGTCCCTCAAAACCTGGTGTATACGTGAACTTTGAGTTATAAAAGATTTCCTTCCAAATCATATTCATTGTTCCATTTACTTACATATTTTAAAATAAAAATTATAAAACAAATCAAAGCCCCATTTCAGAAGGCTCACTTTGACTTGTTGATTCTCCCATTTTCTGCTTCTTGTTGATTGCATCACCATTATCTATCACCTGATTCATGAACAGTAAATAAATTTATGGTATAAGAAGTAATGCATAATGAATATGTTATACAATACATTACCTGAATTTGATTAGTTTTTTTGTTTTGCTTTTTCTTGACCACTTTCTTTGAAGTTGTTTCCTACAAACAATTTAAAGTTTAATATAATTAACCAAATATATTTAATAAATGAATAATTATAATTTTACCTGAGTTTCATTAGTTAGATTCTTTAACTTCTCCCTATATGTTCTCTTATTATGATCAAATTGATTGCAATACCCACATTTCAATCCTTGCGACCTCTTATGTTTCTTTGGTTCAGTAGCTTCCCTATGTCTCTCAGTTGTGGTCTTCTTTTCTTTGGTTTATAAATTGGTGGAAGTATTTGTTGCTCACCAGGGATCATAACTCATTCCTTTTCAGATGGAACGGGGTGAATCAAAGAGAAATATGTCTTCAAATACGAAACCTTTGTAAAATATGGATGTACATAGTCCGCAATCTTATACCTTCTATCTATAATACAAGCAACACCATGCTTAGAAGGTAAACCACTCAATTGCCACCCATAACAACTACATGTCCACTTATTTAAATTAACCAACATGTTGCAACCATCCAATACTTCAAATATTCCATCTCCAGCATACAAGGCCTTTAAAACTCTTCCTTCTTCTTGTCTTTGAAGAATGTATTTCATTACATTTGGTGGAAAAGGAGTAGTCCACTTCAAAGCCTCTTCATTCCTCTGTACTATTAGTCGCATTAATTTTCTTCTGACCTCTTCAAATAAATTCATAATAGGTTTAGACCTCACTCTTTTCAACCAATTGTTAAAACTTTCAGTCATGTTATTGGTCACATGCTCAACCTTTACATCATCATCAAAAGCATGTCTACTCCAATGTGAAGCTTAAATCTTACTTAAATATTCATGTGCTTAAGGCTCTTCTTTCTTAATTTCATTCATCACATCATTAAATTCAGTTGTTCTAGTTGCTTTAGATGTTGCCCAAAACAAAGATCTCATTTTCATGCTTGGATGCTTACATTTCAAGTTGGCATAAATATGCCTCGTACAAAATCTGACATGGGAAGTTGGGAAAAACTTATTGATTGCTGCAACGAGACCTTTTTGTCTATCAAACATGAAGCACATCTTTCTTTTTTCGAACTTCCCAATATGTTGGTCTAATAAAGCCATGAACCACATCCAAGTTTCACTATTTGCAGATTCAGCCCAAGCAAGGGCAATTGGAAACAAACCTCCATTAGCATCCGATCTAATAGCAACCATTAAGACACCTTTATATAGACCCTTTAAAAAACATCCATTTAAACCAAGGAAAGGCCTGCATCCACTTAAATACCCTTGTTTTGAAGCAGATAAGTTAATGAAACATCTCCTAAAACAAGGGTTGGCATTTGGTATTGGAATATGAGTATCAACAACTGCCATTGATCCAGGGTTGGTTCTTAAAATTGTATGACAATATTGTCTTATTTTTGAAAAACTACCAATATGAGTATCATAAGCAATTTTTCTTGCCCTATACAATGTCAAGTCAGGTACAGATATACCCATCTTCTTTTACACTCAGTAGACAATATAAGGATACTTATATTAGGATTTCCCATAACTAAGTCCTTTAATTGAGAAGCTAACCAAGAGGATGTAGCAAATCTTTGTTTTTTAACTTTTTAATAATTATGTCTCCCTTTATTGTCTGCTGGCTCAAGTGTCTTAACCATAAATGTTTTCTTATCAGTTCCAACAGAAGCGTGTATCCTCCAACCATAATCAAGTGCTTTACACCTTGCAGTTACTCGGGTTTTGTCAACTTTAACCTTCTCACACTGGAACCCAACTTGAACAATGTATTATTGTAAGATAGTTTTAAATTCTTTATCATCCTTAAATGTATCTCCGACGTTGAAGTCAATGCTACCATCACTTTTTCTCTTAAATTCCTTATTTTCATATTGACAATTGACTTTTTTAGCACTTTTTCCACGACAATCTTCTGAGTCAGTATCACTGATATGATGGGAATTTTCATCCCCTAAGTCCTGAAGACTATCATCAGTATCATAAATTTCATCATTTCTTGTAATGTCATCATGCCAATCAGGATCCTCCTCATCACTGCTCCAAAAAAAATTTTCATCTCCATCGTAATGTTCATCTTCATCTTCAACTTCAACAACTATTCCTGTTTTATATTTTTTCAATCTTTCACAATTCTTTGAAGGTTCACCCTCGTTTTGGCTATTACTAGTTGGGAATGGCTCAAATGAGTCAAGGTGAAGTTCATCAATGTCAAAGTGAGGTGGTTCATTTATTGGTTCAAAAGATGGTTCATTTTGTGATTTGTTTGGTAATATAGCTCGTGTTCCCTTGAAACTCTGATATTCTAACATGGGAGGTGAGAAAACCACTTCCAAAGGATTAAATTCTACAAACAAGGCTAGCCTTTTCTTTGTATTATCCTTATAATCGTTCATCAATTCATGTAATTCATTATCGGTTTTTAATACATTTCGTTCATCACTATCAATTTTATTTGCTTCAATCCTAAAGTCTTCTTTTTTAAGCGTCAACCCCTCATTCATAATGGCCCTTTTAGCATCATGGAAGCAACAAATGAGACTATATTCATCAGCAGGTATATGACCAGCCCATCTAACTTCACCAAATAGATGAACATACACACTAGCCCATTCACTCATTTTTATCGCCCTATATAACAAACAAAAGTATTGATTATAAGTATTATTATGTTAAATCATAATTGTTGAAAGCATCTTCATCACAATCTGATTTTTTTTAATATATCGTCTCAAAAACAAAGCACACAAAATATAAACCCTAAACAATACTATGGTCAAAATATGTAATATTATTGCAAATATCCCTGAGTTTTTTGCTATTTTTCAAAAATACCCCTGAGGTTTTGCTATTCTTCAAATATACCCATGGGTTCTTCAAAATCATACAAACGATCAGTTACTTCAGAAAAAAAAAACATTACAACTAGAATATCAGAGCAAACTGTCATACAATGGGTTTTGAAATACATATTATATATCATCAATACAAGCAGGATATTGTTAAAGAATGAGTTCTAAAATACAAATTAAAAAAAGATTAAATACAAAATCAAATATGGTGAAACGATATTCTGCTCCAATATATGCAAGTGTGCGTAAAATTTTTTTTTTATCCAAATGAACCAAATGCAGAATATATATGAAATAATATGAAATCAATCAGCTTATACCTGTTATATTGTAACGATGGATCGCGTTAGGGTAGTAGGTGACACGTTCTATTTTCGCGTAAAGATGACTCGCGTATTTGCAATAACGGCGAGGGAGTTGGTAGTTGGAAGGATATTCGTGAGGTTTAGGGATTGGAATGAGTCGTCCGATGGGGGAATGGGTGATTGCCAAGCGATTGAGGAGGCTAGAAGTGTGGCGGTGAGGCTGGGAGAAGAAGAAACGAGCTTGTGTGAATAAGAAGAAAAGGGTTTTGCGTGAAGAAGAAGAGTGACACATGAGTGATATATGTATAGGGGTGAGATTACCATTTTGCCCCTAATGTTAAACGGAGATATAAAGTTGATAACGTTTAAGGGCAGTTTTGATATTAAATAAAGTTCAGAGGTAATTTTGAAGAAAAGCAAAACCTCAGGGGTATTTGCGATAATTATCCCAAATAAACACATAAAACACATAAAGAACAATAACTTATTGTAAATATGTGAAAATTGATACACAAATGTGTATAAAATGACATGGATCAATGTGGCTAGAGCATTGGTAACCCAA
This sequence comes from Hippophae gyantsensis, assembly GCA_030763125.1. Taxonomy (NCBI): domain Eukaryota; kingdom Viridiplantae; phylum Streptophyta; class Magnoliopsida; order Rosales; family Elaeagnaceae; genus Hippophae; species Hippophae gyantsensis. Next base: position 16,538,038 of record CM061031.1, read on the forward strand.
AAGGCATCACCGAGAACTCAAAGGCTCCATATTTGGCAACACTTGTTATCTTAGGCTCTTCCTCCTCTGTTATTCTAACTTGGTAATACCCTAACCTCAGGTCTAACTTGGTGAAGTATTTGGCTCTACTAAGTTAATCAAACAAATTAGCTATCAAAAGACTAGGATAAGTGTTCCGCACCGTCACCTTATCAAGAGCTCGATAATCAACACAATCTCCCATCTTGCTTCCTCTGAAACAACACTGGTGCATCATGAGGGGTTTTTGACTGCTTAGTGAAGTTTACTTCTAGTAACTCATTCAATTATTTTTAAAGTTCGGCAAGTTTTGGCGGTGACATTCTATATGGTGCCTTCACAGGTGGTTTGGCTTTAGGAAGGAGCTCGATTTGGTCATCTATCCTTTTTCATAGTAGGTGAGTCTTTGGAAGTTGATCAGGCTTGATATCTTCATTGGACTTTAGCAATTGCACAATCTGGAAATGAACTTTCTCCTTGTCACTCTTTTTTCCTCCTACGGCATAGGGATTGTCACAAATGATAGATCACCCTTCTTCAAACCTTTTCTGAACAGTAAAGCATATAAGTACCTTGGTTCCCCTAATTGTTGCATCTTTCCTTGCACAACATTTGCATTGTCCCCCATAATTACGAAACTTTATACAGTAGGTACAAGAATGACAAGAATGACTTTGTGTCCCATCACGAATTCCATCCCCAAGATAACATTGAAATCATCCATTGAGATGACCACAAAGTCAATGGGTCCTTCCTATTCTCCAAGTTTAACCTTTACTTGTTTGGTCAATCTTGTAGAGGCCATGGCTAGAGAGTTAACGGTCTTCATTTTACCTACATCCTTCCCTAACTTCAACCCAAGTCACTTGGCTTCACGTTTTGTAATGAAGTTATGGGTGGCTCTAAAATCTACAATCTTTACAGCTTTTCCATTGAAAGCACCCTTTAGAAACAAATGATCCTTTTGAATGAATTTTTTTGAGTTCTCTATTTGGTTTTTCAGGGCTACTAGAAAATGTAGCATACACATTCATCCAGTCTCTTCCTTGCCTTCTGTTTCTTATTCTTCTCATTGTTTTTCACACTCAAGGTAGTTTATAATGTAGACAATTGGTTGTGGTTTGGGCAATTAGGTACTCGATGAGCTCCATTGCACAAAAAGCAACCAGACAAGAGCTTTGGATTCCAACCTTGATTGTTGGAGTTCTATGATGAGGTCTGTCCCTTCTTATTTTGGGGCTTCTTGAATTTTACTCCCCCACTTTTTTCTTGTTCCCATTGGGAGTTGATTGAGCCTGTCCAACTAGACAAGAGCTTTTTATCATGACCTTAAATTTCAAGTAGCGATCGTGCGGCACTTAGCACCGTCCGTTGCACTAAGTCTGTCTTTGAACCCGAATGAAACACTCCAAAGAGATTAGAAAGAGAGTTTGTAAAGAATGCTTTGTATTGCTCTAGAGAGAGATTATCTTACAATTTCTCAAGGATAGTTAAGAATTCTCAAGATTTTTCAAGATGAATACAAATGAAGACCAATGGGTCTATTTATAGTGTGGCTCTAAGCTTAAGGCTATGCCACCACCTTTTAGATTCTTCTAAGTCTAGAATGTACAAGAGTGTTCTAGTTTTATCTACAATATGCCACAAGGTTTTAGGACCTTTTAGCCAACTCTAGAGTCTTTTAGGAGTGTCTAGTTCCTTTATGCTAGTTCTAGGATGTTTCGTAATCTTCTAATGACTTCTACATCCTTCAAGAACCATCCATCACGTTTTAGAATATTTTAACCCATTCTAGCACCTTCAAGCACATGCTAGTATACTCTGGAGCATTCTAGAGTCTTCAAGGCTTGAGTTGAGTCTATCCAACTCTAGCCCTTTCTAGACATCTCTAGACCACTCTAGAACTTTCCCATGTAGAAAAGTCTAGCTCCTTTGGGCAAGCACCATTTGTTTGGATTTTGAGGGACAATTTTAGCGGGACGTAACACCCTCCCCCACTCAAGTTCGCGACGCCCTCGTCGCACCTTCAAGCTTGAACCTCGTTATATCATCTTTGAATTGCCATAGAGAGTCTTCAAGTTCCCAACTTGCCTCTATGTCCGAGGCATTCTTCCACTTGACCAAGTATTCCCGATAACTTGGTACGCCCCTATGTCGGATTAGGCGGTCTGCCAAGATTGAGTCCACTTCTCTGTCAAAAGAGGTTATCACTGCAGTGGACGCCCTTTTTGATTCTCCTCGACTTATGTCATCCTCGTCTCTATGATAAGGCTTCAACATGCTTACATGAAAAACTGGATAGATTTTAAGCTTCGGAGGGAGTTGTAGCTTGTAGGACACCTTATCGACTTGCTTGAGAACTGGAAATGGCCCTTCATACTTCCGTACCAACCTTTTATGAACCTTCCGCAGAGATTTGAATTGTTGGGGCAATAATTTAACAATGACCAAATCTCCTTCTTGAAATTCCATCATCTTCCTTTTCTTGTCAGCCCACTTCTTCATCTTCTTAGATGCCTTGTTTAAATAGGCTCGGGTTAATTCAACTTGTTCGTGCCACACCTTGGCAAATTTGAAGGCAGCGGGACTCTTTCCTTCATAACTCGTGGCTAAAACATAAGGAGTCATGGGTTACTGCCCATGACGATCTCGAAGGGACTCTTCATGGTGGACTCGCTCCTCTGTAAGTTATAAGAAAATTGGGCTATATCCAACAATTTAGCCCAATCATGTTGGTTGGCACGTTTCGTTTGTCCATCGCTTTGGGGATGAAAGCTTGTGGAGAAGTTCAAGTTTGATCCCAACAACTTGAACAATTCTGTCCAAAACTTGTCAGTAAATCGTGGGTCTCGATCACTCACAATATTGGATGGAATTCTCCAATGCTTCACGACATGTTTGAGGAACAATCTTGCCGTCTCATTCGCCGTACAATCTGCTGAGGCATGTATGAATGTTGCATACTTGCTGAAGCGATCAATGACTATTATGATGTTGCCAAAGCCCTCTGATTTTGGCAAGCAAGTGATGAAATCCATTGTGACACTCTCCCATGGTCTCTCTGGGATAGGCAGCGATTCCAGCAACCCTCCGGGTGCATGTTGCTCTGTCTTGTCCTGTTGGCATACAAGACAAGTCTTCACATAGGTTTCAACATCGTCTCGTAGTTGAGGCCAATGGTAAACAGACTTGATTAAGGCAAGGGTGTGCCTCATTCCTGGGTGTCCAGCCCACAGTATACTCTGGAGCATTCTAGAGTCTTCAATGCTTGAGTTGAGTCCATCCAACTCTAGGCCTTTCTAGACATCTCTAGGCCACTCTAGAACTTTTCCATGTAGAAAAGTCTAGCTCCTTTGGGCAAGTACCATTTGTTTAGATTTTTAGGGACAATTTGAGCAGGACGTAACATTTTTCTTCTAACCTTGATTGTTGGAGTTCTATGATAAGGTTTGTCCCTTCTCATTTTGGGGCTTCTTGAATACTATTCCTCCACTTTTTCCTTGTTCTTATTGAGAGTTGGTTGAACCTTCTTATTTTGACTAGGTTTAGTAACATAATCCGTCAAGCGTTTGGTGGTAGCTTGGGCTTGTGCAATCTCAACCCTTTTCCTCTGTAATTCGACTCTTATCCATAAACATCATATCCTTCTCTAACATATCTTGAATGTCCGGCACCAATGTCGAGAATTGCTTCACATAGTCTCTTACTTGCCCAACCTACTTGAGGTTGAGTAACTTCTTTTGAGCCATGTATTCGACATTTTCAAGAAAGAATTAAGACCTCAACTCTCATCTCAAAATTTTCCAAGAGTTAATCTGGCATCGACCATTCTGAATCTCATCTTACTTTTTCCTTCACCACTACTTGATATTGCCAGTCAGATACATAGTAGTAGTAGTAACTTTTGCATCCTTTAAGTTAGTCGCTACTACCCAAAAGTATTGTTTCATGTCAAAGACAAAATTCTCAAGTTCTTTGGTATCCCGTGCTCTTCCGTAAGTTCGAAATCCTGACACCTTGACTTTTCGATACCCCACACCACTATGGCAAACTGGTTGGTTGGCAACAACTTGATAAGTGATATTGAGCTTGGTCTTAATCCCCTCTAATTATATCTTTGATTGCGTCAATTGTCATGGGTACATCATCTCTGAGTTCTCTTACCAAACCTTGTGCTGTATTCAATACACCTTCTGCATGTTCATCAATTGATGATGCACTAGATCTAGAAGTCAATGGGGATCCTCTTCCCTTATTTCTCTCAAGGGCAACGACTCTAGTCTTTAAACTTTTAACAATATCTATAAGACGTCGAAGGTCGATTCCTTCAATAGCATTCACTCTAGCATTTATTTCATGCACGAGCTATGATAAGCCTGCTAACTTGCCTAGTTATTGGTCATATAAATCAAAACATTGTTGATTTGTCATTGTACCTTTGCCTCTAATAAACCTCGAATGGTTAGCACATGCGACCTTAGTTGTTGCACTTTGCGAACATAAAGGGGTTAATCATTAGTCAATCATTGAGGCATCACATAACAACACAATAAGCGCACTATGTTTAAGGAGGCATAAGGATTGGAAAATACAAAAATAAATAATTTTTAATTACAAAAATACCTTCCTAACACTAGGTTGGTTGCTCACAAACATGTGGCTATATGTTTTACTAATGACCTTGAACACTGACAAATGTAATATTTACATGCAAACCTTAATATATAACGTGTACATATGACATATGTACACATTATGTACAACTAACATGTTATTATATATAACGTGTACATATGATATATGTACACATTATGTACAACTAACATGTTATTTTGAGAATAATTTAATGATGTATATTCTAATTATGTCCCAAATTCAATAAAATTAATGATATTTATTTTAATAAATAATGTATATCTAAAATAATATATAATTTTTTTGAAGTTTTTTACGTTTCAAAATAACTTTATTATAAAACTTTGTTAATATCGATATTTAAATTATTTATATTTTTTTAACATTTTAAAAATAAAAAAATAATTTGAGATTAAAGAAAAAGTCAAGATACATAAGTTTAAAATTTAAAATTTAGACGGATTAAGTTAAGTGTTCAATACGATTTCGACCCATAATTCTATTGTTTCTAAGTTTCTAAATAATTGTATAGTTATTATTCTGCACAATATGAATTGACTTTACAGTCAAATACTTGACTACAGAAACTATACAATTAAGTATTTGATACTGTGCGGTTAAGGTTAAATTATCAAGTGATTGTAAGATATCTGTTTAGAGTTAAATTGCAATCATAATATCATTATTTTGGTCAGCAATTGATTAAAGTTTCATAACGAATGGAAGTTTCCGTGTTCTCATCGGTTTCCAGTCTTCTTTTGGTAACTGAATGATGAATCTACAGAGATACAATCTGAAAATTTTCTGTGAATAAGTCGATCCATCATGTTGTTTATGCCACTGAAACTTGAAGACTTTGCTTACTATAAAACTGGAATTCCCCCTCCTCTCACTGCTTGGTGGAATAAACATACATATGTCAGCTAATTAAATGATTTTCCTCCAGATTATGCTGCCAGAAGCTGTCGCAATTGTCATGGCGCCAAGAGATCGTACAAAGTAAGATATTGTAGATTTGTTTTTATTTCATTGATGATCCATCCTTCTGTGGATTGCCTTACATTTTGATAATGTGTAGAAACCACGGCATTTTCCGGTTGACAACTCCTGGTGGCATGTCCGTCATTAGACAGTGCCAGCAACGTGGATTTCATCCACACAATCCACCTTCAGATGGGGGACCTCTTTACAAGACATGTACGGAAGTTTATATGAACCCTACGCTAAAATTTGATATCATCGATATCCGTTGATCATATTCAGGACAATCAGGTGGTTAATTGCACCGATGGAATTGTTCATAAAATGGACTTGTGCAATTATTGGATTTATTACCATTGTTACCTAACAATTCTCTGAATATTTTTGTCCATTAAAGGAAGATGTTGGTGTCATCACTCACCAGATGGCTGTACATCTGCTCTGTACCCTATCAGCTGGTCATCATTGAAATAGAATGTCCAGCATTTATATATTATAAAGTGCAGATTTCGAATCTATTCTGTCATTCGTTGGTTAAAAGTGCATCTACAATTCTTGAAATGAAATCCTTTAAATTATGTAATGGAATATCGATTGTTTAACTTCATTGTTGAAACTTGCGCCTAGTGCAATTAGTTATAAGTAGTCTAACAATAAAATGTCCATCCTAAATGCTCAATTCTCTAGTAGCTAGATACGCTTGTTTTTTCTTCCTAAGGGAATGCAAATGGGAATTGTTACCGCTAAACTTTAAACTATCATAAAATTACTATCAAAATTTAGAAGTTACTTAAGTACAATCATTGTTAAATTTCTTAAAATTAACGCAAGAGTTGCAAAAGTATTACAACCGTTAAAATACTTGGTAATAGTTTTGTAATAATTTAAAGTTTTTTTAATATTTTTATAAATACCATTACCTTTAAATTTGTGTGGTAAAAAAACTATTTACTCATATATAACAAGGTATTATGAGATTTTATTTTTACATATTGGGTGCATTAGTAACATTTAAAAAAAAATATTCACTTTATTTATCTTATTATTATATTTTTTTATACTTTAATTATTTTTTATCAATTTTTTTATCATTTATTGGGAAAAAATTAAAGTATAATTGAATTAAATTTTTTAATTTGAGAAAGGGAAAATGTCCCCAAAAGTTGATCAACAAAATTGGAAAAGAGAATAAAATGGTCAAAATTGGATGAAAATGATACGATATTTTCACAAATATAATGATAGGATAATTAAAACATATCAATTTAAAGTAAGATAATATATATCTCTAACACTACCAATAGTTGCATTTTTTTCTATACTAACCAATAAAACGTACATTGCACGCTAATTAATTAGTGTATAATATAATTAATTAATGACATAGAAAAGTTTAATTTAAAAATATATTGAGTTTAATAGATAGTCTCAATTTTATGATAGTATTTACTCAAAAGTCAAAAATACATAAAGCAAAAAATCTAAAATTAAAATCAAAGTGGTGAGTTCAAAATAAGACATGCATAATAAAAATATGTAGAATGATTAATCTCATATTAATATACAGAATCACAAATAATAATGACATATAAAGAAAAAAAATCAAAATTAAAATCATAGTATTCAATTAAAATTAAAATATAGCAAAAATATATATAATAATTAATCTCATATTAAAACATAGAATCACAAACAGTAACAATAGCATTCAATGATTTTTGTAACTTTAAAATTTATTAATATTAATTAAATGAAGCTTCATTTATTGCTCAGAACACTTAAAATTTTACATTTATAAAAATGATAATATATTTGAATGCATAACTAAAAAGATACATTTAAAAAATAATATAAAAAGGGAATTACTTTGATATCATTTTACTAGTTTGTAATATATTAATATCTCAACTTATTACACTCTAAATTAGTTAAAGAAAATGTGAAAAGTATTAAAATATTTAAAATAATAAATGTAATATAAATTATAAAAGCAAGTAAGCAAGTTTTTATAATTTTACAAAGATTTTTGAATTTTACTTTTACTTTTTTAATAATAGACAATTATTAAAATTTTCACGAATCTTTTGATTTTTTTAGTTCTTATACTAAAAGATATATGTATGTATATATATACATGTACATATGTAATTGTACTTTTTAAGTAAGGACCAAAAAATCTTGTTTCAAAAATTAGTTTACCATAGTTGATAATAGTTTTTGGTGTTCCAAACCTAACAAAGATGTTAGACTTTACAAAACCTGTAACAATTTTAGAGTCGTTAGTTCTAATAGCTTTAGCTTCCACCTATTTAGATATGCAATTCACAAAAATTAAAATATACATGTAATATAAGAAGATGGAAAATGTCCCATGAAATTAATACCCCAAATGTCAAAGATTTCAACAATAAGAATTGGAGTTTGTGGCATTTAATTTCTAGGGCCCAAGTTACCTGTTCGTTAACAACAGTCACATGTTTTACAAAAGATGAAGGCACCCTTGAATAGTGTTGACCAATAGAATCCACTCTCTAAAATTTTATGAGCGGTTCACTTTGCTTCAAAATTTCCCCTATATTCATAAGAATGGAAAAAAGTTAGAATAGAAGTAAACTCAATGTCAGGTACACACCTTTTTATTAATTGATTTGGGCAATGTTTCCAAAAGTAAGAATCATCCCATACATTATTTAGCAACCTTCTTAATTTTGAATTTACTAGATTGTGATAGGTCTTGTGGGAACTTTTAGTGACCAAATAGTTCACTATATCTATATACCAAAGAGTAAATAAAGTGGTCTTAAATAGTTGCTTATCTAAAAAGTCTCATCTTATTAAAAGTGGTTCCTTTTCTTAAATTAATTTACCAAGGTGATCTGCTACTATTTTTCACTTTCTTTTTTGTCTTTGATTTCAAGGTGAACTTCCTATAGAAGAATCCATGTTATTAGCCTTGGGTTGGAATCTTTCTTTCTGAGTAAGTACCTAAGAGCGACATGATTAGAGAAGGCAATTACTTTAGTTGCAATTACATATGATTATTTCTCCATTATAGAGTGATTGAGTTGGGCATCGTTTAAAGTTCATAATGCATAATATATGGCATTTGGTAGCTTGTCAACCATTTGTCCCAAAACAGCTCCAACTACATAGTCACTTGCATCACATATCAACTCAAATGATAGAATCTAGTTAGGTGGCTTAATAATAGGTGTTGTGGTTAACAGTTCTTTCAATATGTTAATTGCTTTAAGGCACTTGTTATTTAAAAAAATACCACATATGTTTGGAGCAATTAATATAGAGGCCTTGCTATTTTTGAAAAATCATGTATAAATCTTTGATAGAATCTTACATGATCAAGAAAATAATGTCTTTCTCACACAAGTGAGAGGTGGTAAGGAAAGAATAAGATATATCTTAGATTTATGAACCTTTATAAACCTCTATTCCCTTAGATGATATTACACACCTAGAACCATATATTGATCTACCAAAAAATAACAAATTTTCCAATTATGTACAAGGTTAATTTTTGAAAGTTCATTTTGATATGGATCTAAATATCTAGTCAGCGAAAGTATCGTAAATTAAAGTTTTATAAAAAAACTAATATTTGTACTAAAGTAATGCAAAAATAAAAATATCAACACACATGATTTTTAGGTGGAAACAACCTAGTAACACCTACAACTTAAGAGAAAAATCATCGGCCCATCATATCGTCTAATTATCCACTATGAAAAATAAGTATCCAATTAGAAGACTAAGACTCCTACTTACAAGCCACTACTTTTATCATAGTCTCTACAAGATAGACATTCAATCTAGACTAGTGTTCCAACAAACTTGAGTCCTACGAGTTAACTGAACCCACACCACTATCACCTAAAAAGTTAGCAAATAAACATAAGTTCAACAGTGTGTCCTACAACAGATTCAATAATGAAAAATCCTAACTAGTTGATTTAAACAATATATAAAATAAACTAAAAGCAACTATCAACTCTAGAATAATCAATTAAAAGCACAATAACACAATCATTATTGTAGGCTTATTAATTCATGAAACACAATCACAAATTTTTGATAAACTAACTTAATGAAAATGCCTACTTGAAAACTTTTAACAAAATAAGAGAGAGAATAAAAGATGAAGAGAATAGGTACAATTAAGCTCTTATGTGGTTAGTTTTAAATGTGTACTTAGGTTTGTATTTATATAATATTTTAAAGCATATTAGGTTAAATTGGGTTACCATATTGTCCACAAAATCAGTTAAAATACTATTAATAAATAAGGATAATACAGTAAAAAACCAATCCAATTCATATTAAAAACGTTTTAAAATTAGATAACTGGTTGCTCAATCGATTTAACCAAGTGGTTGATCGATTGAGTACATTGATTGATCAATCAAACATCCAACTCGATTAATTATGTGATCATTTAATTAATATCAAAAATCGATGGATCAATCCAATGATTTAACTATATCGATCTAATCCTCGATTGATCGAGTAAATCTCCCAATCAATCTAGAAATGTATTAAAATTAATTTATTCAAGTAATATTGCTCGATCGATCTAGTCACTATTCGATCGATCGAGGATCAATCGAGCAACCTATTTTCACATTGTTCTTATTGTGTATAATATGCAATCTAATGTGAATGGGAATAGAAATATATCTTATATGTGATCGTTGAAACTTAATAGTTTTTTTGGCTTGAAAATATTTTTCTAGGACACACCTAAAAACTAAAATTACAATTATATGTTTTGTTCATGAATATCACCAACACTAGCATAGCCTTTATAGTTTCTACACATCTCTTTAGAATTAATAGAGGCAGTTATCAATTGAATCTCCATATATAGTAAAATCATCCATAAACACTTCTATAATTCTCTCTCTATATAATAAAAATATATATTTATCATATGCCTATGAAGGGTGGTGGGAGCATTACAAAGGCCACACAACATGCGTCTAAAAGTGAAGGTTCCAAAGGGGCAAGTAAACATTGTCTTCTCTTGTTCTTTTGGTGCAATGACAATCTCATTATAACCTAAAAAACCATCAAGAAAATAATAGTGAGTATAACCTGCTAAATGTTCAAGTATTTGATCAATAAAAACTAAAGAAAAATGATCTTTGCAAGTCATAGAGTTGAGCTTTAAAAAATCAATGAAAATTTGTCACCCGTTTTGAAGTCGAGTTGGAATCAAATCATTATTCTCATTCTTCACCATTGTAACTCTTGACTTCTTTGGAACAACTTGGATAGGGCTAACCCACTTCCTATCTAAAATTGAAAAAATTACACCAACTTCTAATAACTTGATAACTTCTTTCTTAACTACTTTCATCATTGGCGGATTCAATCACATTTGAGGTTCTCTTAATGGTTTGGTGTCATCTTCAAGTAATATTCATTACATCCACATAAAGCCATTCATTCCCTTAATGCTAGAAATTTTCCACCCAATTGTTGATTTGTATTCACTCAAAACACAAAGTAAGCTCTCCTCTTGAATAGATGAAAGTGTAGATGATATAATCATAGGAAGTATGTCTTCGTCTCCTAAGTACACATATTTGAGATGTTTCGGGAGAGGTTTAAGCTCTAGGGTGGGTTCTTGCACAATGGAAGGCAAAAGTTTTCGTTAGAAATTGGAAGGGAAATATAGGAAATATTACACCTCAGGTTTATGTCTGGATAAGAGTTAAGAGAGGTGACAATCTCCTTCAATTCCTCTACTCAATAATATCCCCTTCTTCATCACTTAAATTTTCAATTTTCCTACTATCTCTTATGGAAACCTCTAATAGGTTTGTAGCTTTGACCTTAATCATTTATTTCTCTAAAGAGTCAAGTTTATAAAAAAAACAAGAATTATAATCACTAGGGAGGGTACCTCATTGCTTAAAACCTATATGTCAAACTTTATAGTTAGTGTTACAGAGTACACATATATCTTTGTTTGAGCAATTCTCATGAATGGTCTACCCAAAAGTAAGGATGTGGACATAATATTGGAGTCATCTCTTATATCAAGCATATAAAAATTGATCAAAGAGATAAGCTGATTATCTTGCACTAAAACATCTTTCAAAACTCTCTTTGGATAAGAATTTGATCGATCAACGGGTTAGATAACTACATCGATTTATTTAAGGGGACCAAGATTTAACGTAGCATAAATAAAGTAAGGCATAACATTAATTGAAGCTCTTAGATCTAACATTTCCATTTCAAATTTAGTGTTCCCTACAACACATGGTATGTTGAAGCTACTTGGATTCTTGCATTATTGTGGAAGTTTCTTTGTAAGATTGTTAACACATTCTCTCTCATGTTTACCGCTTCATTACTTTGTGCTTCCTTTTGTAAGTGCACAACTCCTTTAGAAATTTTGCATTGCGCGGTACTTGCTTGATGACATCTAATAGTAGAATGCTAACCTATACTTTTTGAAAATTTTCCAAGACTTCTTGCTCATGTACCTCATTCTTGGATTTTTTGAACCAACTAGGAAAATGAATAGATGATTCATATGTAGAAATTGGAAGTTTAGGTTATACCTTAGGTGGTTGTTTTGCTTCCATGTTATTGGTTGTCTTGTTTTCCATTTTGTCAAAAAAATTGTTTCTTCTTGAATTATCTCATCCTTCATCTTATTTTATTTGGTTTGTTTCATGTGAGCTTCTTCAAGATGTTTACCATTTCTCAATGACATAGCATTGGCATTTCCCCGAGGATTGACTATTGGTCGAGAGGGAAGTTTACCAAATCCTTGTGCTTCAAGTTTATCAATGGTTGTAGCTAACTGATAGAATCTATTTTCAAGGTTCTTGATAGTAGATTCTGTGTCTTGTTGAAACATAGTGATTTATGTTGGAACTTGATACTATCTTGTTGGAATTGACCAGTGTTGGATACTATCATATTTAAAATCCTCTAAAGATTTACCTTGAGGTGGAGGAGGATTTTTTGGTCTCATTTGATAAGGTTGTTAGCCTCTTGGAAAATGAAAACCATGTGGATTACCAGGGGCAACTGTTCGATTGCCTCTATAATAGCTAAAGTTAGGACGATCCCTTCAACCAGGATTGTAAGTGTTTGAGTAGGGATTATATTTTTGTCTTTGTTATCCTTGGTATCCTCCCATAGCATTTTCTTGTTCAACATTAAGATCTTGATTAGTAGGATACATGTCTATTGGGTGTCCAATGTTAGTGCAAATTCCATAAGGTTGAACTTGTCTGAATGTTAATTGTTGCACAATTGAAGTAAGAGTGCTAGTTTTTGTTCAATATTATTAGGAACTCCTACTTCATTGACCTTTTAGGGTGGGTTGGAACGTGTGCCAAACTATTGAGCATTTGCATCCATAGTAGGGATCACATCCCTTACAATCCCAGGAGTCTTATTAACTAAATTTCCACCACTTGTTACATCTATCATGTTTCTATCCATGGGTATTAATCCCTCATAGAAGTATTGGATTAAGAACAGCTCACTTATTTGATGTTGAGTACAACTTTCACATAATTTTTTTTACTTTCTCTTTTATTTATAGGATGCATTACATTTCATCTCACTCTAAACACATGATTGCATTTCTTTTTTTTATACAAGCTAAATGTGCAAGGGTAAAGGTAATGTTTATTGGTTAGGCATAAAATGTAGCTTAAAGATATGAAAAGTTCTTTGTTAGGCTTAAATGGGTGACTACAGATATAACAATTGTTAGCTTGAAAGGCTCAATAGATCCAAATAAGGCCTAAATGATTTCTTTTGTTAAATACTATTTAGGATTTCACCTCAAGGGATGATCAAATAAATTCTAAAAGCTGGTAGACCTCATCAACTTGCACAACTCACTACAAATTTTCTCTCAATAAGAAACCAAAATCAATCATGAATATGTGCATAAAAATTTGAATCAATCCATTCAACACTAGCAGACATATCATACGATTAATGTAAGTATCTTAACGAGCATGTTACATTCCTTATCATAATCATGACAACCACTTTTTATCAGTGAGTTCATATATTTCATATCAATCATAAATGCATTTAGTTTCCATATATTTATTAATTTCTACCCAAACCATGATTAAAAACATCCTAAGAATGAAGTTCCCTCTTCTAAACTTAAATTTCACCTTGTCCCCAATGTGTACATATAATTATGAAAAAGTAAAAGGAAAGAAAACTCTCTTAGTTTTAGCACACCACATCTTCATCAAAATGTTCAATCTTGTTGTGCCATTACTCTCCACATTAATTCACCTACAAAACAAAAATAATAAAATATAAGTCAAATAACATTGGGTTGCCTCCCAACCAGCATCACGTTTAATTTCCTTGACTAGATGGTTATATCAAGTCCTAAGGTACATCCCTCTATGTCCATTTACTTATGAGTTTTCTTACAAACAATTTGAGTCTTGATTTGTTCAATAATACTTTATGTTTCATTTTAAAAACATAGTGCCCAATTCTCTTATCATGTCTTATTTTTTTGTACTTTTTGGCATTCTTATATGCATTTCACCGTAGCTCATCTATAGTGCCCAATTCTCTTCCGCTTGCCCATTTTATTAGGGATGGTAGGATAAAGGTGTGAGGTCTAGCTATAGTGGCACTTCAATTAATAGTTTGAGCTTGATCCTATCTCAAAATTCTCCACAACAATATTAGGTATACATATGGGTGGTGTAGCTTCCAAATAGGTTACACAATCAACAATATCAATCATAGATTTCATACTTTAAAAATTAAAATAAATTCAGTTGTTTCTTGGTGAGTTTACTTAATTTTTCACAACATTATGTGTAACAATCTTAAGTGTGGGAAACTCAATAGATTATTTTAAGTTGTCATCTATCCTAAAGCATTCATTACCATTATCAACATCAGGGGGTTTAGATGCTTTAAACACTTTAAACATTATTTTCTCATCTAGCACTCTCATTGTAACCTCACAATTTTGTTTATCGATGAGTGTTTTTTCGGTTGCTAAGAATGGATGACCAAGTATGGTAGGAATGTTACGGTCCTCATCCATGTCTAGTATAATGAAATCCATTGGAAAGATGAACTTGTCTACTTTTACTAGCACATCTTCTACCATATCCTGAGATCTCTTAATCGATCTATTTTCCATTTGTAATGTTAGTGAAGTAGGTTTGGCTTTACCAACTCCCAATCTTTTGAAAATTGATAATAGCATAAGGTTAATGTTAGAACCCAAGTCATATAGGGATTTCTCAAAGTGAATGTTCCCAATAGTGCAAGGGATGTCAAAACTACCATGATCTTTCATTTTTGGGAAAGTTTTCTAGCAAGGATGGCATTGCAATCTTCAGTCAGGGTTATTATTTCATTATCTCCAAACCTTTTTTTCTTAGATAAGATGTCATTTAGATATTTGGCATAAGAAGGCGTTTGTTCAAGTGCATTTTAAAATGATATATTTATGTACATCTTCTCGAAGACATCTACAAATTTTAAAAACTACATGTCTAACTTTTGCTTTTGTAGTCTTTAAGGGAAAGGAATAATGAGCTTGTAAAGGTTTCTCTTTTTTGGTTGAATTATTTTCTTTTCAATGCTTTATTTATCCACTTGTTCCTCCGCATCTTTGTTGGTCTCATGTTCCTCCCCTAGAGTTTTACCACTTCTTAAGACTATGGTGTTGTAATACTCTTTACCTTCTCTTCTTGGGTTTATAATTGTGTCACTTGGAAGTTTACTTTGAGGCCTTTGAATTATAGCATAAGCCAGTTGCCCCATTTGGTGTTCTAAATTTTGAATTAAAGCCTTTTGAGTGGACGCTTTTGTATTTACTAATTTGATGAAGTATTTCATTATTAGGCTTATTAATCAATCAAACACAACCACCAATTTTTGATAAACTAACTAAATAAAGAAGCCTAAAGAATTATGAACTCATATTTAAAAAATAAAATAAAAAGAATAAAAGATGAAGAGAATAAACACAATTAAGCTCTTATGTGGTTAGTTTCAAATATTTGCTTATGTTTGTATTTATAGAATATTTTGAAGCACTTAGGTCAAAGTAAAATTACAAACTTGTCCATAAAATCAATTAAATGAATTTTAAGAAATAAGGACAATACTATTAAATTCCAATCCAAATTGTAATAAAAATACGTTTTAAAATTAGATAACTAACTACTTGATCGATCTAACCAAGTGCTCAATCGATTGAGTACATTGGTCAATTGATCGAATGTAGTCTCAATCAATATAATGATCATCTAATTAATATCCAAAAAAGGGTATCAATGTAGTGATTTAACTCGATTGATCTCATCCTCGATCGATCGAGTAAATCCCTTAATCGATCTAGTAATGCATTAAAATCAATTTAATTAGGTATTATTGCTTGATGGATCTAGTCACTATTGGATCGATCTAGTAGCCTATTTTCACATTGTTTCCATTGTATGTAATGTGCAATCTAACTTGTACAGAAATAAAAATATACTTTCATAAATATTCATACCCGAACCGAACCAAAAACACTATTGGCTATCTCATATGCTTGCTCATCGAAAACCAATACTCCACTTAGTACGCACGCTAAGAAAATCAACTATGTGATGTGTATAAACATGCTTGCATAAAAAATGTTCCTAACTATATACGTGTGTTTATTACTGATTAACAGTAACTAATCATACAAGAAGAAATAAAAATACACTAAGTATGAATAAAATAAAGACCATGTTTTGCACATGAGAAGCCAACAAACAGATACAAGAACAATGGGACTTACATTCATAATTGAAAACATTGAGGACGATGCTTAGTTTTGGTTAGGGGGTGCAAATAGATTGTTTTTAGTTAATTTAAGGTGATTAATTAAGTCTATGCATTTTTTGTTTGATGTCTTAAACATGTTCAAGGATTATCGTAAAAGTTAGATCTATTCATAGTTTATGGTTCATGCTTGGATGTAGAAATTGAGATGAACCCAAATTATTGTATAAGAACCAAATAGTGAGGACTACCTTGTGAGATGATTATTGAGCAATAGCATTTTATTTTAGCTAAGTGATAATCTTTATTATACTCTTTTAAACACTTTTCCTATGATTTTAAATGATTAGATAATCTCTATAGGTTTTGTACTTAATTTTAGGATTTTAAACATTCAATGAAGTATCACTTATTTAATTTCATTCTTTGACTAAATGACTTAGCAATAATTGAAAGTTTGTTCCTATCTTCATTTCATGCTTGGCATTTAGTAGAAAATGATAATATGGGGTTCTCTTAGAAAAAAAGAAAAAAGAAGAAGCTATATAAGTCGCTTACCATAATACATATAGATACATGAGTATGTTCCCTAAAAAAAGGAGAAAAAAATGATTTAAAAAAAAAAGAAAAAAAGTATAACTGAATACCATAACTCCAAATTCTTGAAAGTATATTCTATTAACTAATATTAGAAAGTAACATCTTGAAGTCAAATGCATTTTCATTTTTCTAGAAGAAAATATTTGATATTTCTTGCTTAATGATTTTGATTGAAGTATGATGTGAGTAATATGATGTCTTCTTAATTTTATCATTTGATTCCTTTTATGAGATCCACGTTATGCACATTTGAACCTTTCTTATTTATAAACACATGTGAATCTATTTGTTTTCTTCTTTACATAATTTATGTTTGCATATACTTTGTTGAGTGATTAAACCTATAGAATTAGTGCGATATTAAGAGTATATCTTGTGATAAATAAAGTTGAAGTGAATTCGTATTCTAAACACTAGATTTGGTGGAATCAATATAGTTATGTTTCTAGTAATGGGGCACAAATTTGAAATGTCTAAATAATTTAAAAGATAAATTTTGATCCTTTGAGATGTTAGATGAACTTGTGCTTCAGTTTCAATAATGAACTAAAAAGAACATGAAACATGAGAAATTTTGTAGATTTAAGTTTGTAGTTTTATTTTTAGTTTGTTATATGTCTTTTTAGTTTTAGTTATTGCTAAAGCACTAGCAAAATATAGATTTGAGGGGTATTTGATGAAAACTATTTTTGACCTATTATTTTCTATGTTTTTAACTTTAGTTTAATGTTTTACTTTGATTTTATCTAGTTTTCGAGGGTATTATCGTTTTATTATAGGTTGAAGTACTTTTATAAGAATAATGTACAAACACGACTTAAAATAGTAAAAATGGGACAATTAATGACAATTCACACAAGCCGAAACAAACTAGAATGACAAATATCAAAACTTCTATACGTGTCATTGCGCTAATATATTATTCTCACAGTAAGGATCCCTCAAATTCAAACTCATTTAGGTATTTATATGTGCGCCGTAGTGCCAAAACATCCATGCCATGGCACAACCCTCTCGGATCCACTTTCGTTTTCTGAAGTTTTATACGCATAGTAGTCCAACTTAAATCATATTATGGCACAACACTCTCATGATGCAACTGGAGAACCAAAAAATCAAGCCATATTGCGACACACAATAAATCATGTTGTGGTACGAGGGTAAAAATCCATCATAAATCCCAATAAGGATTCCAAACGTGTCTAACCCTAATTTTAGCCTATAAATACAACCTTAACTCACTCTTAAACATATATCAATCAAACCACCAACAATCCATAGTCGTTCCACCCCATATAGGGATAAATATAAAAAACCTCCTAATTGTGAAGAAGATCCAAGGATTTGAAGAAGATGGTGACAACTTATTTAGAGATCTAAAATCACTTCTCAAGAAGAGATCTTTATTGTTTTATATTGTTTTTTCTTTTTTGTAATCTTATGTCTTATGTAGTTGAATTAAATTTTTTTAATTTAACTATGATTGGTTAATTTTGTAATATGAGATTTTATGATTGCTTCTAGTGATTGGAAAAATAATTTTATGGTTAGAATAAATACAAATTTTATTTATTTCTTATTCATATTCTTAAAATATTTAATTATAAATTAATACTAGAGCAAGTCTTTATTTATAATTAAAGAAAATATTTTAAAATAAGCTTTAGATACATCATATGTGCTTGTTTGTGCATTAGTGAATGAGAATTTAATTTAATTTTATTGATCAATTTCAAGCCAGAATAAGGAAGTAATTTAAATATAAATTAATGATTGACCAAGTCTTGATTTATAATTAAAAAATATATTTACCTTATATTTATTAATTAATTAATTTTAAATCTGACTTAAAAGGTTATAATTAATTGAGAACTGTGTGGACTCATCATGACCATGGAGGCTCGCTTATTTAAAAAAATCAATAAATCTAACTTGAATTTTAATCATTTAATTCATTCTTTCTACGAAGGGACAAGTAAATTGATTTCTTATATTCATTTATCATATGCATGTTTCAACTATAATATAATTTACCTATGATATTTAGTTATTAAAGTAATTTAGAATTGATAGTCTTTTTCTGACAACAAACAACTAATATATTATTTTAGATTATTTTTCTTAACTAATTTAAAAGATAATTTAAGTTTTTTAAAAAAGTTGACCAATTCCTTTAGAGATAGACCTTAAGGTAATCATATACTCACTCTACTAGTGATTCGTGCACTTGCAAACAATTAAAATTTGTGCATATGTTGGATAGGAATACAATAACTTGACGTAAAAGCAAGAAGAATCATGTGTTCTCTTGCCAATAACTTTCTCATTATCATCAAAAGTACCAAATAAGGACTCACCAGAACGGGTGATTCATTGCCACATACAAAGTGTGTGCAATAAATACATAAGCATACACATCGCAACAAATAATATAATGACAAGAAAAGATCGTTCCTATAGAGATTATTTTATTAAAAACTAATTTTTAAAACTAAAAAAATTAAAAATCAATTTTTTTATATTTTTATATTTTAAGGAAGTAAAATTAAAATAACTAAAAGTAAATAACAATAATTAATTAAATAAGATTTTGTAACTAAAAAGATCTCTAAGAAAATATCTAGGAATACTTAATTCCTTAATTTTTTAAACATGTGAATCGCTAAAATTTCTTCAATATAATTATCAATTGAATCTAACCTTATTTCTCTCTCAAGTAAACTACACATCATATAGTAATTAATTTAATCACACTCTCATGTCAATTAATTTAATCACACTCTCATGCCAATTAAATTGCATACTACTCACTAAGTTCATCAATTATGGATCACATACATACGAATCATACATATTTGCCTAAAAAATATGCATGTTATTTAATCAAGACAAATAATTAAATAATTCTCTCAAATTTATTTAATTACCTCTATAGTAAATTGTTAGTCAAATAATTGATAGCATAAAAATCAGATTAAATAATATAATTAAATTAAATTTATAATTGAGGTAAAATATTAGATCATCACATGGTGAAAATTGAGTTTATAAGATCCCTAAATTCATAAATTAACTACACATAATTATGTTCATAAAACTCATATTTTCATAAAGAAAGACAAAAAATTATAAATAAAAGAGTAAAAGAAGAAATACAATTAATCTTTTGAATTGTAAAATTAATCTCTTCTTGAATCTCCACCAAAATTGTGTCCTCTCTTGAATTTTTTTGTATTTTTCTCTCTTTTTAGCTCCAAAAACTAAACAAAATTATGCTAATGACGGCCCCTTATGGTTTATACGGTGATTAGGGGCTTAAATATTGCTAAGGTGCGATTTGGACTGTCAAATGAGCTTCAGATCAAGAATTGAGATCAAAATAATCAAAACTGACAACACCAACCAATCACAGCGTGACACGTAGAAGGGGAAATTCATTGGGTAAATCAGAGAGTGATGTGTGGTAAGGAGGACCAATCAGAGTCAACGAGACGCAGTGTAATGTGATTCGTAGAAATGGATGTTGTGGAACGCGATGAGTAATCGGGTGGTGACACATGGCATAAAAGTTTGACCGTACTCCGAACACAGATTAAACATCATATTAAACGTCATGTTGACACGTGGCACATGTTTTATCTTCCTCACACGCAACGTAATGTGATTCGCTGTCCCTACTTACGTGACATTTGCGTGACATGGAACGTGACAACTCATGATTAACCCTACGTTAAAAATCCATAAAGATTCCATAACTCTACTTCCCAATAAGGATTGTACAATATGTAATTCTCTGTAGAACTACTATATGAACTCTGATAACTCTAACAGAGCACCTTCCAATGTAACCTGTTTTTCAAGTGTTATATATATGCCTCCCTTGTAAGTTTTTCAAGTGTGATCTTCTAAACTCTATGAAAAACTAAGGTTCTTCTTTAAAAAACTCTAACAAATTCTTTACACTGCATGAATTTTAGGTTATCAATTAATTCTTAATTTGAAAAATTCTAACAAATTCTTTACCCACGAGATGCAACATGATTTTAAGGTTTTCAATTAATTCTATCACATGTTCTTTATGTGGTAATCGACTGAGAACATCTATCATTTATTAACTTCTTATGGATCCAATCAGACTATTTGGTGTAGATGGAACAAATTGTCCATATTAGCAAATGTTACTTTCTCTTCAACACATGATTTGATCTTACAAATTATTAACAGGAATTTTAGTATTGTCGTCACTTTTATGGAAATTTTATTGGCAATTACTTACTTTTGATAAAATTTGGAGATCCAAAAATGACATTATTTTTAGAGAGATATCACCAACATTAGACTCAATTCAATGTAATCTAGAAGTTAAAAAAAAAACTGAATTTAGCAAGCTCATCCCATCAAAGTAACTACAATCAAATGATTTTAATCCTATTTTGAATGTTCCATCGACGTAAAATCAATTTTAATACAAATTTAGTAAAAGATAATAACATTAATGCACATCTAATTAGAAACCATCAAGGTGAAATAGTTTATAGCTTCTCGTAGCCCTTTATTGGAAATTATCCATTATTGTCACTAGAAACAATCATTTTAAATTTATCTTGAAGGAGAGGATTTCAATTTATCAAAGCTTTATTTGAAGACATTTTTAGCATTTCATGGGAGGCCCAATATATATACAGCCAAAACTTCATCTATTAAATTTTATATGTTTACTACTAAATAATACCTAAAAATATTAATGTAACTACTCATGAGCTCTTAATAGTAGTGTTAAGGTACTTCTAATAGTAAAAACAAAAATCAATAGTCAAACATTGGTTGTAGACCCCTTTATGTTAGTATTTATATGTACATCAAACTCACCATTCATTGAATTAACTTTATGTGATTAAGCTAGCCCATGTTGCTTATAACTAACTATACAAAATTCCCATCATCTCATAGCTTTAATCAATCCTTTGGCCAATAACTTTAGCATTACTCAAATGAGAATATATAATTAATTATAGACCACATTTAGAGGGGATATTAAAGGCAATAAGAATATTCCAATAATTATAGACCATTCTATGATAGAGTTTATACATACTATGGGTCTCACCAGCTATTAGGTTAAGCTTTTTGAATTGGGTCAACTCATGATGGATATTGCCTTAAAAACTTACATGGCATCAAAGCATAAAATGTTTGATTTGAATCTCTCCAACTACAATACTTTCACTCACATAGGTCAACATTAAATCTTTGGTCCTTTCCCTATTTCTTTTGTACCGTTATGTTTATCTCTGCTCAGCTTACAAGCTCCTTTGAGCCAATTTAATTTAAAATTATCAAAATAATAAATGCATGTATTCAAGTGAGGAAGAGTGTTAACCCAAAATATAAGATTCAAGAAGATTGTTAGTCCACCTCTAATCAGCTTAAAGTTTATAAGAACTGATTGCTAACATTCTTCTAACAATATCTAAAGGCCATATAGATAATGACATTTTTTGTAAAACTCTTAAGCAAAACTAAACATAAATAGTAGCGACAAAAAAGAAAAGATAATACAACTTAACAACACCATAAATAGTGCAGCTCCTCAAGACACTGATATGAAGTCATGTCACATTTGCAATAGGCCTTGAGGATGTAAGTTCCATGGCATAAGGCTTTCATATTTCTAATTACCGAAACAAACAAGACACGCTAATTAATCATGCATTAGGGAGCCCATTGAAGCTGTACGTACTGTTGTTCAAACTCGCACTTCTAAACTGCAGCATTTGCAGAAAATAGACGGGTTAAGTCTCAAGCACGTTTATTTGACCAATAGATAGATGACGCATTCATAAGGACATAAGGACAGTGGGAAGAATAGGTAACTTGATAAGATAGAGAAACCAGGGTACCTTCTCAGTGGCATCAATTATTCCCAAATCGTCTCTGCTTCCTTTCTTTAGGAGTTCGATACGGGCTTGTTTAAGATGATTCTGCTCCTCGGCCTGAAAGTTTTACAAGGAATATCAGTGTTTTCCCCAATTACTATTCCTAAAAACTAGAATGAACTTTTTGACATGAATACCTCCATTTTTGATAGGACATGATAATTTCCTTAGGTCCGTAGATAATATAAAGGGATCAATTTCACATCCATAAAGGACATGTAGGAGAGCAGGGGATAACAAAAATTTCACCCACAATTAACTGCAAGCAGATGGTTTATCACTCAATATACTAGCATTACATAAATGGACACAATACACCACTCACTTTGTGAGTGGCAATGACACAATATCATATATTTTTTTTACAAGTTCTATCAGGGCATCAATAGCAAATTTCTAATGAACTATTTATTATGTTCATTCAAAATAACGTTTTAAAAGGCGTTTTAATCCTCCAGGAAACCTCTTTTCACAAGTCACATGGGGAAGCATAACCTTAAAGTGTATTTTGGCATAATCATCAATTTTAACGGAAAATTTTGATAAGGAATAAAATGAATATAAAGATGAATAGGAAGTAAACATTGCTGTAATTAATAAATTACAGGGAATATACCTTGCTAAACTTCCAAATATTGACAAATACAAATTCTAAACCAGTAAATCCATAACTAGAAAAGAGTATGAACAGACCTATGCAGTTTCCACTTCTCACATCCAAATCAAATTTATAGAGCATTACAAGCAGAGGCAAGTGCCCACTTTAATCAAAAACACAGATGCCAATTTCCACAACAGTCATTACCCAAAAAAGAGTATAAATCACTTATGAATAATTGCACCAAAGACGGCAGAAAAGGCATTAATATGGTAACATTGCACTCCGTAAAACCAATAATTTAGAAGAATTACAGTGAAGAACCCAAAACTCGCAGCTATGGAAGGAGAGGCACTGTAATGGTTGTTTTGTGTTTAAAGAGGTAGGGAAAAAATTTCTTTTTTCTCTTGTTTTTGCTTCATTGGGCCAGATCTGATTTTGGATACCTGGTCCAAAAAAACTCAAAAAAGTGAAACAATAGACGGTGTGAGGCTTAGGCCTTGTGAGCCACGAGGATAGTGCCATGAGGAGTATGCCTCCTGCCCTCTTTGAAAATACCTTGATACATAAGCCTTGAGGCAAACCTGCTACACCTTTCCATAAGGCACACCATAAGGGTCACATCATAAATGCCTTTGAAAATCATTATCTGGATATATACGAGTTATCCTAAAACCAAATCTAAAGCAGCCACTTTACCATTTTTTATGGTAAACTTATAGAGTAACAATTCCAACTCAATGCACAATTCAACAAATATTAGATGGATACCATCTCCACCTAAAAATATAATTTCAAATATATCAATACAGTATAGTTGCATAAATTACCGTTTGCAGCAGCTTTGTCAAGTACTGGATCTCATTCTTCTTTACCATTGATAGGTTGTCAGATATATCAGTTACACTACTCCTGCATTTGAACCAAAACAATATAATGAGGGTGGAAAATCAGAAATTATGTTATCTTATGAGAAATCTACTTTCATATTGAAACCTACGCAACACCAAGAATCACTTGAGCTCGTCTATTTTTGGAAAATGACCTAAAATCAAACCGAGTCATTATGTTACATGAACTCATCTTCCGGACATCCTAATCTATTTTGCATGTATCAAGCTGTCAGATACACCTAATTTTCACAATTTTATGTAAACGTAAACCAATTTGGTTGTCTAGTATCCCAAAATTGGAAGAGTCCATGTAACAGATACAAAGTGACATGGAAATTTACATAAGTTCTAAAACATGTTTCTATTTGGTTTTGGATCAATCTACCAATCACATTAGCACCTCTTGTTCACAAAAATTAGAGCCTACCAGATATCATGTCATAAAGCCAAATGGGACCTTGGCCCCTATTTCATAGGTTGTTCATAAATGAGTCATATATAGTTGGAAAGGCTACACTTTGCACCTGAAAGCCACATTCCACATGTACATCCAGGACCATAATGAGAGACAATTAAGGAAGAAGCAACAAACAACTACGTGTATGCAACTAAAATAATGTTTGAAGCCTACTAGTCATCGACAAGGAGAGGGAAAGTAAATAACATACAGAGCATAATGACCCATTAGTGAGGCTATATTTTATATTCGTTATCATTATGAATTAAAAAATTGAGATATTATATCATCGATAATATCCAATATCAATAAGGTTCGATATGGATATGACTATGTAGTGTCGTTTTAACCAAATTATTGGGATATTATCGAATATCGTTGATATATTGTTGATTAATTCAACTTTATCAAGTCTTCCAATTTACCTTTCAATTTTCAAAATTCCCATGGGAATTGCTAAGAGAATAGAGAAAATAATAAGGGACTTAGTGAAAGAAGTACAATTCATTTCGTAAATTAGGAGATGGTACTAAGATCAAAGAAAAAATGGGGTTAGGCATTGAAATTATAACAGCAAGTAATACGGCATTGATAGGCAAGTGGTTTTGGAGATTCCCACTCAAGGAAAACTCTATTTTCCATAGAGTTATAAGTAGTAAATATGGGTTAAATGAGAATGGATAGGATGCGGGTAGGGGATTGCAAGGTGGTGAAGGTAATCCTAAGATAGCAATTGCTAAGATTTTAATTTTTTCTTTTTTAATCTGAGATACAAGGTGGGAAATGGAGTAATAATTTAATTTTGGAAAGATTTTTGGTTGGAAGGTGGTTATTTTACAACAAGATATCCAAGGTTATATAGTTTAAGCTTGAATAAAAATGCTCCAATAAGTATATTGTTTTCACAAGAAGGTTGAATCTTAGAATTAGAAAAAATTTAAATAATTGGGAGGTTGATGATTTTGTAAGGTTGATGTTAGGTCTGGAATAAGTAAATATCAAAGTTAATAGTAGTGACACAAAGATATGGATTAATGAATAATTTTTTTTGTAAATCTTACTTTGAAATTCTTGTGAAAGATCTTAATATACTAGATTTTGATCAATATGCTTAAGCCAAGCAAAGTTAAGGTGTTGAAGTAACTAATTGTTCTTGGTAAAGGGCAACACAACGGATCGAATTCAATCAAAATTTCCATATTTGCACCTAATTGGTACATCCTTTGCAAGAGAAGTTTTAAAGATATAGATCATTTATTTCTTCATTGCCCAATTGCACATAATCTTGGATCTAAGCTACAAAGTAACATGGGTTTTTAATGGGTCATCTCAGGATCTTGCAAATCGTTGTTGTTAGAAAATTTTAACATATATGGGAATAATATGAAAGCTAAGAAAACTGCAGTGTTGTAGAGCCGTGGGATTGAAGAAATTCTTTGGGAGTAGTGGTTTGAAAGAAATAGTAGAATTTTTAAGGAAACTAAAAATGATAACAATCTATTAAAAGATGAAGTTTTATTTTTGGCTTCAACGTGGGTTTCAGTTTTAAAACATTTTCTTATAAGTTATAATTAGGGAGCTTGCTTATCTTAAGATTATGGGATGTGTTTTGTAAATAGACCAACTTATAGTTAGAATTTTCTTTTGAGTGAATTGCTTTTCCACATTTTTGTACTTTTGTATATATCTTTATATAAAAATATATTATGATGTTTCTTATAAAAAAATAGACTTTATTATTAAGTAAAACAGTATCTGCAGATGGCAATAGATTATTTTGGGTCTCTTAATGAATATGGATTAGCAGTAATAAAAGTAATAAACAAGACTTTTAGCAATGGGTTTAAATGCCATTAAATTATATTGTAGACTAAAATTGGGTTCTCAGTAAAAACATTTGAAGAAATTATGTTTAGGGACTTTGACAATTTTAAGTTGACTATTTAAATAGAAATAGGATATTGTAATTTGAGCACAATAATACCAAATTTGTTTTTCCACAAAATGTGCAACCTTTATTTTGATATGTTTTAGTCTTAGGCTTCACAGTAAAAGAAAAGCACAGATGTGCAGTTGACAGTTAGTGACTGCAAGTCATTATGATACTGTTGACAGCAATCCTACTAAAAACTTCATTGTATGTAAAATACACAAATGTTATTTTCCTGGCAATTTCTTCAATTGACCTGTCCATTCTATGTCATTTTCAACACTGGCTTTAAAGGACTTATCTACGTGTAAATTTACCTATAAATTATGAAAGGCATTAATCGGTACCTACTTATCAGAATACAAGGGATCCAGGTTTTGTTCTTCCACAAATTGTTCCAAGGAATCAAGAGCAGAACAAATCTGCGCATGAAAATTTGACATGATCAGTGTTTTTACAGATTCACCTTTTGTACATAATAGAAGAGCATATAGGCACAAAAGCAGGTCAGAAATCCAACTTTCTCTGCAAAATCCACATGCCATTGGTGGGTAATTGTATAAATCGGTTTATCATAACGCATGCAGGACAGTAATATTATCTTACAACAAAATAGCACTTCTTTGACAAGTGATCTCAAATGAGCAAATATGCCAAAATCCATTATGTTGAAAAATCAAATAAGAGAGAACACTACAATGCTAATTAGACTTGCTCAATTAAGAACCCTAACTCAATACAGAAGCCCTAGACTTCTTTTGCATCCAATACAATTTATCTCAATTGTAGATCTATTTGTGAACACTTTCCTGCATGCTCAGGTTCAATAGGATTACATATTGTTTGGATCCGCATTTATACCTGTCATTGAACGTATGAATGTTCATGAACACATTTAAATGCACAGCAGTTTATTGGGTGCTATATGAAGCCTACACCTAAAATTGATGTATTTGAATGCTGAAGCAATGTCATCTTTTGTTAACAAAGAGATTAGAATCAAGCACAATATGGTACCAAGTTTGCAATCTGGTTCATACAAAAAGTACTCAATCTTATTTAAAAATATTTTATTGAAATACACTGAACGGCACTAAGTCTTAAATGATATGGGCACTTTTGGTGCTTATGCAGGAATTAGAGAGAGAAGAAAATAAAAACAAGATTGTTCATGGTTATTTATAACCCCATAAAAAAATTTAATATTATTAAAGTTTCTCTATTCTGAACCCAATACCTCTGTGCGAGTAAGAGAGTTAAGATAACATGTGCTTGTTACTACCTTCCATTACCACCCACTCCCACCCATCTTTGCCCAGCCAAACCTCTACTTTTCAGACCACTATTGCCACCTCCTTCTGCCAGATTCTCGACCTGCCATTGACCTCTTTCTGAAACAGTTCTATCCATATCCCCCACCACCCACAACCAACTTTACCCAGCCATACCGTTATCTTTTCCGACCATGATCACCACATCTGTCTGCTGGAATATTGACCAGCCATTGCTAACAAACAGGGAACAGGGAGACAGCCTTTTAACGCTCTTATAACCACCAACCTTCTCTTAACCATCAACTACCCCAACCCCTACACATTCCAAGTAGCATTTCCTAGTCCGCTGCCACCGGTGGTTACTGTTACTATTGTATAGCTAAATAAGGCAAAAAATACCAACTTTTTTCCACTAACCTCTAAGGTTTTGTTAGCCGCTGCCTCTGATCCCTAGATCCTACCCTTCACCAACCCTGACTAAATCCAACCTTGTAAGCCAATGTTCTTTCTGGTGACCCAATTTTTGAAAATTTACAGAACTTTTTTGGGCACTTTTATTCCCTATCAGCATTTATTTTGCAAGAAGTATGCTGTTAATAGAGCTAAGTTGTTCTGTTTGGTTGCTAACGCTTTGAGTTTCTTTATGAGAAAATCACTAATAAACGGTATGATTATTTAACAAGAGATGTTCAAATTGCACACATGTTGTTTATTCTTGAAATACATGAATCTTCTCTTGGTTCGTTGGTATTTGTGACCGAGAGGTCTAGATTTGCAAGTCATTGCTTGATGTGTGGTTTGGAGAATTAAGATGGATTGTTGATTGGTCGAAGGAAATTGATGCTTTGGAGGATATTTCTAACTTTTACAAGAAGCTTAGAAGGGACAATTCTTGGTTGTGTTTTACAACAAACATAAACAAGTTGAATATTTTGCAACTTTGTCTAGATTGTTGGCAAATGGGATAAGGGATATTATCACTATCCCTGCTGATAAGGGGGATAAAGGGTGGAGTATTGGCATAAATGATTTATGTTTTCTTATATGGAAGATCTCCTTACGGTAAACAGTGAAATAACAACCACATAGCTAGAAAAAGTATGATGGTTAAAAAAAGACATACTTTGGGATAAAGGTTCTGTGTTTGGAAGAAGAGATTATAAATTGGAATCTATTGTGTTTGAGATGATATCAGACATAGCTAGTTCTATATCCAGAAAAGGTTGTAAAAACACTTCCAAGTGTAAACTTAGCCTTGTGCCTTTCATGGTAGATAAAGATTTATTGTTCCGTGAGTTTACGAAGTTTCAATAATTTTGTCTTATAACTATTATATAGTTATAAATGACTGAGTTTAAAGTGACATATCAAATTTTGATTGATAATCTGTATTTTAATTATCAATGTATTTATTCATATAATCAATCCAATTATCCACGTTTTTAATATATCCTACCTTTTAGCATTCTTAGAAATTCTTATTAATAATTAATAAATAACTTTATCTTATAATAACTATTTTAAAGACAATACCATTTTACCCTAACATTTACACTTAGATCATTTAGGCCCTTTAAAGTATGTCATGTTTCACAATCTATTTTTTAATAAATGTCATTATTGTTTTTATTGGAGTAATATCTGAAAAGAATTAAATTATAAAAAACTTTTTGGGAAGTTGTTTAGTCATAACAATTGGAAAGCCAAGAGTTATAAATTAATTTGCTACAAAAGCTTTAAGTCATATTAATTAGTATAATTGAGAAACTAAAGAGTATATTGGTAAGCGAGAGTATAATTGATATTATACATTAATGGTAACCGTATATGACTTCAGTTATTCATGCATATTAGAAAATATAATTGTGGCTAGCACTTAGCAGAGCATTAAAGTAATAATGGCTTGCTATATCCGAATATTATAACTATTATAAAACAGTGCATTTCTATTTTCATATGCTTAGTCCTATAAATGATATGTCAAACATTAATCGGTGAGATGAACTCCAACTATCAATATATTACTACATATAATTTAATTTAATTATAAATTAATTGTTATTTATTTATTTTTTAAATTATATTTAGTATAAAAAATAATTAATTTCATGTATTAATTATCTTTAATTGAGGAATTAAAAGGAAAAACCAAACGACTCTCAAAATAATTGATTCTATGTTAAATAGATTTAAAATTTAAAAATTCTTTTAGTAGAAATTTAAATAGGAAAAACTAAAATATTCTTGAACATTATAATAATTATCTATTATCACAGAATTAAAAGAGAAAATCAAAAGTTGGAAAAAATGTGAATTTTAATTTTTTTTAAATTACATTTACTATATAAAAAAGTAATTGATCCTTTTTGTTAATTACCTTTTAATGTGAGAATTAAAAGGAAAACCAAACACTCTTAAAATAATTAATTCTATGAACATATATTTGAAATTTATAGATTGTCTTAGTGATAATTAAAAAAAATCAAGAGACTTATTACCATTACAATAATTGTCTACTATTACAAAATTAAAGAGAATTAAAAGTCTCCTAAATATATGTTACATTTTAATTTATTTTTTAAATTATATTTAGTGTAAAATACAATTAGTTCTATATGTTAATTATCTTTTTCAAGGCGAATCAAAAGGAAAAAATCAAAAAGACTCTTAAAATAATTAATTCTACATGAAAGAGTTGATGAAATTGATAATTATTGATTGAATGGATCTAAAATTTATAAATTATCTTTTTGTGAAAATTTAAAAAGAAAAATATCAAAAGACTCATAAACATTCAATGTTTTAAAAGGCTTGTTACTTCCACTGAGGCGAGGCGTATATCACAAAATAACATAATAATTTTATAACCTCACATCGTTAATAATATAACAATCCAATCACTACTAAAACATCTAAACATGACAAAGTTAAGATCCATAAAAAGTTAACAAAAAAAGACATTAATAAAGTTCATCAAAGAGCTAGCAACCAAGCATTGGATAAAAATATCTTATGTTTAGAGTCTATCCTCATCATATTCTTCAATCTCAAATGTAAGTCTTCCAGGGTTTCAAGTAATTCAAACTGCTATGTTATTCATTTTGTAAGGATATATAAAGTGTATAAACAAACAGTTCATTAAAAAAACATTTTATAGGAAAATACTTGAAAATAACAAAAATAGCATCCTTAAATGTTACAAGCACAAAAATAGCACCTCTTTATATCCAGCCCATATATTTTCACTATTAAAAAAAGTATGACACATTATTTCACTTTGAACATCGTTCAAACTGAATTACAGAAATTTAAACCCGTTCAATATTATTGAGGTATTATTATATTGTTAAGTAATAATGCTGTTATTTTTTTGTAATTTTCCAAAAAAATATTTGCAGTATATCAACAATTCAACAAACAAAATAAGAATAAACAATGAAGAAAGAAAAGGGGAAAAAACAAGAATAGGGTAAAAAAGAAAAAAATAAGAGAAATATCAACAAGGAAAAATAAATCTACTTGTTTTTTTTTTAAAACTGCTTGTTGAAAGGAACATGAGGTTGTTGAAGGTTGCTGAAAGAAAAGGAACTGAAAAGAACAAGACCAGAGGAAGAGGAAGAAAGGGGATGCTTAGAAATTCCACCATAAAAGCTAAGGTTTTTTCACTTTTACTTTCACTTTGTTAGTATTTTTTATTTTTATTTTTTTGTTTTTTTAGCCTGCATTTACTTCCTCAAGTAAAATATTAACGTACTTTATCTAAGAGTCTAAGTGATGCCTTAATTTTGCATTTAAGCTCACCAATTTTTCTTTTCCTGGTATTAAATAAAGACAATAAGCCTCAATAGCCTCAGTGCATAGCATCAATGCCTGAAAAAAGGCTGAAACCTCAACATCAAAAGGTGTATAAATTTTTCAACCACTAATAAACTAGCCTCAAGGCTACCCAAGTGAAAAAAAAGCCCTAATGAGAACCTCAAGGCTAGCCGCAAAACGTTTTTTGAAACCATGTGAACATTATAATAATTATCTATTATTACAAAATTAATAGGAAAAATCAAAAATCTCCTAAATATATGTTAATAGATTCCTTCTACTTGCTTATATAATATAATTTCATATTGAATCAAATATTTTGACAATTTTAATATTTTCCACAATTTCTTCTCCTAATTCCAAATGTTAAAATAAATCAAATGTGTTTAGGTATTATTACATATCTTACATACAAGCAAAAGGATACCAAGGTGATTCTCTCTTTTATGTTTTAGTTTGAATCTTGTGTAGTCATGTCTCCAAGTACATAGTCGTTTTAAAAACTGTGAAATTAAGTATTTTGAGCGAGAAATGAAACTTCACTTAATTATTGAATGTCATTGCTATTGTTGATGGTTTTATATGTCTTAGTACAAGATTAATCATTGTACATATTTTTCATTTACCTTATTTTCCAACGTACTCCTCAAGTTTATCTTTTCTTCACAAATGCCCATAACATTTCAAAATATCTCTAATAATGCTAAGATCAATAACAACGTTAACTTTGTCTTTTCCATCCATTATGTATCGTATAGTTATCTTTATAATTTTTTGTGAAATTACTGAATTATCCTTTAAAATAATAACAAAGTAAAAAATATATTTACTATACTTGGTTAAGAAATAAATATCTATAATAAATAAAGAAATACATACAAATATAAAAAACTTAAATTAAAAATTAATCTAATGATTGTGAGTTCTTTCTTTACTCATATCTCTCCATCTCTCTCATACCATAACTTTTTTAAATATTTCTATTATTTTACATTGTTCAAAATTTTCTCTCATAGTTGAAATTTATTAATAAGAAAATTGATTAACTAATTAGTTAAACTCATTAAATATATATATTTAAAATTTTGACAATCTTATAAAAAATTAAAAATTAAATTTTAGTGCAATTAACATAAATAAAAAATTACTCTATGCATTCAAAAAAGTGTTTATATTAATTGGATAGTTTACTAAAAACGAGTTTATTATAATTTAATTCAAGTTAATTAATCCATAAACATTAACTTATTAAATTTAATCTCAATTATTTAAATTTTTATAAATCATTTTAATTTGTTAACTTTATTACTGATTCCAATTGAACCTTAATCATTTACAGATAATTTATAAAAAAAATAGAGTAACAACTTTAATGCATGTGATTTAGGATAAATAAATAAAACAATTTCATTCATAGTAGGACAAACTTTCATTTAGGTAGTAATTTTATGTAAAAAAATTAATTTACTACTTTTGATTTCTTTTAATTAACTACTTATATTATTCAAGAGCTTTTCAATTAGTTATTCTAGCCAAAAATTCACAAATTTTATCGAAAAATTAAGTCACATGTACGACATATAAATTATAATTTTATTATCTTATTAACAACACATCCTTATAAATTCATATATTGCTTATGCAACTTAAATATTTCGATCAAATTGATCAATTTTTGGCTAAATTAATTGATTGAAAGACATTTTAGTAATAAAAGTAGTCAATTGATACAAAAAATATTAAAAATAATAAATTAAAATTGTTTCCATAACATTAGTACCTAATTGGATGTTTTCCCTTCATTGTATGTTTTTCAATTTCATTTTTTTAATGATAAGCATGTGGATACTTTTTTTATTTTATTTGCATTTTTTTGTTTCTCCAATATCTATGCTTTATATTATTAGAATAAAATAAAAATATAATATTTTTATTTTTTATTTATTTTATTATTTTAGTATTTTAGTATTATTAATTATTTAATATTAAAATAAAAAAATTTAGCTTAAAATCAAAGTTGCACCACGATTTTAACAATATTATAAAAATGCTATTAACTAACCATTATCTTTACTTCCTTAAAGTCATACCTTTGACATCTTTTAAAGGTGATATTTGTGAAAATTAAGCAAACCTCAAAGGTATTATTGATATTTTCTCTATTTTCAACTTCACCACTCTGATTTTAATTTTGGATTTTTTGATTTATGTATTTTTGAGCTTTTGAATTATATATGTTACTTTCAAGTAAGTGCAAGGCACGTGGGCTTGCTTTTTTTTTAACACAAAGAAAAATGCAAACTAAATATTATAGCCTTATTAGCTCACATGTATAGCATAAAGTGGGTTTTTTTTCTTTTCTCTAAGCTAGAGATATAATATTTTATTTAATATCATATTAAAAAAATGTATAATAAACAAATAAAAACAATATTCTAAAATTTATGATTAATAACAGTCTAAATTTTAATTGACACTTATTTACAAAAACATTTATACAAATGTATCATATTCTAAACTTATATAATAATTTGTTGTGTCTAAGTATCCGTGTCTAAAATTTAGACACTTATTATCTGTCTTCGTGTTATAAAACTTTAAATTTTACAAGTCCGACCTTTGGATACATACTTGTACCCAACACCCGACACCAAGTCCATCTAACATAGGCAAAAAGACGACGCTTATAGGTATTTAAGGGAGCCCCTAAATTTTGTAAGTAGTCTAAATTGCCAAACATGTATTAGTGCATTATTCTTTTGCACTCATCACCTTAATAGATTTACATTTTATTGAATGCTAAAAATAAGGGAAATATAAATTAATTTTCTAACGAGGATAGTTTTTAATCCTATTATAATCATGCAGTAATTGATTTTGTAATTTGCTTGAGAGGTGAAATTCTAGATAATGTCTTGCTACGGAAATGATTTAGGCCACTACCATTTGAGCCTTAATGTTTACCTTTAGTTTCTTTTTACCTACATTGATAGCCTAACCAAAATAATATGCCCCATTTACCTTTCACACTACACCCCAAGAAAAGAAGAAAAAAAAATAAAATGAATAAGTTTGGTGCAGTATCTCAACAAAAAGAAAATAAAATGTAAAATAAAGAAACAAACAAACAAGTTTGGGATGCACTAGTTGTGATGACAAAGGTCAAATGGTACCTGAGAAGAATATGTAAGCTATGGTGTGGTTTTAGGCCTAAATGTTTCCATTTGCATCCCATACCCAAACCTTACATTTTAAGCATGAAGAAGTCATATTAATCTTAGGCTTAATATTTTATATTAGTAAAGAGAAGTGTGACAAGTGAACCTATTAAGCTTGCTATCTTTATTTAGACTTAATCTTCATTGCATGTTCACTTGAGCCTAACTAGTGCACGATATGATTAAATCGAATGCCATGTCTCATGCACACAAAACTTTTAATTAGAAACTAAGGATACACCTGAATGAATGCATTTGTTGATATTTTGTTATGTGGAATGCTCTGTGCAACCTTTGAGGGATTGAAATGTTTGTCAAACATGCATGTATCTATGGTTGTGTGTTCATTAATAATTCATCTACATCTTATTTAGGTAGTTTTAATTTTAATTTTACTTGAGGACAAGCCAAATGTGATGAACTCTAATGAAAATAAAGTTATCATTATACTTGCCGACTTAATATTTGTATATTTTATTAAATAAATGGTATTTTTAGGCTTAAAATATTTAAATATAATTTTTATGTGCAATAGGAAGAATATATTAATTTTCTAGATTTTTTTTGGAATTTTTTGATGTTTTATGAAGTTTTTACAAATTATTTGGGATCAGGTAGATCTGCTTAGTAGTTGCATTAATGTACTTGAAAGGATCAGGGACAAAGCAACATTGAGCACTTGTGTAACTCGTGTTAATTGAATAGTATTAGGAAGGTGAACACAAATGTTCAAATTCAACTAAAGTTTTTAAGTTATGCTTTTTTGTCTAATGGTGTGTTTACAAGAATAGTACGAAAAATATTGATCATTTATTTTTTCATTGTTCAGTTACATATCTTCTTTGATCAAGTTACAAAAGAATATGAAAATATAATGAGATACTCTTGGACCTTGTTGATCTTTATTTATCAAACCTTTTTACACGTATAGGAGAAGCAGTAAGACTTCAAAGATAAGGGTGTTGTAAAACTACGGGTGGGAGAAACTCTTTGGGACTTATGAATAAAGAGGAATAAGAGAATTTTTTATGATAAAGAGAATGATAGTAATTTTTGTGGGATAAAATTTTATTTTTTGTGTCATCGCGTTAGTTTCTAGAGAATTGAAATATTATTCTTAATTTCTCGTAACTTACAATTGGAAAGCTTATTTATCTTTGTTAGGTTTTGGAGATTTGTTTTGTACAAGACATATAGCTAGTTTTTGGTATAGTTAGGTGATTCTTTTTATAACACTGGTTAACCTAATACCTTTGTAATCATTACTTATTTTAATATCATATATGTTTCTTATCGATAAAGAGTTTAAGATAACAATCTGATACACAAAGGAGGAACAAGGAGCCATCCCTTAGTTGAAATTTCATTTTCTATAATCTTAACAAATGATTTTATATGTTTCTGACTCGGTAACTTGAATTAACTCATCAATCAGTTTAATAGTCTATGGCAAAGTTATAATGCACAAATTCACGTTCTAATAAAAACACAATAAAAAATATACCTGATTCTCAATGCATATCGACTCGAATTCAGCCTGCAAATTCAAAACAAACAGTTGACATTAGATTGTACATGTAGCTAACATCACACATGGCCTGATTGAAATAAGAACTATCGCACTTGCTAATACAAAAATGTTAATCAAAGGTCTTCTTGGGGGAAATTTCATCAAGTACAGGTGACAGTATTTGATTGGTACAAATGGGTACAGGCAACGCACACAATGCATAATCAACTGGGGTTTGAATTTCAAATAAAAAGTTTTAGGATAATTATCTCTTAATTTAATTTTGAATTAAATATTTATGACTTGATGTCTTTTGGAAATGGATGATAATAAATATAAAAATTAACCTCAAAATAATATATTATTTTGATATTATCTTACTGATGATTCAATGCAATATTACGATATTACCATTAAATTAATTCTATAATTATACCCTCGTATTCAAAATTAAGGACATGAAGGACATGTTTGGTTCGTAAAATGAAAACGTAATTGGAAGGATAATAAAAATGAAATTCAATATTACTATTATTATGTTTGCTTAAACAGTGGAATCAAAATAATAAAAATATTAAAAAATAAATTTTTTTTTTATTTTCAAATGAGATAAAATGAAAAAAATAATAAATAATTATACACATATATGAGAAAAATAGAGTATTATAACGCATTCCATAAAGATGTGAGAGAAATGAGCATTCCATAAAGATGTGAGAGAAATGAGCATTCCTGTTACCGTTGGAATGCTTTACGTTCCATTCCAGATTAGAGAGGTGTAGAAAGAATGAGAATTCCTATTACCATTGAAATACTTTACATTCTATTACAAATTAATAGTCAAATCAAACACAAGAATATCCTGAATCATTTCTATTATTGTCAATCAAACATGACTTAAAGGGATGATTTCTATGATTTCTAAAACTATTACAAAATTCATGACTTCATCATTTAGATCTTAAAAGGAACTAACTTAAGCATCAGAGTAGATATAAGACCCCAGTGTTGTACCTCTGATCGTTTACTCATCTATTTTAAGATCCTAATCAAACAGTCCAAGTGGGAAACACAATGAGTGCAAAAATCAAATTCAACATTCAGCACCGTTTATGGGAAAAAAAATAATGTTATAACCGACTCGAGCGACTAACGAAAGAAGAACATTCATTGTGCTCTTCGTCATGTTCATTCATGTTTATCAACCCCTTCTCCTATAGATTACATTTGATCTACTGAGGTTCAAAAATGAGTTCACAACAAAGTTTGCAGGATATCCTCCCCATCCACTAGAGCAGGAGCAAGATATTACTCAAGAGAGGGAACCTTCACCTCCCAAGAAGACAAAGGCTGCTAGAAAGGTCAAGTGACCTAGGAAGCCCAAAGTTTCTACCATGGAAGAGAGGTTGGGGCTTTGGAGGGCATGTTGGAGCAGCTAATACAGCTTCAGAAGTAGGCAGAAGCATCTACTAACTCCCCCTTAGTGAGGCCAGTCCCAGAAGCCAACATAACTCCAAACGCAGTAGAGGCCTAGTCCATAGCAGATTGGAACCGAGAGCCAGAC
Organism: Hippophae gyantsensis; assembly: GCA_030763125.1. Taxonomy (NCBI): domain Eukaryota; kingdom Viridiplantae; phylum Streptophyta; class Magnoliopsida; order Rosales; family Elaeagnaceae; genus Hippophae; species Hippophae gyantsensis. The sequence continues at coordinate 16,576,274 of CM061031.1, forward strand.
CTCCCAACACATCAAGAGAATGATGGCGTCAACAATGCCACTTTACAATCGACTCTACCAGAAGTTAATCAAGAAAGACGAGGCTCACCTCGGTTGAGAACATTCGAATGTAGCTCGCCAAGACTTGAGGGAACACCTTGAGGCTAGGCACCGCACCCATTCAAGCCAGGGTAGCATACCTGAGGACATTGCAGATTCTGGCCATAACCAAGAAGCATAACTAGGAAGCATCGATAATCGGCGATTGCCAGCTGATTACTCCTCCAATAGGGTACATAAAGGTCGACTCTAGAAAATGGAGCTAAAGCTTAACGGCAATAATCATTACCTGGATTATACTGAGTCCACCAGGCACCCTTCACCACAGAAGTTAATGTCAATTCCATTGTGAAGGAAGTTCAAGCAACCAACTGTAGGCACCTACAATAAGTCTACAAATCCCCTAAACAACTCGAAATCTTTCAAAGATTGAGTGAACTTATACACTCAAAATAGCGTTGTTAGCTGTTGGGATTTTTCCATGTCTTTATTGAGAAAGGCTTGAATTTGGTATTGGACCCTTAAAGTCAAGAACTATTGAGAGCTTCTCAGAATTCGCCAAGCAACTCCTCACTCATTTCTCCACCAAAAGGCGATTGCCCAAGACTTCTGTACATCTAATGGGATTGGCCCAAAGAGAAAATGAGCCCCTCAAAGATTTTTTCGACCGCTTTAATAATGAGAAGATCCAGGTCAAAGATTACCCTGACTCCTTGACAATCAATGCCTTTAACAAGCCATTCACATGGGAGCACTATGGAATAAGTTCGTAGAAAGGCTCCCTCAGTTGACATATAAAGAGATGACTAGAATGGTGGCAGTAGCAATAAATGTGGAAGACATGGCCATCCACCATAGGAACGAACATAAAAACCATTCTGAGAAGCACAAGGTTGAAGACAAACCTAGGAGTCAAGAATTCAAGAAATCTAAGTTAGAGCCAAGAAGTGGCCAACCAAAAAGAACTGAAAACTCTCGTCTCAAGGCAGAGTTCGAGAAATTTGTTCTTTCAAATACTACTCGAGAACAAGTACATGAAGGTCCAAAGCATTGGGTTGTTCAGAAGACCTAAGAAGTTGAAAGGAACCACCAAGAAAATCAGAATAAGTTTTGCGATTCTCATCGCAATTATAAGCACAACATTGAGAACTGTTAAGAGTTAAAATAAAAGATTGAGTACTGCATTTGCATCAGTAACAAATGAGGTCTTACCATCTTCAGATGACCTACTGATGGAGATTCAAAACACACTAGGATAGTGCATGCCAGTAGAGTAGGAAGTGTTTAGCATCGCACTTAGTCAAGGAAGAGGCAAAGAGCCTAAGATGGTGGGAGAAGTCTTGGTCTTTTTGGAGAAGGAAGCTAGATGCCAGTGCATCCACTTTATGATGCACTAGTAGTCACACTTCAGATCGCCAACACCAAGGTGCAAAGAATCTTGGTGAAAAAGAGAAGCACTGTGGATATTTTGTTCATGAACGCTTAGAAACAAAAGAAGCTTCAGCACTCTCTTAGGCTTGTGGCAACACTGTTGTATGGGTTCTCAGGAAAACCTTTAACCCCAAAAGGAAATATGAAACTACCAATGAGCATTGGAGAGGTCCACACCGCAGGACACTAATGATTAGCTTTCTGGTGATCAATTGCCCTTCAGCCTACAATTGCATATTTGGATGATCTTTCCAGCACACTTCCAAAGCAATATCAACTTATCACCTTACATTAAAGTTTCCAACGGAGTAACTCTTGGGAGAATAGAGGTAACTCGGGAGTGCTACAATATTTGGGTGACCAAAGAACGCAACTATGATGAACCCAAAGAACAAGGAGTTTATATTTTACTTGAGCTTTTTTATCTTTGTAATTTTTATTATTTCATTAAGTGATTGGTGAAGTTTTGTGCCACTATGTCAACATCAACACCCAGATTCATTAGAAGAGTACTTATATCTTATGTAAAATAAGTTACTTGCTAGCAAGACTCTACCCACCAGTAAAGCACTCTAACTTACAATCGAGAAACCATAATTTCTACTCCAAAAAAAATCATCAAGAGAGTAAAACATTAAATCAAACTTTGAGCCTTGATCCTTAGCTTCGGCAAAATGGGGAGTGAATACATTCCTCTGCCAAGCTACAGCAGGTCTTGATAATTCAGAGATCTGACTTTCAAACTTAGATGAAAAAGACCAGAAGAGTTAGATAAAGTACTCTCTTTCAAACAGATCTCAGCAATAACATCAAGCTAAAGTTAAAAGATTGACACATCATCACCACAAGTACCAAGTAGAAAACTAGGTTTCGCCTTCGACAAAAAAAGTAAAGGTCCCAAGGGAAAACAAGAAAAAATACTAAGGCCTAATTAGCTCGACCTCCTCGATATCATCTGGGATCATCACAATGATGAGATCTGCCTCCTGTGTACCACAAGTCAATTGGGGCTAGGGCTGGGGCTTCACAGTCTCCTCAACTCCTACAGGAGCTTGAAGTACCAATTCAGTCGGAACCTCATCATCCTTGACATCTAGACCATCGTCGAACTCACCGTGTTTAGCAAACACTCTTGAAAAATCCAAGAAGCGACAAAGTGAAAGGATAAGTATAGGGATAGCCTTTCTTGAATCTCCTTTTAGAAGATTCAAATCTAAGGACCCAAACCACAACAATATCAACTGTGATTAACAGCATTCCTGTCAACTACTTCAAGATAGGATGCCAACCTCTAGATCTTAGCCTCGAGGTTTCTAATGTAAGACTGCTCCTGAGACAAGAACTCTTCTGCTTGCCTCTTTGATGCTTCCGCAACCTCAATAGCATTCTCAGCTATTTCCTAGGTAACATTATCTCTCTCAATAACTTCAGCAATCGCCGCTTCTCTTGAACCTGAACTTATCGATGACTCTATCTTTCTCTTGCTCAACAATCTCACGATATCCTTTGCGGGTCGAATGCGAGCTAGAGCATTATTGTACAAGCTATCAGCAACAATTGTAATTCTTTTAGATTCTTCTTCAAGGTCATCTATCAAAACGTCTTCCAGTTCAGACTCATTTAGGACAAAAATCGAAGCGGGAAGTGGTAGACATGGAAGATCCCTAGCTAGCGTAACCATCCTTGTTGTGGGAATCATAGTTGGATGCTAAACTTGAGCGATGCTAGGTGCCACCCTTGCCAAAATCACACCAGCTTGGCAAGTTGTTACCTAGCAAGGCCTCTTTTTCCCCAATACACAATCACCCTCAACCCAGTTCACTAAACTGCCCACCAAGTGCTGGGACATGAACTTGAAGGCACTGGAAGACGAATTCTTCAAGGAAGTTAGGTGATGCGAAGACTTATTTACAAAGAGAAAGCTTGAAGAACAAAATATAAAAAAGGAAAAAAATCACATGTATTCTGAATCGCCAACAATGTACTACTAACTGGAGGAGAACTAGAATTCCAGGAATCGAACAAACGAGATGCAATCCCCAAAAGGAAACATTGCAACCACGAGACCGAACATCGGACGACCTGCTTGATTGGACTACAACGATTGGCTGGATCGCGCATCGATCAGGACACTCACTCGTTAGGTCAATCAACACTCCTAGATGGCTGGTCAACCCCAACCTCTAGGCTACTGGGAGGACTAAGCCACTAGCCAATTTGATAATGCAGACCCCTGGTTGGCTTGCCTAGGTGACTTGGCTAGTCAGTTACTCGGCTACCCTAGGCGATTGGCCAGCGATTGACTCAGGTGACTTGGCTGCTTGTTGGCTTCCCTCCCCCACGCAGACCCCTTCTTGCCTGGTCTTTGTCTACATGTTCATCCCAAAGACAACATCCACCTACATTCCCACGATCCATTCTAAACTACTTGGAATACTTGCGCTGGTGATCTTTGTTGTGGTTATAAGTTGGTGTGCCTAGAGTGCCAGCGAGAAAGATCACCAAACTTATAGCTACGAGACATCACAACTAAAGGGGGCATACCCTTCAGACAATTTTCTGACCTACCAACTGGGGTCCCGCAAAAAATAATAACAATAATACTCTTTGTGTTCTTAATGATCTTGGTGTTCTTGTAAGATTTGAGAAAATTCAAGGGAAAAATAAAAGGAAGGTTTTCATCCACTTACCTTTAATTGATGAAGACAAACTGTTTGCAGAAAATTTTCTCTCCAAAAATTTCCCACAATTAGGTTGGTTGAGCTTGAGAATGAATGAGACTGATGGAGGCTTGACCTCTATATAGATTCACAAACTCAATCTCAATCACTCATTTTACTTGAGATCCAAGGAACCAAACTAGAGATCTTGAAGAATCAAATCGGATATATCAATTAGGATTACGAAGTCAAAATCCACAATCTCGCGTCCACTTTTTATGGAAAAGTTTGACCAACCATAACTTCCTAACCGAGAGTCCGATTGAGGCATGGAAATGGCCATTAGAAAGCTTAGAACATCAAGATTACTGTTGTGCAAAGAAAATTGGGATAACAGATGCATGTTTCAATCAAGACATCCCACACCTAGATGCAACTGTACCACCGTACCCAGGTGAAGTAACTAGACCACCTCGTTCGCCAGAGACAAACTAAGTTTCCTAGAGAGCTGATGTTGGAAGAAAATTTCAACGAGTACGAATGGCACCATTTGATTGGTCCACATCACCTTTAAATAGTCAAATGGGTAAGGTCAACGCGCCGTCGACGCACAGTTAATTGAGGGTTCAAAGGGATGATTTCTATGATCTCCGAAACTACTACAAAATTTCTCTCTAACTTTATCAATTAAATCCTAAAAGAAGCTAACTCAAAAATCAAAATGGATATGACACTCCAATGTCGTATCTCTAATTGTTTGCTCATCTATTTTAGGATCCAAATCAACAGACCAAGTGATAAACACAATGAGCGTAGAAATCGGATTCAACGGGTCCTATACATTGACTTATTGTAGGTGAATCTACCAAAGTTGCAACAAAATCCTTCAACTTGGAACAAAAGGGCAAAAGGCACAATTACAAACAAAAGCCTGAAGTAAAGACAATCACTTCTAGTAGATCAACCAAAAGAAGAAAAAGAGGCAACAGATAAGTAAGAATATCCAGCGTTTTTCTTAGAAGGCGAAAAATAGAATATCAAGCACTAACGACATTTCCTCACAACTATTTTAGCTCAATATAAACATAAATAAATAAATTTTAACTAATACAACACAAGAAAAGGAAAATCTTGTTTGAGAACAATCCACTCTTTTTGATTGATAAAATTTGATTCCATGTTAAAAAAATGCACATTTGTGTACCCACAACCATTAATCACCTCCATCTTTTAGTGAGAGCACTTCAAAAGCAGGACGTAGTTTCCATTATCATCACATAAATTTAACAAAATAATATGAGTTATATATAATAAGGTGATAAGGTACCTCTATATTCTCATGCAAACTACGGAGAACCTGAAAATATTTTCAGCCACAAAAGAAGCATCAGCTCATATGAACTCCACATAGTAAATCTCATAAAAAACTCAATAATGAAACAAAAAAATTTCTCAAAGACTAAAAAGGAAAACTGGAACCAAGCCTCAGAATCTAGCATATCCCAGCAAAGTGAAAGCACCAATGGTATGATAAGACCACAAACATATATTTGTAACTTCACGAGTACAAACTTAAACACACAAGTGCATAAACAAATTTTATGACACGTTCTTACATATGAGAGAAGTTCAGGAGTGTACCTGAATAAATAGCTGATGTAGACATTTGCACTCAGCTGCCGTAAAACTTGTAAACGCTTTTGAAATGTCCTTTCAATTGAAACAGGGAAAAATAAAATAAAAACTATTCATACATAAGTAACATAACCATCAGAATAGAAGTAACTTTTTGCATAAACATCAGAATAAAAATAACTTTTTGCATGCTGGCGCTTGAATTAATCCCAGTATCTCATTAATGATGCTTTCAGCATTGAGACAAACTTATTATTGATGATGATCTGGATGCTTAGCATAATATGTATTTAGATAAATGATCCCCTAACCAATGGCTAGATAGCACATCCAGTTCAACTGCTACATGCATCCCTCTACTTAGCTACATGTGTTTCAAAGGGTAAGGTAAATGTATTTGCTATATAGCATACCGCAAATAAATGCAACCCTAAATGTAGTGTGCCAGGCTGGATGTGCAACCCAACGTCAAGAAGGATACAATATACGGGAACAGAGATCGGGATGGAATCACCTTTCCTTCTTCATCTACCTAAGACAGAGTCCTGCTTTTCTAAGAGAAGAGGAGGTGTACTACTGAAATGTATCTTCTTTTCTATGTTATTCATTGGTTGGTCTAAATTAGGGACGTCAAGCTTAGTTCATCCGATAATATTGAAGATATATTGCCAAAGTAGTGTGTCAAGCTGGATGTGCAACCCAACATCAGGTAGGATACAATATAAGTACACAAAAATTAGGGACGTAGAGCTTAGTTCATCTGATAATATTGAAGATATATTGTCAAAGTAGCAATTCTCTGACACTATCGATTCCTTAATTCACACTTCAAAAGAGTATCTCTCCACAGAAAAGGCATCAATATCATAATATTGATCTTTCAGGTATCAATAGCAAATACTAGTCATATTCAACAGTTGGTGAGATTAAAAGGTCAACTTTATCACCCATTTTGTCATTGAAGATTTTATTATCGTCATGCCTATTAATTAACCAACACTCCTTTGTAAAACTTCAACAGCCTCAAACAACTCTGATGAAATGTTGGTAAATAGTATCCAAAGCTGACTAAGAGGACTTCTCATCAATTGATTTTTTTTAGGAATATATAATATTCATTAAAATAGCATAACCCTTCACATAATTGTTGCACAAATACCATCTTTTAAATTTTTGTATAGTCTATAAACACCATGAACCATCGAATCCCAAAATGTTAAGAATAGCAATGCTCATGATTAATTATAAACCTCCTATTAGTATCAATTTTTAAGCAATTAGAGATGCACTCTTTTTTACTCTAACATCCCCTCCCCTTAAAATGTGGGTTGTTTGACCCAACACTTATATTTTTAACCTATTTTATTATATTCCAATTCTATTTAGATTATTTGTTTTTTTTAAGCCATGTATTCTTTTGCCAAGGAGGCTCTAAGATTTTTTTTACCTTGTCCCATTGATTAACTGAATTTTTGATACCATATAAATTTTTGTATAATCCATAAGCACTATGTACCATTCAATCCCAAATGGTTAACCCCAGAAATAACAATGCTCATGCTTACTAATAACCCTGTATTAGTATCATTCCTAAGCAATGCAGGGCACACTCTTTTTTTCTAACACATCTTTGTCAGCTATGTCCTAAAATATAACCGAGAACGCACATGGCCAATTTTGGAGGCAAAATCTCCAAAAGAAATCTAACTATTTAATGCTAAATAAACCATATACAACGCAAATTCTTCAATCAAACTCAATTTTGCAAAAAATGGAAGTGAACCATCAAAACTTAATAAAAGGCCCAGATCTCTAATTCGTGTTGCAATTGGTTTATTGGGCATGAAATAGTTAAAAACATATATTAAGACTTTATCTCCAAAACTAATCACGAAATTGTTCTTCTTTAAGCTCCATAATAGAGTTGATGAAAATGATACCTTTGCAATACTTACACAAAGGTTCGTGCTATTTTTGTAACAACCTTAAGTTCAATGGTAAATTTGGTACTACCAAAAATTTAGGGAACTATCAAAATGGTACCCTATCTTTTAAAAACCAACCAATTTAGTCTCTCATCTTTTAAATTGACATATTTCATACCCTATCTAATATGACCAATGTCATTTCGTGAATTTCCGTTTGAGTTATTTAATGAAAAATCCCACATGTAAGGCATATATTTTATTTATATTTAAACTAAAACAAAAATTAGTTTTTTATTTTAAAAAAAAAACCTTGTCTTCCAAAAGGACTTTTTCATTAATTATTTGAAACGAAAATTCATAAAACTTACTTGATTAACAATACAAAAAGATATGTTACCAAATTCGTCAACTTAAAATACAAGGGACTAAAATGGTCAAAAAATAAAGATAAGGTACCAAATTGATAATTTAGCCAAAGCTTACCCAGGAATTATTAGTTTATTAAAACTTCTTGGTAGTTATAACTTTGTTATTAGAGTTTTATTCTTATGACAATTGCTATTTAATTAAGAGTTGTTATTTGATTAGAATATGATTAAGAGAGAGTTCAAGTCCTAGTTGATTAGTTTACATTTTTTACTATCCCCATAAAGAGGCTTCTTTGCTTTGTAATTACAGTCTTTAGTTGATTTAAAAATGAATTTTGGCCATTGAGAACATTTCTCTCCAATTATCTATTTCCTCTATCTTTTTTCCCCAAATCTGTCTTCTTTCTCCTACCCCTCTATTCTTTTGCATTTTTCAGCATGCATCAGTAAGTATCAGAGCTGGCTCATTTCATTTTCCTAAACAAAATCATATTCATTTCACCTCTTGTTCTCAATTTTTTTTCAGTCTCCTTTCCTATATATTTCCCCTAACTCTTCTCTCTTTCTCTTAGTTCTATTCTCTCATATTTTCTTGCCTGATTTATCATTCCCAACCTACATCCCATCTCTTCTTAGAACCAATATTTGTTAATAGAGCACATCTTAGAGTTTGCAGAAGAATGGGAAATGTTTTTGTTTAGCTTCTGAGAAAAAGAAAAAGGGATGGATATTATTGAGTTCTCAAATTCTATCAAATATCAATTTAACAGAGGTACTAAGTTTAATTTCATGATTAAGGCATATATTCTTGTCCTTTAGTTTCCTCGCAAAGTAACTTTCTTTAGCATGAAAAAGCACATTAAGAAAAATTCTCAAATTCAAAAATATCTCTGAAACTTTGAGAATTATATAAGATGGTATTATGCAGGTATAGACTGTAATCCACAGAATGATACATGGTTGCCAGATCGATGGTTGTGCTTGAGATTGGCAATTGGAACAATAGATTTAGAAGATGTGATACAAAGGCAGATCTTTCTAGAAGTAATTTATAAATGAATTCACTCAAAAGTAACAACAATTAATATTTTAACTCAATATCACCTATACCAAAATAACCTGGGATCTTAAATTATTACATAACTTTGGACGCACACTAACAGTATAAAACTTGCAGCAGCCAGGACACAATCTACAGCAAAAGAAAGGAAGTTCTATTTAGCTATATAAACTAAACTATAAAGGAAAAAAGAAAACCTGTTTGCATGAATCTGACAAAAAGTAAATTTTAAAACAAGCTGATAGTGAACATGACTGAGCTTCTGCAGTAGAGCTCCGTTTAGTTTTGTCATGTCATAATATTATTTGATCTACAGCTACTGTATCACATTGTAGCCAAATCTATAACGCCAAAGTCTATAGAAAATGGAAGGACCTGTTATCCCCAAATGAAGATAAAAAAAATTGAAACTCGGCATAACAGGAATCAGGATTTGAGCAATCGTTGTCTCTAACGCTTGAAAATGACCAATAAATCAGTAAATGAACAGAGTTAAAACCTATTAACTGCATAATTTATAAACCCCTCAAGACTAAAATATATGAATATAATTCTCACATTTTTGAAAATCTAATGATGACATTAATTTTATACCTCCTCAGAACAGGCAGTAAGAAGGGGACGTATGGCCAGCTTGAAGGCCTCCTTCAAGAACATTTGCCTCCTTCCCATCAGGAGCGGCTCAAGAGTGTGCGAGGCCATAGACAATTATTAAATGCCAACAAAGCAGAATACTTCACGGGTAAGAGAGTGGGAGACAGGACTGTGAAGACTATTGACCAGCGGCAATAGAGTTGAAGGATGTACTTGACGCCCAGCGTTGGTTTAGAAAAGGGTGAGAACGAAAGTAGGTCGAATCGAATATACATCTAGACTTTTACCGTTTCATCTGATTTTTTGATTTTTTTTTTTTTAGAGAAAATTATTTTAAAATTCTGAGTTATTTTTAAATTAAGATACTTTAGTTAAATAATTTCATAATTTTCTACTTAAGTGTTCTAAAAAATGACATTTAGTGATATAATTTTAAATAATTTATGTGTTCTTTAAAAAAATACAATATCAAACTTTTCAAATGATAAAAATAAAGTGAATTAAAAAATTAATCAACTATTGTTTTATATCTATTTCACATTAATTTCACTTTTAATCACAGGCAATTATTTTTCTTTTCTTTTTATCACGAGTAATTACATACTACAATTCCTTTTTTAGAATAAGTCTAGTAGTTTTATTTTAAGAGAAAAATATTTGTATGATATCTTAGTTTTATACAAAGATATAAATTAATATCAAAATTATATAGAAATATATTATTAGCAATTTACTTTAATAAAGTTTATACTAATGGTCTTTTTTGAAAAAACCTTAATATCATAAATAATCTTATAGTTTTAAAATTTTCATAAATATCTCTAGAATGAACGAAAGTTAAAATTAACAAAATTAAATAATAATTTTTTTAAAAATATGACAAAAATAATAAAAAAAAATCAAGAAATAATAAGAAACCAATAAATAATAGAAATAGAAATTTAAAACATCTCAAGATATTTCTCATAAAAAATGGTAATTAGTAAAAAGAATTTTGAAGAAATAAAAAAGACAAGATTCAATTTTAAGGAATGAGATGAATTCAAATATTCATCGTTCTCAAGAATAAGGAAATATATAGTTATTTTAGAATAAGTAATAAAGAAATGAATAATATATATGTAAAATGAGGGTATAATATATCATTAATTAATTGAAAAATAAATTATTATAGATAAATTATCAAAAGTTTTTCAAAAAATAAAAAAAATTGGATACATTCATTTAAGAGGAATTCAAATATTAAAAAAACACATTTTAGAGAAAGAATTGATACAATAATAAAATTAGTATTGCTAGATAATAAAATAATAAATAAAAAAGATGTTTTATTATGAATAATCCATGAAAACCTATGATAATAGAAATTAAAAATCACAATATACCCTATGTTTTTCCATCAATATTAATGATAAGAACTTAACAAAATGTTAAATTTAACCTATGAATTTAAAATATGAGATTTAATGAGAAAAAATTAATTATTTTTAGTACACTACAAAATAGGATACTCACTAACAAACAATCATAATTGTTCAATATATGGACAAAATGAATTCATAAAAATAAATCAAATTTTTCAAAAAAATTGATAAATAATAAAAAATATATTTATCACAAGTTGTGGTATTAACACAACTGATGCGACAATCAATAAAGGCTAAAAAAATGTATCATATTGTTTTAACGAGTAATTATTTATCACATCAATTCTGGTTGTTACACAACTTATAGCATAAAGAAGTGTTCAATTAATAAATAAGTTAATTATAATAATATAACACAAATGAACTTAATACACATTTTTTGTTTAAATATAATATAATGTAAATTACACTTTTAGTCCACTAAATTTATCATTTTCAACACTTTTGTCTCTTAACAAAATTTTCGTAACTTTTCGTTCATTAAATAAAATTGGATTGAAATTATTAAATGTAAAGAGTTAATGGACAAAAGTTACGAAAATTTAGTTGAGGAGACCAAAATGTTAAAAGTGATAAAAATAGTTGACAAAAAATATAGTTCATCTTATAATGTATATTAACTGACTGTTTTCTATTTAACATAAAATATTACATAATCTTAATAAAAAATGATTAATTCAATACAAATATATCCCATTTATAACTTGATCGGATTCGACCCGTACATTAAATGAATATGCATAACCCACATGAATAGTTATCATTAACGTGGATAAAATAATTATTTAAGGATAATAATGTAAAGTTAATACACAGTAAAATTATCAAATACAATTATTCATAAATATATTTATTATTATTGAGGTATTTTGAAATTTGTTAGCCTAAAAAAAACCAATAAAAATTAAAAAAACAAAAGACTACAAATATTGACGCTTCTTATAAACATAAAGATATTGACATTGAGGGGCTCTATTTTATATTTTGGCTTAGGCGAGAAAAGTTGTTTAACCGCACTTTGTCTGATCTCACGTCAGTGTTTATATAACATAGAAAACTCATTTCATCTTATAGCAAACTCAAATAACTAGAAACGAGGTGAGAATCACAAAGATATTAGGAAAATAGCCAAATAAAGGTCACAATTGGATTAATTTTAGAAATTATCAACATATAACATGAACCATCTAAGTTTTCAGGGCGCATATCAGCAAATAAGACCTTTTCGCTTTTCTCATTTTTTTTTTTTTTTGTATTTAAGTACAAAGAAAGACATCAATCTGGAAACATAAAAAATATGTTACCTTGAATTCCTCAAATTTACTTTGATAAAAGATGGGATCAGGAGAGAGAAAAATGAGAATGAATGCAGAAATATTGTTACCATGTGAGAAGGAATTGACCTACTTTCTTCTTTTCTGTCTTTTCATGAACAATGCTAGGGAAGGAAATTTATCTGTAAGACCCATGTTTGATTCTTGTAAGACCACCCATAAAGAGGGATGCAAATCAGTATGAATTTTCTTTTATAAACATGGTAGCTAGCTGCTAGCCTTACAGCGTAGCGTAGGAGCAATTCGTAAAAGATGGAAATCATTTGGGCATATGCTGAAGATCCTAGTGTATTCCTTGGTGATGAAACAAAGAGAGAGAACTATTTACGAGTCAACAACAGGACCCAAAAAGAATTCCTACACTATTCCTAATCAGATTTAAATTGTCTGGCATTTTTACACTATGTTTAGCAATTTTGCAAATATAACAAAAACAAGTTACTTAAAACCTGCACTAATATTTCATCCATTGCATGGATATAACACTGAGTTTGCAAGATCACAATGCAATTTCAAGTACTTGAGTATTCAGTACGGAGAAGGAGAAAGAAGACAAAGTACCATGGCTTTTTTTTTTCTTCCCAAAATTGAAGAGAGTGAAAGGAGAACTCTAAATAAGGTGAACATTTAAGTTACGCACATAGAAATCAAATCTTCAAACCAGAATGAATATTCACTCTTATGTATGGGTGGAAATCTATACACCATGATGTGGGGTGAACAGCAGATTCCAAAACCAACTAGGATAGGAGAGTTGGAGTTCTGATGAGTTATAACCAGCCTACTGTCGAATCACTGCTTCTGTCTTACAGACTGGGCAAATATTTTTCTGCAGAAGCCACCCCTTTATACATTCTATGTGAAATCCATGTCCACACTGCAGCTTGCCCATTTCATCATAGTATCCATATTCCTCCTGTTTGTAATTGAATTATGATAAAAAGCAAAACCAAACAAGTTATGGACAAAATGGCAAATGCTAGAATTTACCTGACAAACAATGCACTTCCTATCAACTTGAGCAGATAATTGTAATGACATGTCACCCAAAAGTGAAAGCTTAATCTTCCTGATGCAGCGACTTATTTCATCTTCTTTCAATCCCGTGTTAACATAACCAATTTTTTCACCAAGCTCAAGCAGTTCCTGCATTCCACAATAAACCAAAAGAACTCTGTTATTTGTGTATTGAGATAGAGTTAACAAATTCACAAGGATATAGCATCAGCCATAAGTTAAATAAAGGGATGGGGTGTAGTACTGATCCAATAGTTATTAAAAATAAGCACTTTGATCCTGTTATTGTTACCTGTGGCACTTGGATCCCATAATTATGTAAAAATGGGCCCTCTAGTCCTGCTTTTACATAAGATTAATGATAATTCTGGTGCCATAGTTTCACAATTACAGGATTATAGGTACCTCATTTTCAATAGTTATGATACTAGAAGTGCCTAATTGAAAAAAACATAACTAAAATACTATTTTTATATAATTAAGACACTACTAGTACCATTTTCTCTTAAATCACGTACAATTAAAAAGATGAAAACCAAAATGGATGGGTTTGTCAAAGAAATTGGACTCATAAAACTATACCTCATATGACATGTTATCAACATCAAGTCTCCAATCCCTAAAGCGATCATGCAAGTCTAGTCGTCCACCCACTAGCAGACTCCTCTGCAACATCTTCATCTACACCCAACACATACCAGTTCAACATGATCCTTGAATACATTAAACTCTGTTGTATTTAAATAATGTTAGACGATGGTTCGTAACCACTTTTAAAATCTTAAGTCTTAAGTTGTCAGGAGGTGGACTAAATCTTCTTTACATTTTACTTTTGGGTCTTTAGCACACCCTTCACTTGATGGGCTTGCACATATGAGGTTCTTGACACTTCTTTGAATCAAAGGGCTCTCATCATAAACTGAGCATGTATTTTTATGGATTTTGACTCTCACTTGTGGGTTGAATAGCTATTTTTAAGGTCCCATCAAGTGGAGATAAACAAGAACCCAAGGATGGAGTAATAAGTACATATTTTCAAACATAAAGTGGGCTACAAAGAGGAGGGGGGGAGATAGGCCCAAAGATTTAAGATTTCGCATTAAATCAAATAAGTGAAAATAATGGAGTTACAAGGATTGAATCCTAGTACTTATGCTTTAATATGAATACGATGTTAGAATAGTAATAGTAACGAGTATTCCTAACAATTACACATGTCATGAAGCTTCCGCATACATTTTTGTAGTATGTATAATCTCATTCTTATTTGAATCTTTAAAAGTAGTCTCATCAAAATCTACAATATTAGAATTAGTCTAACCAATGATGAAGTCCTTTGAATTGTAATGTTATGATAAAGGAAGAGGGATCATACTAGCTCCTTATATTTCGAAATTGGTGTTGTTTAGCCCCGGATTGTAAAATTTGTTTTTTATTTCCTTGACTTTGGGAAAAGAAGCTAGTTAAAGACATATAATATTATTTTAATATTTTTCTATTAAATTTATTTTTTTCATATTAAGTAATTAAAATACGATTAAAACATAGACCATTAGAAAGGATAAAGTAAAATTTATATGAAATTATTTAAGGAAAAAATCAACAATAATAATATTTTAATAGAAAATTATATATATATATAAAGAAAAATCAATAGAATATTAAAATAAAATAATGAAAATCAACAAATACTTTGTTAAAAAAATTATATTGACTATCACTTTATCATTGTAAAAGGTTCGTGTTTTAATCGTTTGATAGAAAAATAATATTTCAATAAAAGAATTATTCAAATAATATTATTTGTTTTTAATTAACCATTTTTCTCAAAGATAGGAGACTAAAAACAACTTTTACAATCAGGGGACTAAATGCTTAGCTGACACTTTTCTCTATGGTAAATAACAACTTATCAAAATTAGGTTATGCAACAGTAAAGAATTAAATGGCTTTTCATCATTAAAAACATAACTTTGTATAACTGACAACTGAAGCATTAACTGTTCAAATGCATCACAGAACTTTTACAACCTATTGCGTTTGTTTATTCACAAAGCTTTTGACCACAAGATATATAATCTATAATATTATAATCCAATTGATTGGATATAATCCTCAACCTTGTCCACTTTAGTTCAAATGTGAAGCATCTATTAAAAATACACAAATCTACTAATTCATTGTACCCAAGTCAACTTCACACGTTCATGTAAAAAAAAATGCAACAGAAAATATTGATAAAATTTCAAACATGCCAACCAGTTTTGGATCATATATATATCATAAATAGAAAGAAAAAAGAAGAGGCAGGTCATGAAGTTTGAGCCGTTTCAAAAGGAAATTGAAATTCTCAACACAGTCCTCTGGCTTTAAAAACATTACCAAGTACACTTTGAAGGCAAGAATCATTGCCTAATCTCATAATACCAACACTCAGGAATTGAAAATGTTTTCTATGTTGAAAAAAGGACTTGCACACCTTTCTTTCTTCAAATGACTCAAAACCGACAACGTAACTTATTAATTCTAATGATTTGCTAGTTTTAGCTTTTTTTTCTTTCCCAATATCTTCCTTTAAATTTTGTTTTGAAATATACAGAATGAAATGGTTGATAGAGACATTCATACAAGTCAACAAAATTCTAAAATCTCAAAATTTAAAGCATTTTTTCACTATTCTTATTATCATCAAAAACATTTCTTGTGATAACATTTCTACTTCAACTTAAGCTATGTCTTAGACTCGCATGCAGGGATAATTCTTTAAAATTCACCATTGACTTGAGCAGGAAATTAAAAAGTTTAGAAGGCTAATTAAAGGTATGAGAAGTTTTCCTTCTAAGAAGGGGGGAGGGTGGGGACTTGGGTGGGCTATGGTCCCCCCTCACCTTGATAAATTTATACTCGCATGTGTAATCGATCGTATAGTTTTCAATTTTAATAAGGATAAAATAGACATTTGGCCCCCTTATTGAAATAAAGTTACATACTATCATATTGAAGTCCATAAAAATAGAACAATTTTAATAAGTATAAAATAGACATTTGACCCTCTTATTGAAATAAAGTAGCATGCTATATTATATGAAAGTCAGTAAAAATAGAACAATTTATATGACATATATACGTTTTTTTTTTAATCTTTTTGAGAACATTTTACAATTTTTTTTTCTCTTTAATATCCTTCTATCACATACTTTTAATATTTAATATATGTCTAAATTCATCAAATATTGTTATAGTTAATACCATATAGCTTCTTACTTATTATTTTTGCATTAGTTGCTAAGCTACGTAACTAGTTGTTATTTATTTTTACTTGTACTTTATTTTATTATGTATTGCTCATCTTTTTAGTTATTTCAATAAATGCGGTATGTTTGAGCTAAAAAACATTTCATTCCATCTTTGCTTTACCACCATATGTATGATCAATATATTATCATTTATATAATTTTATCTCTTATTATAATTATACGGGTTTCTCTAAAAAGCATCACTTTTTCAACCACCTCCTACCACGTGCTAACTAGTTGATTATTGATTGACACCTACTAATATAAAACAAACGGGATGTATAATTTTCATTATTTAATATATTATTTGTGTATTTCAAAATATTAATTTTTTAACTTAGCCCCCAAAGAATTAATTTCTGGTTCCACCCCTGCCCCTAAGAGACAAGTTATAAGTCTCGAGCAGGATGAATAAAAGCCATGCATCTTAAAGAATCTTACATAAGAAAACCATCAAAACAAATACCAATGTATCTATTCACAAAACATGACAAAATAGCAAACATTGTTACAATGATAATCAATCGTGGCTAATAACAAAAGATATGGAATCGCCTTAAGAGATGATAAAATCTATGTCAAGTTTACATACCATAAGACCATTCATAACAAACAGACCTTGTTGCTTCTTTTATTGGTTAGCATGCAGTGCCAGATCTGTGTATCAATAAACTCATGAATATGCTAGTTAATATTAAAGAGTTTGGTTTCCATTAATTCTCCACCCTGCCTACTATTTAATATTAATACTATGTTTACTTTCTAGTAGAACCTGCTCTTTTCAACTTTGCTTGTCAGAAAACCTGTCCTACTCGTATTCAGTAAACTTTAACAAGGAAAAAAAGTTTAGTCAAATCCATGAAAAGATGCAATTGCCGAATTTGCACACCAGAGAATATATCCCTTCTTCCTAGAGAAGGGCAAATTAAATTCCTAAATGAAGATTCTATCAACCTAAGCATCCGATAAACCCAGAGAAATAGATCATTAATGCTAACCCAAGTTGAATCTCAGCAAAAAAAAATGCTTAGCCAAGTTGAAGACTTGAAGCAACCAACAATTCAGATACCTGACACTGAACAGTGATTTTAAAGTTATGCTCAACATGAGAAGATAAATAAACTATAAGGAAAAGAGGGGGGAAGGGGTGTGAAAGAAGCAAGCAGTGAAAAATAATCATAAAGAGAGCACGAATGGAGCGACACTCACCTCAGTACGCCCTTCAGGGGAAGGATATCGAATATGACGAGAGTACCTAGTTCGAAAAACCTCCGGCATGGGCCAGTCAAATGCAAAGTCAGGATCAGAATCAAGAAATGAGATGGTTTCAGGACCTACTGTTTGCCGCGCTACAAAAGAAGGCTGCCAAGAAGATTGTGTTATAAAGGAAGAAAACCAAAGCTTACGCATAGCTATAGGATAGCAAAACAACATACATGACCCCAAAAAAAAATGAACGCAGAGAATGGAAAAGATGGCCTTCCCTAGTTCAATCAGTCAGTACGAAGATTCCACTGGACAAAAATCAGTTAAGAACTTGCCATAGCTACATACAGTATAGGATATGAGCACAAGCAATGAAGCATTCAAGCGCATTAACCATTAGAAATAGCACAGAGCAATCTATTATTACACTTACATATATGTATTCATCAGCATTATATATTTGAATATAAAATATGTCTCTGTGTGTACACACCTACCACTTAATAACTATACGAAAGCAACATCATCTAACTAAGTCAATGATCGAGAGGGAAATGAAAATTCTCCTCTGCCGGGTTATGCTACATTATCAATAAATCAAAAACAAAATAACGAAAAAAATGACACTAGTAAATTAAAATCAAAATTAAAAAAATTTGAAACAAAACGAATCAATTGGATAGACCATTAATAAGGAAGCTTAAAAGTAAAAATGTAGTCAACCACTTAAACCACGAAAAGTGATCAAGACTCGAGACTACCATCATCTACATGGCACAATCTGATCCATTACCAAGAACCATGAAACAAAATTAAATTAAAAGATCCGTGTTGTCTACAAAGAAGTAAATCCTCTAACGAAATCCAAGACGGTAGCATAGGAAATGACGTAAACTCATAATTTGGGACACAAATCACCTCTCTGTGGCTGTTCATCTTATCTCCGTCAATTTTCCCTCTCCCAGAAACATTCCTCCTAGAAACAACACAATCAACCGAGGCAGTAGCATCTGCAGAGAACCCAATTCCAGGACCACACCAAACGTCTTGAAAATCCACACAACTAGCAGAACTGCTGCCAGAATTGAACCCATCAGTCACAACTTGATGATGGTTACGCTCATTATTACTGATGTTGTTGCTGTTGTGGTTGTTGTTGTTCTTGGAAAGATTCTTCTTTTGCTTCTTCTTCCTAAGTTTCTCTCCTGGCCAATCCGCCGATGCTCGAATCACTTCAGGCAAACACACTTGCTGTGAACCCCCAGCAGTACATCCCAAGCCTCTGAAAGTTGAGGATGTAAAATTGGTCTTTTTCTTCTTGTGATGACCATTTATATTTGTGGGCATGGTTGCATTGGCCGTGTTTGTGGTGGGAGAGAAGGTAGAGAGCAGGAGAGAGGAAATGGTGGATTTGCAGGTTGTGGTTTGGATTACAGTTGGAATTTGACGTGGGTTTGGATCTGTTTCCGGAATGGGTCGGCCAATTTCGCTTCTGGGTCTTCTCAATTTGACATGTTCCGAAACAGTTGATGTGTCTGTAAGGACAGGCATGACTACCGAAAAAGAACAGAAATAAAATAGAGAGATGTAGGTATAAAAATTCTATTACTTAAACTTGGCTGTCAGGAGAAAAAAAAATGTGGAGAAGTTATGAAGTTCTAAGAGTCTGGAAGAGACAGAAGCACAGAAAAAGGGAAGATGGAGTGATACAAGTGCAAGAATATGGAATAGATTTTGATTTATCACTTTCTCCGTATGTTTTAACATTAAAAACATATATAGTTTTTTTATAATCTAAAACAACTTTATTTTCTTTTACTAAACATATATATATATATTTTAAAACATATACTATTTTATTAAAAATAATAATTATATAACGAGTTGTGTAAATAAGTTAGTTTACGTTATTTTTTGTTCAAATAATTAAATTATAACGAGAATTATAAATGAAGAGAAATTATTACTATTATAGTGTTTAGTTTATAAATATAATAAAATAAAAAATATTATATATCACCTGAATATTCTTATATTGAGTAAAATTTAAATAATATCATTTAATTGTTATTTTTTTCTACACAAAATATATTATTGAACTCATTATTTTTCTAAATAGAGTTTTTGGGTTTTGGGTTTTGGGTTTTGGGTTTAAGGTTTAAGGTATAGGATAGGATTTAGGATTAAAGGTGTGAGGTATATGGTACAAGATTTAAGGTTTAAGTTTGAGGTTTTGAGGTTTAGGGTTAGGATTTAAGATTTAAGGTTTAAGTTTGGGGTTTTGAGGTTTAGAGTTAAGATTTAAGATTTAAGATTTAAGTTTGGGGTTTTGAGGTTTAGGGTTAAGATTTAAGATTTAAGGTTTAAGGTTTATGATTTAGAGTTGAAGGTTTATGGTTTAAAATTTAAGGTTTATGATTTATGGTTATATTTATGATTTTATCGTTAAAATTATTATTTTTAAATAAAGTTTATGATTTTGGGTTTGAGTTTAAGGTTATATTTATGAGTTAAAATTATTATTTTTCTATATATGGTTTTGAGGTTTAGAGTATAAGGTTTAAGATTTAGGGTTATATTTGAGATTGGGATAAAATTATAATTAAAATTTAACATTAGAATAGAATCATGATTTCTAAGGGAAAGATGAAATTATGATTTCTTTTTCTTTTAAGAATTGATTACATTTCATTACCAATTTATATCACAATCGAACATACAATTGTAAAGAATCAATTACAATTACAATTCCATTTTATTCCTAACAACCTTAAGGTATTTACTAGTTACGTGGATTATTATTTTTTAGTCTAAGAAGAAAATATGTTTATTAATAACAAAGATACTTCTTAATACAAACACACTTTAAAAACTATAAGAAATTATCATACATATTAACAAATGAAAAAAAAATTATAGTTTAAGGACGTGTATACATCTAATTGAATAATAATGATCGAGTCATTGAAATGTTAAGCATTCATTTAAGTATTTTAAATGTATCAATTCAATATACATGTACATCAAGAAATAAGACTATCTTAAGTTAAGTAATGAGATGATAAAATTTCATGACTTGTGATTTTGACTTCATCCATGCACGTTGATTAGAACTTATAATATACATAAATTGTCAATATTAACAGAAAAAATTACATTTAAACAAAAAAAAACATAAATACTTATTTACGTAACTAACAAAAAAATAATTAAAAATTGATTTTGAATATCAAAAATTTTGAAATTTTGATTATATAATTGAAGAATTTAATTAAAAAATTTTGATGAATATTACCAAACATTTTTATTGTTTATATAGTATATTTATTATTAATTTTTAAAAATTATTAAAAATTATTAAAAATACTCTTAATATAATTTTAATTTACATATAATAAATTTATTAAATATATGTTTTTCACTTTTTATTTTTTGGAAAAATATATTCTATTTTGTAAGAAAAACAATATATAATAAAATCATATGAATAAGTTGGTCATATATATACTTATAATATTTATTTATTTTTTTGGTTCTAAAAATTACCAACTAATTTTCCACAAATACTACAAGTTAAATAAAACAAAATCGCAAACAACATAACCTAACATGCATGCTATGAAGTACCTAATTAAATAAGTGTATGTATTACTAACTATTAGTAACAAACCTTATACATAGGAATACATTAAGTAAATTAAATAGACACTATATTTTGTATAAGAAAAAGCGAACAGAGACATAAAGAACTTACAAGACTTATAAGTACAATCCATTTTTAAAATATTTTATCACTTTTACATGAATTATGTCTTTATAGAAATCATTATCAAGGTTTTTAACGTCTTTTTAAGTAACTTGATAGTATATCATAATTAATATCGATACACGGCCTTTTTCTGTAATTTAAACATTTTTTTGTTACTTAATTTTTTTATACTCTTTTTTATTTAACTTTATTAGTTTTTTAGTTAATTTTAGTTGTTGATCTTTATTCCTATTAGCCTTCAGTAATTTTAGTTATACATATCATTTGATGATTATTTGTAAGATGATCTTATCCATGACTGTTATAAATAACCCATTTTGTAACATGTTGACACTTAACTTACTTGGCAATGCTTGTATTGGTGAACTAATATGTCTTTTATTTTTGGTGATGCCATTACAGTTGGCTAAGAGGTTATACCACAAGATGAGGAATCCGTTATATCTATTTTAAAGGATAGATAGTTTAACATGAATTGTGTGTATTCAAAGACAATATATAATGGTTAGGATTTGAGACTAAATACAAATATGTCTATATTTAAAACTTGTTGAAATTAGAATAAATAAAAGTAAAATTCAATTTATTTTGCAAAGTAGTATGCCACCATTAATTGAGTTTGTGAGGAATCTTTAATTATGTCATTAGTACAAGTCATATCAATTGGGAATTGAGTGATCCTTATTCACTGATTTGGAGAGATTTATTTGGAGATACTTTATATAATAATTGCTTATAAAGGACTAGATCAAACATATTGAAAACATTATTAATATTCATTCACCCACGTATGTTTTTATATGTTACTCAATGACCATGTGCAATACAAACTTAATCATGAGTGACTTTGTTGGTCCCTTTACTATAGCACCTTAGTATTTGAACTACTTTCTCATGCTTGTATTAGTGAGCTAAGATTCCTTATATCTTAGTATTTTGGAGTATATAGTGGGTTAGGAGGTTATTTCAAAATATGTAGAATCCATTTCTTTTGTTAGTAGATGTTAGATACCAGTTTCCTCGTAACAATCCAGATCTCCAATAACTATGCATTATCTATAATATGATTATAGATAATTATTCATACGCATTGCATATATTAAAGGAAAAAATATAATAGAAGAGATAAAATAATCTAAATGATCTAGATCATATTATAAACTAGCTACGAAGGATTGAGTAGCATGGTTATATCAATAGATTATTTATACATATAATGTTGGGTAAATATTAGTTATGAGAGTTTATTCTTAGGTATTTAATGAAGTGATTTCGAGATTAATAAATATAGATAATTAGTTAAGGAGTTAATTAATATATTAATATTTTTATTTAAGTTTGAATTCAAAGTTCTATCTGTCTCGAAGTCTACTTTATTACAACAGCCGAAGGATGTTACTTCTAAGATAAATATGACTAGTTAATTTGAAATTAATTTGTTTATTTTATGCACAAATGTAAGATTGATATGAGCTTATAAACTTGCATTAAATTAACATGTGTATGAAGTGAAAAGAAATTCCTATTAATCCTTATATAGTAACTATTGAATTCTATGTGTTGAGTGACCAATGCATTGTTAGATAACCATAGACATGTGTGCTAGAATTGTACGGATTAGAATTGTTATAACCATATGCTTGATGATTATTTGAGTAGAATTTATTGAATAATCCAAGAATTTTATTAAATATTAAAGAGATTTATAAAATCAAAAAATTAGGATGATAGATATTGAATTATTTAAGCTTATTCAATGTGTAGTGATCGACACGCGCAAAATGTGTGTAATTAAAACACAAGTATACGTATTATAACAAATAATATAATGATAAGAAAAAAACATTTTCACAAAAATTATTTTATTATAAACTAATTTTTAAAACAAAAAAAATCAAATTTGTTTGTGTTATTATATTTTAAGGAAGTAAAATTAAAATAACTAAAAATAAATAACAATAATTAATTCAATCAGATTTGGTAATTAAGAAGATTGATGAGAAAATATATATGAATATTTAATCCCCTAATTTTCTAAACATATTAATCACTAAAATTTCTCCAATATAATTATTAATTAATTAAATGATCAATTGAATTTAACTTAGCATGTATTCCTCTTTCAAATAAACTACACACTATATAGTAATTAATTTAACCACTCTCTCATGTCAATTAAATTGAGCACTACTCATTAAGTTCATCAATTATGGATCATGTTTGGTACTAAATGTAACAGGTATGCGACCTAATAAATATTGGTACCCCATTATGTTACAACGAGGTTATAGAGATGGCTTAACAATGGTCAGGACTTGACAAGCTCGATAAAGCATACAACATAGTCGATTAGAGCTCCTCGTTATTGCACTACGAGGTCTTATAGATCAAGACTTGGTAGAATTATAAGGTTCCAACCTGACCTTGGTCCTTACCTTATGTTGACGAGCTGAGAAATCTACTTAGGAACCTTATAACGACCTATATGTAACGACCTACCTATGTAAACCCCTATAACGACCTATTCTCTATTTATTAGTTTATATGTAATGTTTATTAAATCATACGTAATTACCATGTATCTAGGTCGCTGAATACATAACCCACTACATACCTAAGATGTTATATACATACCTCTTCAATAAGGAGAATACATGATCAAATTCAGATATCAAATTCTCACTTCTCTCTAAAATCACTAAAATCTATAACGTAAGGAATTCTCTCCAAACAGATCATATACATAAGAATCATACATCTATGTCTATAAACTATGCATGTTATTTAATCAAGATAAATAATTAAATAATTCTCTCAAATTTATTTAATTGTTTTTATAGATAAATTGTTGGCCAAACAATTAATATCATAAGAATCAAATCAAATAATATAATTAAATTGAATATATTATTAGGATAAAATATTAGATCATCACATGATGAAATTTGGGTTCCTAAGATCCCTAAATTAATAAATTAGCTACACATAATTTTTTGCATAAAATTGGCTACATACATGCTAAGATATTGTACTGTATTGGAAAAGGGATTGCCTTCAATATAGGAATAGTCATTCAAGATGAAATCATAAACCTGAGGATTTGTCTTCCTTATGGTTGTCTCATTACATAATTAATTCTTATCAAGGGTGTGTAACTCATAAGAGATTCCGATTTCATTCATTTGATAGGTAACATTAAGAAATCAACCATCTCAATATCCTCTATCCATATCTTAAACAGACAAAGGTTTGTTGATATTGGTAACAATATTGGAACAACCGTTGATGTTGGATGTAGTGGTGGAGGAGGTGATAATATTTTTGGTGATGAAGAATTAGAAAACATGCCTACTACGAACTTTCTTGTCGCGACTTATTTGATGATGAAATGAGAACGAGAATGAAAGCACTGCCAACTCAAATAGAGGGCCTCCAACAAAAAGTGACTACCATGGATGAATGTCAAGAGGCCATGTACTCTATGATCAATGATATGCATTCTAAATTCAGACATCGAAGTAGTCAACATCTAGGACAATGATTTTTTTCCTTTTTGTTTTATTCATATTGTAATGTTTCTTTGCATCGTGCTTGTGCCATGGATTTTCGTTTTGTTGAATATGCTTATGTACTCTTCTTCATCATTAAATGCACTTTGTGTTTGCTTCACTGGCTTGTGTTTACTTTTTCTCTATGTTGTTTATTCATATGACAAAAGAGAGAGAAAATATTAAGTATTAATTAAAATTATACAAAGGGGGGAAGAATTAATTTGAAAATCTCTTATTCTGGAGAGATTACACATAGGGGTAAATTTACTCATTAGTTCTTCACTTATCTATTGTTTTATACATTAAAATAATGAATTACTCACTACTTCTTCGCTTATTGATTATTTTATATGTTGGACTAATGAACAATGTACTTCGATGCAAGTTGTGTGGTTGTTTATATTTTTTTTAGTGTAACTATGAGCTATTAAGATTCAAGCAAATGTGGTTTCATCGAATCATAAGATAGTTCCACTGTGTAAATTTACTTATGAGTTTTATGTAGTGAGAGAGAGATTTGTCACACGAATAGGTCAAAAGAGGATATTGTAAGCTTTATGAGTGTTAGTAATATTCGTGAACAAAACATCTAAATGTAATTTAGTTTATAGGTGAGTATTTCAAGAATACTTATTCAAGTCGAAGAAATTATCAAGCTCTAAACAAGTATGTTTCAAGTATATCTCAGTTCTTGTGTACGTTAGATTTAATATTAGACACATAGGAATACTTTGCATATAGGTTAATTGATCGATCGAGGAAGTAGATCGATCAAGAGTAGATCTACTTTGATTAAAAATCTTTTAGAATTAATTTTTAAATGAGGTAGATCAGTCAAAGTTTTAGGTTTGATCAATCAAGGTTTTGAGTTACATTCGGTTTACCCAGTCTCTTGCTTTATTTTTTGATATCATATATCGATTGACCTTATTAGTTCGAACGATCAAACTCAACTTAGATTAATAGAGTTGTGAGGGTTTCAATTCTAACCTAATTTTTTTACTTGAGTCAAATTGTTCTATTACTATATTGTCCTCATTTTTAAAGATCTTTTAACTAATTTTATGAACATAATAGTAGTAGACCTTTGACCTAGGTCTTCAACAAATTCTATTTCAACAAACCTAAAACATACAATTCTATTAACCACAATCGCTTTAACTTTTGTAACTTATGCTCTCTCTCTAAATCGGTTTTGCAAAAACTATTTTGTTAAGCTTTTTTTATTAGTCAATCTACCAAACATTTTGTAATTATTTTGATTAATTAATAAGCCTATAATATTTGTGTTGTTGTGCTTAATCATATGTTCTAGTATTGCTAGTAGTTTTGGGTTATCATCTATTTTGTAAAATCATTTAGGTAAGATTGTTCATCATTTAATTTGCTTTAGGATACACATTACACTTGTGTTTTTGTGCTAATATTTTATGTGCCAATTGAACATGTTTGATGACTCATGTATTTGAGTTTATCAAAATGTTGATATGGATATGAACACCTTGCTTGTGGAGATCGTGAAAGAGAGTGGATGCTTGTAAGTAGGTTACTTGTGGGCATTATCTTGGAAGATAGTTTGAGCCCTAGTCTTGTAATTGAACATATTTTCATAATGGATAGTTAGTTGGTCTAGTGGATTGATGGTTTCCTCTTAGATCGTTATTGTGGCCTAGATTGGTTTCTATCTAAAATTCTCACATGTCAATTTATCTTTTTGCATTATTTTATTTACACGAGATTGTATGTCTGACCATCTGTGAAATTTTAATTTAAAAATTTTATATTATATATATATATATATATATAAAGTAATCCAAATTATGTAATAATGGATGCCCATGAGTTTAGAGAATATTGTCTTCATATAATATATTTTCATTCTAATAATGTTTTCCCAAATTAGCAAAAAATTAACCAAACACTCATAATGTCATACATATAAATAACAAAATTCCTTTATTATATAAATTTAATAAAATGAAAAAAATAAGATTAGATTCTATAAGATCTCCAACGACCTAATGGGATTTTAGTGACCGTTGTCGGTGACCCACTAGAGTCTGATAACCTTTGTCTATGACCCAATAGATGTAACCTATTATATCTACATGTATCTTTGTATGTAACATATTACACTACCTATATCTTTGTAATCGTTACATCCACATATATGTTTTTATGTAACATATTACATCCACCATTATAAGTTGGTCGATTCAACTTCACTTTATAATTTATAAATCCAACTATACCTTTTTATATAACATGTTATATCTATCTATACTTTTAGATGTAATATATTACATCTATATCTAGCAAAGTCGAATGAGGATGTAAACCATTACATTCAACTCTACCTTTGGATATAACATATTACATCAATCTTTGACAAGGTTGTTGGTAATAGTCATCGGAGCTTTAATGAGGTCGTTGGTTGGATTGTAGGAGGTCCAATAAGGTTGTCGATGGGGTGGTACGAGCTCCGATGAGATTGTCAAAGATGTGCTAGGGTCTTATAATGATAAAATGAAGATATTTTAGTCTATTTATTGAGTAATTTGATATAAATTGTAAGTTTTAAGAGATATTATTTCTAATTAATAAAAATTGATTAATTTATAAAAATTAATACTATATAAGTCAAAAATTGATGAAATTAAGACAAGCTACTGAACCTCGGACCAAATAAAATATGAAAATTACATTATTTTCTTCATATTCTATTTGTAACCCTTGAAACTTTAAAATACATATATTTAACGTGTAAAATCATTATAAAATGTGTGTTAAATACACAAATTTTAAGTTTTTATGAAAATAATTAGAATTGAGAAATTATATATAAGTTATGGATTATAAATAACTTTGTGATTAAAAAAAATAAATGTAAATTTATTTTCAAATCAAAATTATATATATATTTTTTAAAATAATAACTACTAAAATTAATAAAAAAATATCACATTAATTAAAATGAATAATGATATTATTTTAATAATTTTTATTATTATCGTATTAAAATATATGAACATTTTATTTTATATATAATATTAATTATACTTTAGTTTTAGATAAAATTATTCTTAATTAGATATTTTTATAACAATAAATATTTTTATTTATCCATTAATCTTGGTTTAATGTATAATTTATCTTTAAAATGACCTATTTTTTTTTCTATTTTTTTTGATAGCCATCATTTTTAGGGGTGGACATAATAATCAAAAAACTAATATATCTGATCTAAATTGAGTCAAATCAAAACTAGTTTTATATTTTAAAGTTTCAAATAGGTTGGGTTCGATTTTAAAAATATAAAAATTGATATATATTAGGTTGATTAAGATTTCAAAATTTAGAAATCGAACCTACCTATTTATTATTAATACACATATTTTTTACATTTATACGTTTATAATATATATAATATATATTTATAACAATCTAATTCTAATTAAATTTTTATGTCATTTGAGAAGTGACAAAAATTATATCTTATAATCATTTTTAAAAAAAGTTTATTATAACTAATAAAAAATATAAATTATTTTTTACTATTAACAATTTACTTATTTTTAAAAGTTATTCTTTACTTTAAAATTGATATGTAATTATAATTTAAATATTAATATATAATTTTTTAATTAAATAATAAATATTATTTATTAATTTAATATCAATGTAAAATAAATTTATTTAAAAAAATAAATAGGTAAAATAGGTAGAAATCACAAATTCAAAGTAGATATAAATAAATTAACTAAATATATTTTAACCATATTTTATAAATTCATTTCAATTTTTGATTTAGTAAATCGATTCGGTGGTTAAAAACCGATCAAAACTAGTCGCCGGAACCCCTAAACATTCCCTTCTCTGAATCTGTCTATTTCTACTTTTCTTTGTGTTTTGTTAGTTCCTTTATAGCCGGAGTGACAGAGAATAAAATATCCAATTAAATAAGGGAAAAAGAGAAACGGGAGTAGAGAGATGGAAGGAAGAGAAGGTGAAGAAGGGTTAAGGCTGAGCAAAAGGTTTGAATCAGGAGCAAATAAAAGTGGAGAAGTTGATTACAAGACGAAGGCAGGTACAGCTTGGAGCCATTCGTTTCTGAACCAGAAGCCATGGCACCCACTCTCCTATCCCAATCAACGCCGCAAGTGGATCGCCGAGCAGACGGACGCTCAGAGCAATCGTCGCGCCGAAGAGATAGCTCGCGAGGCAATTCTCTCATCCCTCGGATCCGCTCGCTCCATTTTCTTCATCAATTCACAAAAAACTCGTATTTATACTCTAAATTTTTTTAATGCAGTACTCCCAAGAGCAGGAGTTCTTTCGCCAGACAGCTCTAGTCTCGAAAGAACAAAAAGAAAAGGTTCTTGCATTTCTTTTGCCTACGATGTTCTCTTACTACTAGTATTATTATTATTTTTTATTTATTTATTAAGATTCATATCAAAATTTCTAATCTATGGATAGTAATTATTGTGATTGTAAGGTTTTCTTTAATCTAACTGACTAGATTTGCATTCCATCCATTGCTGTTTTTAGAACCGAACTAAATAAACTAATAGCTCGTTTGGATGTACTTTTAGGAATTCTTTTCTCACCCATATCGAAGGATTGCATTCAGTCTTGAACTTTTAGGAATTATTTGTAGGGAAAATTACCCTAGAGGTCACTAAAAATGTGTGGACACTTTGGTTACATAGTTTTTACATGATTTTTAAAATTAACATACTTTAGTCACATAATCCTAATTTTAAAAATTGAGTGACTTATGTGTCCCCTAGAGAAATTTCGTGATCAAAGTGTTCTAATGACACAAACAAAATGACTTCAAGAATTAGTTACCCTTATTTTTATGAGTAATGCGAAAGCAAAAAAAGAATGATAATAAGCCCCAGAAAAAATATTGAAAATTCAAACCCAAAGGATACAAGAATTTAAGAGGGCTCACTAGTCAGTGTGATTACTTACTCCACTACGAAGCCACCATCGAGAAATCTACCATCTTTTTCAAAAGGTGTACAATTAGTTTGCCAAAAAATTAATAGGCCAAACTGCTCAATACCAAAATCCAAATTACACCCAAAATTCACTTTCTCACAAAAACAATACAATATGTAAAAATGCTTTATCAATTTAGCCATTTCAACAAATAAACCAAATATAATGGTTATCGACACTGGGGAACGAGCAAAATCTATTTGCAAGATGGATCTTCATGGAAAGGTAAAAAGATGTTGCTACAAAACTCCTATGCGTACAAGCCAAAATTGTTCTCTCTTGATATTAATTCCTCTACTACCGCCAAAGCCAAATAGCTAAATGATTTCTCCTTATACTAACCGAGTGATGACACCTTGCTTTTCGCTGGTCACTTGATGTATATATAGGTGATAATGTGATGAAGGTAGGATTAGTTACTTTCGGACTTAATTATTAAAAAAAGCCGTGCGTTTTGAACATAAATGCAACAATCTTTATCTTGACCCAAAATGTGAACCAATGTCTTTAATGGCCAAGCCTCCAATGTCATTCATTCTAGGTACCTCTCATGTTGGCACCAAAATAACATCCCGTTTATATGTAGGAATGCTCCACCCTTTTTAAGGTTCTCAATAAGAGCTATGATGGATTAAGTCCAAGTAATGCTCGAACGTATTCCTTGGCACTGACTTTGTCAACATAGGAATACTGACTTTGTCAACATATTAATTACATTTCTTCTCTGTATGAATTTTTAACAACTGGATTAACCCTTGATTGATTCATTTTCTAATCTTATGATACCTCACACCTATGTGATTACTCTTGGCATGAAAAACTTCATTCTTACCTAAGTGAATAACACTATCAATGTCACGTAGAAGAGGTACACTCTTTTGTTTGAAACCAAGTTGTTTTAACATTCTTATGAGCCAAATGTCTTCTTTTGTCACCTATGTCATAGCCATATACTTAACTTCTTTCATAGACAATGCAATTGTATCATGCAAAAATTTGACTTCTAACTTATACAACCACCACTAAAAGTAAAGACATAACCTTTCATAGACCTTCTGGTGTCAAGATCCTCTGCATAATCATAGTTCATATAATCCATGACAACATTAGAAGCACCATTTTTGTCAAACATGATGCCACGATCATGTGTGCCATCCAAATATATGAAAATTCATTTTATAGCATTCCAATGCTCTTTACTTGGATTTGTCATTTATTTGCTCAAAATACTAACTACATGGAAAATATCAGGTCTAGTTCAAATCATTAAATATATTAGACAACCAATTGCACTGGGATAAGGGCACCTGTGCCATGTACTTCCCCTCATCCTTTGTACTAGGATATAAACTCGTGGACAATTTAAAATGTGCTACAAAGGGTGTTCTCTTTGGCTTTGCATTCATTATGCTAAACTTCTGTAGGATCTTTTTCGTGTGGCCTTTCTGGGACAACCAAAGTTTTTCGATTTTCTTGTCACGATGAATCTCAGTTTCAAGGATCTTTTTGGAAACACCAAGATCATTCATCTTAAATTTGCTTTTTATAAAATTTTTTAAATCATTGATTCGTTCCTTTGAGCAGAATTCAACATATCATGAACGTATAAAGCAAGCATACCTTTTATACCATTGGCGTCGTAATTACTTTAGCCCATACAATGATCTCTTCAGTTTTCAAAATAGTCATCTTTATCGAATTCAGTGAACCCTTCCGGCTACTGCATGTAAATCTCCTCGTCAATATCTCCATGTAAAAACACATTTTTGACATCTAATGCTCCAACTCCAAGTCATACAAGTTGACCATGGCAAGAACCACTTTGATGGAAGGTTGCTTTTCAATAGACGAGAAAATCTCATTGTAATCAATTTCTTCTTTTTGTGAGTACATTCTTTAACTACGAATGACTCATACTGGTCTTTTTTTTAATTCGATAGATCCATTTGCAACCAATAACCTTCTTTTTTTGGGCAATTAAACTAATTCCCAAGTCTTGTTCTTTTGTAACGACTTCATTTCTTCATCCATTGCAATCTTCGACTTCTCATTGGCTTTTATTGCTCATAGCATATTGAAAAGAAATTGGATCATCACTACCAGTAAACAAAGCAAATGAGACTGTGCCATCTTCAAACCCAAGTCTCTTTGGTGCCTTACGAGTGCATGGCTCTTTGTGAGTAGCAATGCTATACTCCTTTGGTTGCTGCTATTTAACCTGAATCTGTGGTTGCACTTGACCCTGAAACTGTGGTTGCTGCTGAACTTCTTTAATGACGGTTGATAAATCTTTTTATGTGAGCTTTTAAATGTGAAATCGATCTCCTTTGGAGCTTTCCCTTTCTCACATGAGCTTTCTGACATCAACCTCACACTTTTCATCATAGATTTTCTATCGAAAACATCTTTACTAATAAGCAACTTCTTAGCATCTAGATCATACAACATAACCTTTGACCCCTAGGTCGCCCAGAAAAATGCAGCAGTTGGATTTGGCATATTGCTTTGATCTCTCATCATCTTGTACATATAAAAAAGCTGGACAACCAAAAACTTTTAGTAGATAAAATCAATAGGTTTATAAAGCCATATCTCTTCAGGAAATTTGAAATCAAGGCTTGCTCGATTAAGCAAAATGCTAGAATTTATTCCAAATTGCACGTTTGGCTCGATTTTGCCTAATTTTTTCTCTATTTGTTCCCAAAATTTTGCACCACAATAAACAAACATATAAAGGGCATTGGGAATACAAATGACATTACATGTAAATGTGGTGGAATTGACATATAAAATACTACCTAATTTAGAACCCGTCATACACATTTTGCCCACAAATGGGTGCTTTTTGGATGCTATTACAGATTCTTGCACTACAGATAAATCTTCATATCATTCAACTCTATACTGAAATCTTTTTGGAGAAGCTTGTACAATCAATAGCTATTAGTTTCAATGTAAAAAACAGTTAAAAAGCTCTGCCTTCGGGTTTATTCTCATGCATCAAACTTGTCAAATTATAAGTTTGGGAAAACAAAATGATGAGAAGGTTTGAAATAGATTTTACTATTGGTATTCTTTGATTGTGTTAGATATAGACTGAGTGTATAGTCACTAAACTCGTTGTAACTTGCAATTTTCCAATGAATTTGAGGACAAATGTTATATACTACTGCTCTCTTTTCATAAAGTACTGTTTTATTGTTTCTAAGCTTGTATTTGTTTGCTTTATGAGTGATTGCAAGTTGCGTTACAGATGGAAATAATGAAAGCTGTGAGCTTCATGTATGTTCGTCCACCTGGTTACAATGCTGAGAGTGCCAAAGCAGCAGAGGTTGCTGACGAAAGCAAAATGCAGGAAGAGAATGATCCCACTCAAAACCCAACTACAATGTCCGTATACCCTGTTGAGTTTCTTCTTCTTTCAACTTATGTTTCAGAAAACATAGAAAAGGAATCAAATGTTCTCACAACAACTTGTCAGTTCATACATTATTTCATTCTAAAGATGACAGGATGGCTATTTTCTTTGCCTTGTAGGTCTCTAGAATCTATGCCTATTAGAGAAAAGAAGAAACCAAGGCCGAAAGATGTCTTTGGACGTCCTTTGCCAACTGAAGAAGAGTTTGAGGTCTTGAAAAATGCTCCACGGTATTGCTGAATGCTTCCATCTTCAGTCTGTAGTATAAGTATTAGTATTAGTGTTAATCCACGAAACATCTTGACAAAATCCTGTGATTCTCACCTGTTTCTTTCCAAAAAATGTTTCTAGCTTAAAAAAGATTTTGAAAATATGGAAAAAGTTGCTAATCACTTTAGAACTTCTGTACTTATTTATCATGGATTTATCTGAGTGGAAGTTGGTAGTTGTCAATCAGATTCTGCTATCGCCTGAGCTTTTTTCATGGTACTTAAAAAACAATTATTTTATGGGGTGGGGATTTGATCCACAAAGTACTTGTTTTGGGATAATTCTCACTAATTTGGTTATATATATATGGTTGATGATTGCACCTCATTTAATCTAGTTGTTTCTTTATCTTGGGGAAAATTGATGCAAAAGTGGCTAAGTTCTTTTCAGCAAAGTGAGTTCCCCTCCTCTCTCTTTTTTCTTCTTTCTTGCAGCAGAGAGAAAATTCAAATGCGTAATGGCTTTTCCTACTTTGGCCCCAAAAAAATCAATGTATCTTTATGCATTTTGATATTTGTTTTTAACTTTTGCAACTTCAATTTATCTTAGTTCTCATCTTGCTACACATGCATCCATCTGCTGGCGGTTATGCATTGTATTGTTATTGCTATCAGTGAAAATTTATTTACATGAATTTAACATGAGAACCTTTTCAGGTTGGACACTGGTGTTGCTGGGAGATCAAAACCATTTGGTATTGAAGTGCGCAATGTTAAGTGTGTTAGATGTGGAAATTATGGTCACCAAAGCGGTGATCGTGAATGTTTACTGAAGGATGCTATAATGCCTAATGAAGAGAGCCGATTGAAAAGAGATGACCCGTTGACTGCTATTCTTGCTCAGACAGATCCAAGCGAGGTCAGTCTTTACCATTTATTGATCATCTAGAAAGCTGGACAGGCATTGCTGCTTTATGAAGCATGGGAATGAATTTTTTTACTGGGGTATAGAGATTTGTTAATATTCTTCCAATTAGGAAATCAAATGCAAGGATAGTTGGCGGTGTATAGACATCCCTTCCCTGGAAATAAATTTTGAGGTATCAAGTTATCGGGTGACTTGCAACGTGATCAGGGAAGTCTAGTTTTTTGGTTGGTTGAAAACGATCTATATATTAATGCATCAAATAGGAGAGGTATAGCAAGAGTTTAAGAAGAAATGAAAAGAAGTCTTTATTTAAGCATAACATATCAGAATATAACATCATTCTCATAGGGAAAACAATCGTGACAACAAATTTTGAAATTACCTAGATCATAGGAGAAACAAGGAAGAGGAAGTGGACCCTAGCATAGAATTGCAAGGTGACGAGCTCATAAGGAAAAGGTACAAGTGCTTGGTTCACCACCACCAACAAAATAGAAAAAAGAAAACACTAACTTTTAGGTCATCTTCTCATAAATTACTATAATTTCTTCTTTTCCTTAGATTTGTTTTTGCTTCAAACCATCTTAAAGTTGGGTTAGGCTTGGAAAATAAAGAAAAATTAATCAACCTATTAAAAGCACAATAACCAGAGGTGCACGCCTCATGTGCCTTAAGGTGTAAAGCATTGAGGTGTAATTCTCATCTACCCTTGAGGAGTAATCCTCATCAGCCATGATAAAAGTGTGCCTCGTGGCATAACCCTTGTCATGCGGCGAGTCTCACAAAATCTTTTTAAAAGGCTTTGCTATTTTGCATGGATCTTACATGGCTTGGATTCTAGCAACATTATGCCTCAATTGTAATTTGGAAGTTTGAGGCAATCACTTGGTTGTAGTTCCTACACAAAATAATTAATAGTGTAATTATTCTCTCGATTTTAGCTTAATTTCTTGAATTCATTGAAGTTGGAATCCACGATGGATCTTCAATCTATGATAGTTATGCAAGCTTATTGGATTATAAAAGAGAGTACCACATTGACCATAGATGGCTGTCAAGTATGAATTCATGAGAACCATCCTTACCATGCATCGATCTAACCTTTTAGAATAACGGAGGAGTCCATGGTACTTTGACATTTTGGGTTGGCCCAACCCATGATACTTGTGACTCTACAAAACTTAATGAAATCGGTGCTTTAGTTGGCCTCGGCTAAAAATTTGCAGGCCACCATTAAAAAAAAAACTAAATACTTGGATCATGCATGGAAGATGACAAGTGACCAAGGAAGTAAATCACCAATAGGTGGGCCTTGCTAAATCTGTAGATGACTCTCAAATAGAGTCTTCATCACTTATTGGTTAATCTTTTGAGATTAAAATGGTCTTATGCACTTTACATACGATATTAGCATTTCAATTGGACCTTGGGCAAAAACCTATGGGCCTCCCTCCATAGAATTAAATAAAATACTTGGGTCTTGCAAAAAAGAGAGTAGGTGAACCAAGGAAAAAATATATCAAGTAAATGGTTCTTGTAAAATGAAAGATATGTGACCTATATGTGAGGATTTTAAAGAAATGATCAAAGTGTTGGGAGGATCCACAATTTGAGGGAGATATTGGAGTATAAAAATGTGATTTTGTCCAAATTGATTATGGAAGACTCTCAAAAATAGAGTTTATAAGAACCATGACCTCACCATATATGGGTTTACATTTTGGGATAGAGGTGAGCTAATTGCATTTTGTCTTGTGCACTCTTCAAACTCTGGCATGTCTATCTTGTTTCTTTGTGATTGCAAAACCTTGGTTGGAGAATATGTAGAAGACATTTTGTTCCCTCTAGGAGATAATTAAATCCTTTTCGGGTTTGAGTAAAAGTCGTAACAAATAACAAATAACAAATGACAAATAAATGAAATAGAATTAGGAATGGAGATTGTAAGGGGGAAAAAGAATAAGCATAAACTGTTGCTTTTCAAGATGATTTTTTTATTTTTATTTTTATTTTTTTATATAGAAATTTGGGATGTGTGCTTTGGGAAAAAATATTATTTTTGTTGTAAAATCAAAGTTCAAAGATTGAATGATAAGAAAGTTAATTTTTTTTTCGAAAAACAACAAAAATAACACAAATTAAAACTTGTAACCACACAAATAGTTCTTTTATCAAGCTCATATTTTCATTATTTAAAAAAAAGTCAAACTCACATTTTACATTGAGAGCTGTCCAATTGGATATCATTCAAGTTGAACTATGATTATTTAAATCCGTTAAATATTAACTAGAGAAAAACACAAGTGAAAGAAAAAGAAGAATTAACATCGGAGCATTTATGCCCAATAGGGTGTACCTGTTTTGATATTAACTAAAAGTTCGATACTCTATGTACAACAAAGAGGGAGATGATACGAACACCTGAGGGACTCAACAACTCTTGCAAGTAGCAGAAACAAATACATCAATAATAAACATGCAAATAAATAGGAAGAATATAACAGCCAGTAAATCATAGATACAGATATGCAAAGAAGAATAACAACTAGATATGCACATGACAGATAAGTCAAGAAAGAAGTAAAAAAATGCTTTTCAATCACAATTACTACCTTCTATGTATGAACATATTTGGTTATCACTTTAAGTGTACTAATGGCACATGCAAGCATACGTGACTCACCATTATAATGTGGTAAACCCACATTAGATCCAATATCTAGTTGGTAACATCCATGGGTTTTTAAGTACATTCACCTAACAGTTCACTATAAGTAAATCAACATTTCACAACTAAATAAATATAACACCTATACCATAATCAGTTGGAACAGCACGCTCAACTATGCCTAAGCTGTCTCCATTGATGTGTTCATAACAACTACAATTTAAATGAATCAAATTTTACTTTGGAGCTCCATCATCACGCGATGTAGCACAATAACCACAGGTGGTATGGTTATAAATTCGTGAAGAAAATTAGATTTCTTGAAAGTAAATCTAAAACGATGGAATAAGGAGGAATTTGGTGATTTGAAAGAAGAAATTTTATGGAAGATACAATTTTCTTTTGGGATAAGTGTCAACAAGATGGATGTTTCAATAAACCAATGAAATCTGAACTAAAGAATTTGAAATTGCAGATAGAAGATTTAATTGTGCATGAGGAAGTTTTTGGAGGCAAAATCTCAAGCTACTTGGATTAAGCAGGGCGATGGAAATTCAATTTTTTTATTGTTGCTAATGGAAATAAGAAAAGAAATTTGATTGAAAAGAAAGATGGGACAATTATTGTAGATGATATAGAAATTGAAGTAGAAGTTTTGAGTTTCTTAAAAAGTTATACTCGGGAAAAGATGGGTGATGACTGCTAAGTCATGGTCTTGATTGGGGATACTTACTAGAGGAAAGGGAAAGTTGGATGGAAAGGCCTCTTGAAGAAAATGAAATAAGGGAAGTCGTTTTTGAGTGCTCGAAAGAGAAGGCTCAAGGTCTTGGTGGTTTTAACTTTGCTTTTTTTCCCTTCCGTCGTAACAGTTGGAGATATGGTTAAAGAGGATTTGTTGGAGGTTTTTAAGGAGTTCTTCATGGGTGGTATAACCAACGAAAATAATAATGCTATTTTGTTAACCTAATTCCAAAGAAAGATAATGCTTTGAGTGTAAAGAGTTTTAGGCCTATTAGCTTGGTTAATAGCTTATACAAGATAATTGTTAAGGTTTTATCTCTTAGGTTGAGAAAAGTGTTTGATTCTATTATTTTTCTCGAGTAAGCAGCTTTTGTGAAAGGGAGAGAAATTTTGGATGC
The DNA here is from genome assembly GCA_030763125.1 of Hippophae gyantsensis. NCBI lineage: Eukaryota > Viridiplantae > Streptophyta > Magnoliopsida > Rosales > Elaeagnaceae > Hippophae > Hippophae gyantsensis. Next base: position 16,614,961 of record CM061031.1, read on the forward strand.
TGTTCTAGTCGCTAATGAGGTTGTTGAAGAGTATGGGTAGGCTAAAATAAGGAAGCTTTGATTTTCAAGATAGACTTTGAAAAAACTTATGATCATGTTGATTGGATTTTTTAGATTTTGTGTTGAAAGAGAAGATTTGGGGAACGATTGAAGAGTTAGATTAAGGGTTGTCTAAACTTTATGAACTTTTTATTGATTATTAATGGAAAACATATAGGGTTTTTCGAGACTTTAAGAGGGTTGAGGCAAGGAGATCCTCTTTTGCCTTTTCTTTTTGTATTGGTTATTGATGGATCAAGTAGATTGTTGGAAAGAGCAAAACGGATCAATTTGGTAGAAGGTCTAATGTTAGCGCAAACGTTATTGGAGTCTCTCATCTCCAATTTGTTGATGATACTATTTTCTTCTTCTCTGGTAATGAAAAGTTTGCTAATTTGATTAAGGTGATTGCATTGTTTTGTTATATATGGGGTTAAATCTGACCAAAAGTTATATCTCAGGTATTAATTTTGCTGAAGGCAAAGTTATCTCTTTAGCTATCTCTTAAATATTTGGGTTTTTCTCTTGGAGGCAATACTAGAGTTGCACATTTTTGGTTACCAGTTATAGAAAGGTTTGAAAAAAGATTAATAGGATGGAAGAGAGCCTTTTCTCTAGAGGGGCAGGTTAACTTTCATAAACTCAACTTTGTCAAATCTTTCAATTTTTAAAATTCCAATGGGAGTGGTAAAGAGATTAGAAAAACTAATGAGGAATTTTCTTTGAAAGGGTGTTAGTGAATAAAGTAAAAGTAACCTAGTTAATTGGGAGATGGTACAAAGATCGAAGAAAAAATGGGGTTAATCATTGGGAATATTATTGCAAGAAACAAACTTTGTTAGGCAAGTGGGTTTGGAGATTCCCATTCGAAAAAAACTATGTAATTTATATACTTTAGTCTTATAAGTCCTATAATTTAAAAATATGACCAAAAGTGATTTTTTCAAGGATAAAATGGGATTATATATTTTATTAATTAAAATTAAGAAAGAAAAGAAGCATCCCCTTCCCTCTCCTTCTCTTTCTCCCTCACTATTCTCTAATCATTATTTTATTAATAAAAAATAAAAAATAAAATTGAGAAAGATCGAGTAGAAGAAAAAGAATGAGTAAGGGGAATGAGAGAAAGGACGGAGAGAGAGAGAGAAAGAGGGAGGGGAGGGGAGGTTTTTTTCCTATATTTTTTACTTTTTTTATTAATAAAATATATAATTTCTATTTTATTCTTAAAAAATTTAAATTTTTGAAAATTGTCTTAATAGATCATTAAAAATGATCTTCACCTAAAAAGTTACCGGATTAAAGTATATAAATCACAAAGTTACAGGACCTGAAGGACCTAATACTCAATGAGAAGTTGATTTTGTAAGTTTGATCTTAGGTTTGGAAGGAGTAACTATCAAAGCTTACATTATCCATAAAAAAATATGGATTAATTACTCATTTTTCTAATTCGGTTCAGTTTATCAATATGTTTGTCCACTCCTACCACATTTTATTCTTTTGTAACTTTTGTAACTTTTGTAACTTTTATATATAAATATATTATGTTATTAAAAAAAATCTATGAATTATGTATCGTTAAATTTTAATTAATCTATACTATTAATTATTAGTTTATTATCTTTTATATTAACTCATTAAATTAAAACATTTGAGTTTTCAAAATTCATACACCTTGAATGTAAAACCCATGCAAATGAGGTTTTAATTTTTTTTTTGTAAAAGTAACACATCCTCACATGTATAATGACGAGATTCAAATACATGCCCACAAATCACTCATGAGGAACATATAACATTTGCACTGTAAGATAATTGGTAAGTTTTTGAATCTTACAAGTATTATAAAATAATTAGTTTACATGTTTATAAAAGACTATTTTAGAGTTAGTTTACATGTTTGTTTGTAAAATGACTATTTTAATCCTAACGATGACATTTAAAGTTGATCGGTAAATCATAGCCAACCTCATTCTCTATCTATTTTTACATTACCCATTTTATATATATATATATATATATATATAGTTAGTTTACATGTTTGTTTGTAAAAGACTATTTTAATCCTAACAAGGACATTTAAAGTTGATCGGTAAATCATAGCCAGCCTCACTCTATCTATTTTTCCATTACCCATGTTATATATATATTAACTAGGGACTTTTAGGCTTATGCAAACTTTTGTCGTTCATGAAACAAGAACCACCATCTCTATATCTTTCTCCATAATCCCTCTTATAATTATAACCCAATGTTTGGTTGGACGGAATGGAGGGCGGAATGGAATCAGATTACTAAAAGAGAAGGAATCACAATTCCTTCTCCCCCCATTGGTAATCATAATTCCATTCCCATCTAAACTTTTTTTTTCCAATTTTACCCTCACTTAAAATATAACCTTAAACTCAAATCCCAAATTCTCAAACCCAAAATTCCAAAACCCTAAACTCTAAACCCAAAATTTCAAAACCCTAAACCCTAAACCCTAAATCCAAACCCTAAAATCCTAAACCCTAAACCCTAAACCCTAAACCTTAAACCCCAAATCCCTAAACCCTAAACCCTAAAATCCTAAACCTTAAAACATAAATCTCAAAACCCAAAACCCTAAAACATAAATCCCTAAAACATAAATCCCAAAACCCTAAACCCTAAACCCCAAATTCCAAACCCCAAATCCCTAAATTCTAAACCTTAAACCCTAAAATCCTAAACCCCAAATCTCTAAATCCCTAAACCTAAAATTCCTAAACCCTAAACCTTAAAACATAAATCCTAAAACCCAAAACCGTAAAACATAAATCTCAAAACCCTAAACCTTAAACCCAAATTCCAAAGTTACAGGACTTGAAGGACCTAATACTCAATGAGAAGTTGATTTTGTAAGTTTGATCTTAGGTTTGGAAGGAGTAACTATCAAAGCTTACATTATCCATAAAAAAATATGTATTAATTACTCATTTTTCTAATTCGGTTCAGTTTATCAATATGTTTGTCCACTCCTACCACATTTTATTCTTTTGTAACTTTTGTAACTTTTGTAACTTTTATATATAAATATATTATGTTATTAAAAAAAATCTATGAATTATGTATCGTTAAATTTTAATTAATCTATACTATTAATTATTAGTTTATTATCTTTTATATTAACTCATTAAATTAAACCTTAAACCCTAAAATCCTAAACCCCAAATCTCTAAATCCCTAAACCTAAAATTCCTAAACACAAAAACTTATAACATAAATCCTAAAACCCAAAACCGTAAAACATAAATCTCAAAACCCTAAACCTTAAACGCTAATTCCAAATCCTAAAACCCTAAACCCTAAACCCTAAACCCCAAATCCCCAAATCCTTAAACCCTAAACCCTAAACCTTAAAACATAAATCCCAAAACCCTAAACCTTAAAACATAAATCCCAAAACCCTAAAACATAAATCCCAAAACCCTAAAACATAAATCCCAAAACCCTAAACCCTAAATTCCAAATCCTAAAACCCTAAACCCAAAATCCAAAATTCTAAAACCCTAAACCATTTTTAGAAAAATAATAATTTTAACCCTAAATCTTAACCTACAAATATAACCCCAAATCCTAAATCCCTAAGCCCTAAATCCCTAAGCCTTAACCTCAAAACCCTAAACCCTATTTAGAAAAATAATAATTTTAATAATATATTTCTTTTTAATTAAGTAATAATTATTTAGAAAAATAATGATTTCAATAATGTATTTTGTCTGACGAAAAAATAGTAATTAAATGACATTATTTGAACTTTATAGCATGTAGGTGTATTAAGGTCATTTACAGTTTTTTTCATTCCATTCTAGTGGCAAATCAAACACTGTAATCTTGATTCCGAGCTTGATTCCAGTGGTCAAACCAAACAAAATTGTTTCCTTTCCATTCCATTCCATTCCACGAACCAAACCCCACCTAAATGATATTAACTCAACACAAATACCTTATGCAAACTTTTGACATTTTTCAATCATAAATCATTAAGCCCCATTAACAATAATTATGATTTCTATCTCTTTTCTATAATATATCTCTCATAATTATGAATCAATTACTCATACTTTTAAGTAGAATGTTAAATAAATACCCTTTGCATTTTGCAAAATTTTGGCCTTTTCTATAGTGAATTAATAGAATAAAGCGAACTAATAAATTATGCGGTTATAACCTTCTAAAGAAGATATAGAACTTCCACTTTTACTCATTAAAAATGCAATATAATTGGGCCATAATTGTATAATTTTACAATATTTGATTTATTTTAAGCTCTTAAGAATAAAAAATGTTGAATATGTTAGTATCTTTGTTTCTCCTCGTTGATTCTTAATATCATTTGATATGAATAATCTTTTTTTTTCTTTTTCTTATTTTTAAGATTTTCATAAAGAAATTTTAGGTTACAAGCACCTTAAGAAGGGTAAAAATTTGTTATAATACATTTGATGATAGCTACATTAGAATATGAAATTGATATCTAAATTAAATATGTATACTAATAATAGGAAGTATAGTAAGTTTGTTATGGTTAGTCATATTACATATTATAAAGGTAAATATTAGATTAAAACTTTTCAAAATTGTAAAATGTTGCTTGTGGCTTGAATTGGAAAGCTAATCAAATAAAACCATTAGTAATGAATGGTTTATGTTCAATAAGTTTTATTACCCTTAGGTAGCGTTTGGTTCACAGAATGGAATCGAAATGTAAATGAAATAGAAATAATTTTGTTTGGTTTGACCACTAGAATCAAAGAAAGAATCAATATTATAGCATTTGGTTTACAACTGGAATGGAATGAAAAACACTGTATATTATCTTAATATCACTATATTCAGTAAAGTTTAAATAATATCATTTAATTATTATTTTTTCGTCGGAAAAAATACAGTATTGAAATAATTATTACTTAAAAAGAAGATATATTATTAAAATTATTATTTTTTTAAATAGGGTTTAGAGTTTAGGGTTTTGAGGTTTAGGATTTAGGGTTTAGGGTTATGGGTTATATTTGTGGGTTAAAGTTTAGGATTAAAATTATTATTTTTCTAAATAGGATTTTAGGATTTGTGATTTAGGGTTTAGGGTTTAGGGATTTGGGGTTTAGGGTTATATTTGTGGGTTAAGGTTTATGATTAAAGTTATTGTTTTTCTAAATATGGTTTTGGGTTTTGAGATATAAGGTTTTGAGTTATATTTGTGGGTTAAGGTTTAGGGTTAAAATTATTATTTTTCTAAATAGGGTTTTAGGTTTTGGGATTTTAGATTTGGGATTTAGGGTTTAAGGTTTTGGGATTTGAGGTTAGGATTTTGGGATTTAAGGTTTAGGGTTTTGAGATTTAGGGTTTAAGTTTTGGGTTTTGTGATTTGGGATTTGGGTTTAGAGTTATATTTGAGATTGGGGTAAAATTAGAAAAAAAAATTGAGATGAGAATGAAATCATGATTCCTTAAGGGGGAGAAGAAATTCTGATTTCTTCTCCTTTAGGATTCGATTCGATTTCATTCTCATTTTTCAGCCCAATCAAACACAAAAATGGAAGGAGTCAATTCTGATTCTATTTCATTCCATTCCATACAACCAAATATAACATTAATGTTTTAGCATGTATTTCACTATATATATATATGCAAATGAAATTGTAGAAATCAACTCAAGAAGAAACATTTAAATTAAAAGATTTCTTTGAGAGTTGAGAATTTTTGAGAACTCTATTTTATAGTTCTATTCTTTCTCATAATAGAGATTGTTTGCCACCTATATTTTGTAAGGTTAATACTCTCCACCAAATTCCTTTTTTTCCCAGCAATATATGAAAGGGTTAAGATAAATTTTACATATTTAGAAAATGGTTTTTAAACGAATTTTAGAAGTTGAAATAAATTATAAATCTGTTTCAATAATTTAAGTATAGAATTACATATATTAAAATAATTTAATAATTATTGCGTAATTAATCGTTATATTGTAATATTTATTTACAAAAATTAGTTTACAGAACTTGTAACTTTTATTATATATTATATCCCAAATTTAAAAATATTTAATGACATTATTTAAAATGGATATAACGTGAAGTACTTTAGGTGCAATGCACGTAATATTGACTAGATTAGCTTTGAACCTTAATAATCCTCTTAGAGTAAGAAGGAAACAATTTTTAAATATAATATTCTCAAATACTTTCGCTCCAGCTTGACATAGATAGCTTGGACAATTAGAGAATAATCATAATAATTGACAGAATAGACAAACTAAAAACAGCCACAATCACTTGAATCTTGCATAGTTGCTTGGGCAGTCCATTTGTTATCGAACTTCAACCACTATTAGAATGAGCTCCAAATATGTCTTGGTACACTATAATGAGGATAATTACATATAAAATTGAAGTAATGAATGGTCACAACAGAGAGTTTTAAAGATAGCCTCAAATAGATGATAGAGTAATGATGCACTAAAGAGTATTGGCCAAATTTTGGTAGACAAAGTAAGAACTCGATTTTATCGAGCACAGAAAGGGAGACGCAGTAAGTTCCTCCTTAAAAGTGTAGGGAGATATAGTGTGACCCTTTGAACACATGGCAAAAATTAACAGTAAGTAGTGTAGTAAAGCACGAATCTGATCGAGCACAAGAACATAAGAGGCCCTAAAGGCCCTTCAATCAGGCAGACTGTAACGAAATGATATTTCAGAAAATAAAGTGACCAAACAAGAGAATCGAGTCGAAACAAATCTGAACCACTGTGGACAAATGAAATAGAAACCTGATTTATAGCATATTACTTATTTTATTAAGAATTATTCATTCCTGGTTTTTGGTTATTTGTTTTTCAAATAAGATGAGAATAACCTGTAGTTTTTATTATTTTCAGGGATTAGTTGGTCATATTTTTTATGTTATTTTCACAGCTGTTGTAGCCGTACACACTATATAATCCTAGCTTGTATTTGCTTTTGTCATCAAATATTTGTCAAAGCTTTCCTCCCTAATGGGAGGGAGGAGCATGACTAGGAAGGTATTACAGAAGCTTCAAGGAATGGAAATAATCCGCACTTATACCCCATGTAAAATAAAAATATGAACATATATATAATGACAAGAAAGCTGATAATCTCCATTAGGTTTCATTGATGGTAATAAAGCAGTACACTAAATTTATAGAAAACTGTCACAAGATAAACCCTAGATAGACTTGGAACCCTAATAGACTAATAATGAAACAATATATTAAATAAAATCCCAGCTAATAATAATATAAATATCTGAATGATAAAGTATGAGTTCAAATACTAAATAAAAGATATAATCGTGAAGATACTAACTAGTTAATTAAATAAAAAATAACATTATCCTTGACTCCCAATCAATTCTCCAACCTTTTTTTAAGTAGAGTGAGGGGTGTGTTATAAGTGTGCGTTTTCAGCAATATGGTGTGTGAGAAAAAACAATAGGATGTTCTGCAATGATGTATGATTGGCTTAGGATAAAGAGTGACTTTGCTATCTAGTGTAATGCAACCTTTGAGTTGGAAAGCTGGATTTTCTGCCACTAAATTTTTGCTTAAATCTTTCTGAAAATGATACTTTTTTAAAATTTTAAAATATAGGTTGGACTTGCGATAGCTTGACTGAATAATTGTCTGCTAGATGTTCACAATGAGTGAGAAATAGGAATTCCTGTTATGGGGGCGTTCTTTCACATTCCAATGTTAATTTGGAACCCTAATAGTCATTCCCTTTATGATGAACAGACATGTTAAGAAAGTCAATTACCAGTCAGTTTAAGGGTGTGGGGATCAACCAACAATTAGATTGTTGTGTTAATATTTACAAATCAACTTTACAATGGGCCAGGGGATTCTGATCTGTCAGTACTGATTTTATTGAAGTTCTATCTCAGCTTCCTCTGATTTTTCTCCCTCTTATCACATTGTATTTTATTCATAACATGATTTTCATACATGCTTTGACCTTTGATCATCTATTGCTATGCTTACAAAATTGACAAAAAAAAAATGACAACAAAATTATGATCGGATATAATAAATTGAGGAAATGTAGACAGTTTTTGAGAAGATCAAGGGAACAGATTGTGGCTGAACGTGCCCAGGCAGCATGCTTCAATATTGATATTTTATTGTTGCTTATTTGTCTCAATTGCAGCCTCTAAAGTGGGAGCTCAAGCAAAAACCAGGGATTAGTCCTCCACGTGGAGGGTTTAGACCTGATGATCCCAACCAACAAATAGTTGCTGAGGACATATTTGATGAGTACGGAGGTTAGTATCTTCTTTTTTTTGTTTGTTTTCTTCCTCGCAATCTCTTTATCCCATTTTGTCTTCAACAAATGTTCCCTTCCAAATTGTAGGTTTCCTTAATGGGAATAACGTGCCAGAGTTGTTGGCCAGTTTTTCAGCCAATCCCGAGAAGAAGTTTAAAAAAAAGAGCAAGCTCAAAAAAGAGCTGCTGTCATTTGGAAGTGGAGCATCAGAAGATGACTTCTCTCTTTCAAAGGATGGAGATAAGAGATTGAAGAAGAAAAAACACAAGAAGAAAAAGAAACGAAATCATTCAGAGTCAAGTTCATCTGACATTTCAGTGTCTGGCAGGCACAACGAAAAGAGCAGTCACAAGTATCCTTATTCATCAGATGATTCCGATGCTCACAAACATCACCTGAAAAAAGATGGGCACAAACACTCTTATTCATACGAAGATTATGATTATGATAGGCATTGCAGAAGCCTCAATCACTATAGGTATCATAGGGGTGAGGGGAGCAGACACAAATGTTCCTTTTCATCTGAAGAGTCTTATTCTGATGGCCAACCTAGAAGTAGAAAGGGCAAGCCAAAGCTTTCCCACCCATATCAAGATTCTGATGTTGGGAGGCATTATAAAAGTGCCAAGAGCAGACACAAGAGTTACCATTCGCATCAGCCCATTGATTCTGACTCTGAGTGGCGTGGTAGAAGTAGACATCGAAATAGGCATCGCCGATAATAAGGGGTGTCATAGTAGTAGACACAGCTTTGGTCATCAGTTAGTTCTTATCAGACTGGGATTTTAGTGAAATTGCATGTGTTCATTTGATTATAGGGAGCAGATCTAAATCCTAAAATGCTTTAAGGACAACTGTTGCACAGGATGCCATGAAATTTTCAATATGACAGGGAGCTATTATCCTAACAATGTAAAATGGGTCGAATGGGCGCGATAAAAGCTATCCTGCTGACACATCTTGAAAGGGCACGTTAAAGATTAATTCATTACTTTTCTTATAATAATTGTTTTGTTGATTGTAATATAGCTTAAGGGTTGAACTCGCAAATGATTAATAACAATTTTATTTCTAATTATTTCTAATTATTTCTAATTATTAGGGTGTTTTGGGTTGATTGTGAAAAGACAAAATTAACATAAAAATAAAGAAAATAATGAAGCACGATTTTTTAGAATAAATAACTAGAGAAATGTGATCATGGGTCATTCTCATTGTTAATCTACAATTGAATTAATTAAATCATGAATTGAAATTGATTTTTTAAGTCTTATATCAAATTTATAATTTAGATTCCTCTTGAATTTGTAACTTTAATTTTAAAAATCTTAAATCGCTTAGGATTTTATAATTTTTATTTCAGTGTAATTGATTAATTGATTAAAATTTTTAATAACTTAAAATTATAATTATTAAATTTAATTCCTTTAAAATTATAATTATTAAATTTAATTTATTTATTGTATTATAATTTTAAAAAAATTAAATTAGATAATATTAAATTCATCTATAATCTTTAACCTAAGTATTCAATACTAATTGCAATAGAAATCACAATTTGTTATTTCAATTACAAGAATTAATAATTTCATACTAAACTTAAACTAATTGCAATAGAAATTACAATTTCTTACTTCATTTACAAGAATTAGTAATTTCATATTAAAGTTATGATTTGACAATAAAATTTTAAATACAATAAACTACTTGATTAATTTAATATATAATATGTAAAATTTAATATCAAACATAGAATTGAATGCATCAAAATTCAAGAATTGAAATTAAAATACAATATGATGCTAAATTAATCAAATTATAATTTAAGGTTCGGAAATTATCTACAATCGTAACGAATAATTTAATTAGATATAAAATTTATTAAATTCATAAAATAACTAAATAATTAAATAATTAATAATAAATATGAGAGATAAAAAGACAAGAATATAATTTTATTTATGAATATATGGAGCCAAATGATACAATTGCACCAATTCTCAACTTTATTCTTCAATCTCCCTCAAAAAAATTTCAGATTGCACAAAATTTGAATTCTTTCAATTTTCATATATTTCTGTTGTTGAGCTTAGAATGGGATTTCTATTTGGTATTTAAATGGAAAAAATTACAATTTTGGGGCCAGATAAATTGGAGTCATTGGATGAAATAAATTTGATGGTGTGTGTTGTGCCACGTGACAACTAAAGGAATTAGGACGTGAACATGATTGGCGAGAGGTGAGGCATGTGTTGGGAGAGGATTTAGACGGATGGTGTAGTTTGATGAGGCATTGGGATCTAAGCAAACGACACATCAATCAGTGAGGCTAGGTCATACGACACATGTGGGGAAAAATGATGATGTGTTGGTGGCTTTTTTTTCTAAGTAAATCCACGGCCCATTTGAGCACATCAACATGTCAATTAAATTAATAAAAAATCTACAAAATCCCAAAAAATATAAAAATTCACATTTTCTCAAAAAATAAAAAATAAAAAAATTTATAGCCTACAACAACACTAAAATAACTGTAAATGTAAAGGAATCAACATAAAAATTTGTAAAAGATCATGTATCACACTCCTACACAACTAGTCTTTGAGCAAAGTCAAAACTCATAGTTGAGAGTATATTTTCTAACATTTCATCTAAGTGGCTTAAGAATATTTTGTCTCAAACTAATGAATATTAGATATTATCTTTAGTCATTTATTTGTTCTAATTATTGTACAATAATTATGCTTAAAGTGTATGTAATATAACATTTATCAACAATAGTCAAACCATGTAACTTAAACAAGTTAAAACATTATTTCTCCTTATAATTCATCGTACTTTTTTTAGAATTGAGACACCATAGGCTTGTATTTAAAATTGTATATCCACTCACCAAAAATATTGCTCAAAATTAAAATATCTTTCATTTGGTTGAAATGAGATTAGGCTTCTTGGTTCAATAAATTGAAAGAAATAGATTTACAAATAATATTATCTTAAGACCAAATATATCAACAAAATATGGTCAAATTTCATTATTTTGAAACTAAAAAACATTATTGGCTTCTTTTTTTTAGCCAATATGTTCCAATACATAACAACTTTTTATATTTCTTTTTAGCTTGTTCATTTATTATTATTATTATTATAGCATGACTATTTTGTATATGTTGAATATTTAATTAATTATAACACAACTGATGCTCTTAAATCTTATTATAGTATTTTTTTATAGAATTCATTTTTTTTATAATTCTACTTATTCTTAAACTATATAATATGACCAATGTGTTTGATTGAAAAGGTCAAGAGTGAGTATAAACAATTGATTCATGTAGGCTCAAATTAGTTTGCTAAAATGGATTGTTTTTATAGGACAATACCACTGTGGATCGGACAATTTTGCCAAAGGGGATATAACTATTACTTTATTCATTTTTAAGAAATATATTTAGCATTCATCTTGATAAACTTAATGAAAATTTTCTCGCATCCCTATCATATTCACTAAAATTATAACAAATTTCAAGGAATTCACAATATTTTTCATAAGTTCAAGCACATAGTTTTTCTATCATTAACTTAGTTATTATGCATGCAAGTTTTGAGTAAAATTATTAAAAATAGCACTCATTTAGAAACATGGTCAAGACACTATTAATATCTATCATTAATTGAAACCCAACATTATTTAGCTAATTGGACCATAAATGCTAGAAAATAAAGAGAGAGTATGTTACTATTTCCAAGTTTGTCTACTAGTCCTATCTCTCGTAAGGAATGCAATAAATAAGTACTATAAAAGGAAAAAAATTATGCTACCTAGAGCATACTAATCTTAAAACATGGGATAATACCAATAATATTCACAAGTTTGAAGTAATATCACAAATGTCTTTAAGGTTTCAAAATATCACAAATATCTCCAAACTTAATGAAAGTGAATAATGATCTTTTATACATAAAAACGAAAGAAATAATAGAAAATAGAAAAATAATAGAGATAGAAGCATAAGACATCTTAGGATATTTTCACAAGAAATGATAATTAGCAAAAAGAAATTTGAAGAAATTGAAAAACCAAGATTAAATCTTAAGGAAGAAAATTGATTTAAAAATTCATCATTCTCAAAAATAACAAAAATATTTTAATAAAAGATATAGTTTATTATGTAATAAGTATTAAAGAAATAAATATTAATATTGCAGACACAATAAGAAAATATAATATGTCATTCTTTGACAAAGAAATTATTATAGATAAAAGTACATTTTAGAGAGAGAATTGATACACTAATGAATTAGCAGTGCTAGATAGTAAAATAATAAATAGAAATATACTTTATTAGGAATGATTCACAGAAACCTATGCTACTAAAAATTAAAACTCATATTATTAATGATAATAAATTAAGTCAAATATTTAGTTTAACTTATGAATTTTAAAGAGGAGATTTAATGAAAGAAGAAAATCATTCATTTTTAGTACACTATATAGTAGGATATTTATTAACAAATAACCATAATAGTTCAATATATGGACAATATGAATTCATAGAAATAGATAAAACTTTATAAGAAATTGAGTAAATAATAAAACCATAAATATTAACATACTTTGAAATACTAGAAGAATGGAACTTAGATGTTAAAGAAAAAACTAACATATGAAGGTTTACGTTTATAAATCTTGAAGGGAAAACCTCTAACAAAGAAAAAGATAAGTAAAAAAAATGAAAGTATTAATGCATTACATGATATTAGGAAGAAATGATACCATTATTTTTCCAATAATATTTAAAAATAAATTACATGATATAAAACTAGATTTTAATGGAAACTAACAATCATATCATGTATTAGGACAACTACTATATGCTCAATATAGGCTAGTGTTTCTCAGCTGAGACATGTGCTCACACTCATGTGCTTACTTCCACATGTGCCCTTTCAAGCTTTGCTATTAGAAATTGTATCACGAAGCTTCTCACTATAAGTGTAAATATATGTACATAATGTATAAGAAATGCATCTACTAGATGAAATACATTGAATTACTAAGCTTATTCTCTTCATCTTTAATGACTTCATTCATCACTTTACTATGACTTTCATCCAAAATATATCGTAATGATTAAAAATTTTTATAACGTAAATGAGTTCAAATTCTTGACCATCCTTTATGAATTACACCATTTAAATTAAAATTTTAATTTATTTAGCTATATAAATTATAAAAATAATTCATTTTTTCGTGTTCATGAAATACATTTTATATATATGATAATTCTATAAAAATAGAGTCATCAACACACTTTTTTATTTAATATTTACTTATTTTATTCAATAAATAGTATTTTTGAGGCTAAAAATATTGTAATATAATTTTTTTAGTGAAAATGAGTGAAAATCTAATTTTTGAAATTTTTATATGAATTTTTAATGTAGGACCAATAAGAAGTTGATACATGTCCTACCACGCAAATAAGGAGTTGATTGGGTAAGCAATGTGGACCCCACATAAGTAGGAACAATGAATCACAAATATCCGCGTGTGATGAGCAAAGGAATGCATGCCACATGGTAGCACAACGTTCAATCCAAGTTCGTAGCGCAATCAAACTACACTACAACGTGGCACCACTATACTCGTCCAACCGTTCCACCAGTGTGCCATGCCATCCATTACCGTGAATCATGTTGCGCAGCATGGCACTGACTCAACATGCGTTGATTCGGTATGCCATGTATCATTCTATGATTTGCTGGAGTTGTTAGTTTTACTTGTTTTGATCTCAACCCTTGATCTAAAGCTGATCTGACAATTCAGATTGCACTTGAGCTATTTTTAATCATTTTATAAACCCTAACCAACCTTTATTAGCATAATTTTGATAAGTTTTTTAAGCTAAAAAGAGAAAAGAATACAGAAAAATTCAAAAAGAGATACAATTTTGGTGGAGATTCAAGAGAAAATTAGTACTACAATTCAAGAGATTGATTGTATTTTTTTCTTCTATTCTTTTCTTTGTCAATTTTTATGCCTTTCTTTATGAAAAATATGAGTTTTATGGAAAAAATTATGTCTACTTAATTTATTAATCTAGAGATCTTATGAACCCAATTTTCACCATGTGATGATCTAATACTTTACACTAATTATAATTTTAATTTAATTATATTATTTAATCTGATTTTTATGCTATTAATTATTTGGCCAACAATTATTTATAGAGGCAATTAAATAGATTTGAAAGAATTATTTAATTGTTTATCTTGATTAAATAACATACATAGTTTCTAGGCTGAGACATATGATTCTTATTTATGTGATACATAATTGATGAACTTAATGAGTAGTATGCAATTTAATTGGCATGATAATGTGATTAAATTAATTACTATACGATGTGTAGTTTAATTGAGAGAGGAATACATGTAAAATTAGATTTAATTAATCATGTAATCAATTGATAATTAAATTGAGGAAATTTTAGTTATTCATATGTTTAGAAAACTAAGGGATTAAGTATTCTTAGATATTTTCTCATATATTTTCTTGGTTACCAAATCTGATTTAATTAACTATTGCTATTTACTATTAGTTATTTTAATTTTGTTTCCTAAAAATATAAAAACACAATAAAATTAATTTTTTATTTTTTTAGTTTTAAAAATTGATTTATAATAAAATAATCTCTATAAGAACGATATTTTTTCATCATCATATTACTTGTTGCGATACGTGTACTTGCGTATTCATTGCACACACACTTTGTGTGTGAGGATCAAGTTTTTGGCACCATTACCAGAGATTATAAATATTAGAAATTAATTTTTTACTTTTATTTTAGTTATTTTTATTTATTTATTTTTCATAATTTGAACTTTAATTTTTTTAGTTATATAGATATATAGTTATTTATTTACCTATTTATTTATTTTAGTTAATTTTCTTTACTTATTTAATTTTTTAATTTTTTAATTTTTAATTTAGACATCTCTTTTAGTGATTTTAGAAATATATTTGAGTCTATTGCATGAGAAGAGTTCACGAGAGAGAAATCATACCTTTAGATCTTGAAATTGATCATACTTTAAAGTCAATAAGGAAACAACAAGTTGTCACTCAAGAGAAAAAATGGCTAATCCATTAGACATAATTAATAATGAGCTCAACTTGAACAATCAAATGCTTTTGGTGGAAGATAGTGATAGGGCTACGAATGAATATGAAATACCTAAGTTGGAAGGGCTAAATCCAAATATTACAAGGCTAAACATTTAAGCTAATAAGTTTGAGTTAAAACTTATGATATTTCAAATGATACAAACAATTGGTGTGGCCAATGAGACATTTAGGGTTAGATTGTTCCCTTACTCTATACCAGACTATGCTCGAGCTTGGCTAAACTTTTTCCCACCTAATTCCATTACAACTTGGAATGGTTTGGCGGATAAATTCTTGATGAAATACTTCCCACCAAAAAATAATACCAAGCTTAGAAATTACATTACTTCCTACCAACAATATGAAGGATAATTTTTATATGAAGCATGGGAAAGATTCAAGGAATTGTTAAGGAAGTATCCTCATCATGGTATTCCTTCTTGGATTCAAATGAAGACTTTTGAAAATGGTCTCAATGCTCAAACAAGAACTATTGTTGATGCATTTGCTAATGGAGCTTTGTTAGCCAAATCTTACAATCAAGCTTATGATTTACTTGAGAATTTGGCTAGCAATAACTATCAATGGCCAATGGACAGAACGATAGCCACAAGAAGAGTAGAGAGAGTACAAGAGGTAAATGATATCATGGCACTTATAGCTCAAGTGTCATCTTTGGTCAATTGTCACATTTCCACCACCTAGTTTTCAACAACCACATCAATCACAAGCCTAAGAGAAGAAGCCACCCACTGAGGACAATACAAATGCCTTAATGGGGATGATGAAAGACTTTATCCAATCAGTAAATAAAAAAGTGTCAACTCAAGAGGCTTTAATTAAGAATTTAGAGAACCAAATGAGACAACGTGCTTAGGCTATAAGCCAAAGGCCTTAAGATAACTTTCAAAGTGACACAATTGTAAACCCAAGAAGAGAAGGTAAGGACCATTGTAGCGCTATATCCTTAAGGAGTGGTAAAACTCTAGAGGAAGATGAGACTCAAAAGGATAAGGAGGATTATGAGACTAAAAAGATTAAGAAAGAACCAAAAACTAAAAAGGATGAGGAGTAATTAGTGGATAAAGAGAGTGATAAAAGGTTGATATTGTGGAATGTATAAACTTTTTGGAGGACATGTCTCTCATGTGTGTATCAAATGCATTTGTGGAGAGTTTTAAGATAGGATTTAATCTTGAATCATCAATTGAAGGGCCACTCAGTTTAGATGTCACACTTTTACTTTTATATCCCCAATCAAGTAGGCAAGCGAAAGAGTCCAATGAAGAGGTGAAAAAGATGTTGAAAATACATAAATTGGATGAGCTATGGTAGAGTGCTTATAAGAATAATAATAAGTTCAAAAAGGAAAAAAATATGGCATGAGAAGAGAATTGAGCACCATATTTGCGAAGTAGAACATAAAGTATTATTGAACAAATCAAGACTCAAATTGTTTCCAGGAAAACTCAAAAGTAAATGGACACAAAGGGATGTACCTTAGGACTTGATCTGACCGTCTAGTCAAGGATGTTAAACATGAAAATGGTTGGGAGGAAACCCAACATTATTTTATTTATATTTTCATTATTTTTGTTTTGTAGGTGAATAAATGTGGAGAACAATGATACAATAAGAATGAGCATTTCAACGACAGATGTGGTGTGCCAGAGCTAAGAGAGTTTTTTTTCCTTTTACTTTTTCATATATATATATATATATATATATATATATATATATATATATGTGCACATTAGGAACAATGTGAAATTTAAGTTTGGGGAAAGGAACTTCATTCTCTACTTAAGTATTTAGTATGAATTTTTAATTTTTAGGGAATTTTTTCTTTTGTTTAGGTAGAAATTGGTCAATATATGAAAACTAAATGCATGTATGATGGATATGAAACATATGAATTCAATGATAAAAATTGGTTGTCATGACTAGGATAAGAAAAGTAACATATTTTTTAAAATACTTACATTAATAATGTGATATGCTTGCTACTTTTGATTGGATTGATTCAAATTTTTACTCATATGTTCATGGTTTATTTTAGTGTTCTTATTGAGAGAAAATTCGTAGTGAGTTATAGAGTTAATAAAATCTACTAGATTTTAGAATCTATTTGATCATCCCTTGAGACAAAATTCTGAATAGTATTTAACAAAAGAGAGGATTTAGACTTGATTTGGATCGATTGAGCCTTTCAAGTTAACCATTGTTAATATCTTTAGTCATCCATTTGAGCCTAACAAAGAACTTTTCATATCATTAAGCCATATTTTATGCCCAATCAATAAGCATGACCTTTACCCTTACACCTTTAGCTTGTATGAAAAGAAAAAAAATACAATTATGTGTTATACTATAGGATAAGGTGAAATGTAATGCACCCTATAAAAAAGAGAAGAAAAAAGCAAAACTCACAACACAATTAACCTTCTAAAAAAAGAAAATAGAATTGAAAATAAGTTTAGGGTGTTGTGAAGTTATGATAGGGGCAGAACCGACATCGCCGATCCTGCCCGTTACTTTGGTTTTATCTATTTATAAAACTCTCGCAAGTGCACGAATCATTTCGTAGAAAATGATAAGTATACTCCCAAGGTCGATCTAAGGAAGGAATGTATGTGGTTTTTAATTTATTATTCAAACTTTTAAAAACGAAATTAAATCCTAAACATCCTGTCACGATAGTTTTGGTTTTTGTGTTCCTAATCTAATAACATAAAATAAACATATATACAGATTAATTAAATATAATCTAAAAAGAATAAACATAGATACAAATTGAATAAATAAATATAAATACAGATTCAATAAATATTCATGCAAATTTTATCATTTATATTAGTGGAGTATTTATGGATATAATAACTAAGTTAATTATGCTTGCTCATATTATCTAGGTTATTAAAGATATAAATTGATATTTTATTGATTCTCTTTTTTGTATGAATACCACTCATGTGGGTTAGATACTTTGTTAACTAAACAAATCAATTAACACCTATGGGTGGGGTTGATAACTAATTTGGTTAATTAAATTAATTCCTTTTTCTAAGAGATTGAAAATGAACCATTTAAATGCCACCTTTGGTGGGGTTAGACAGCTTTAAACTTTATTCAAGGTGTCCAAATTAAACCTAAGAATTTAGTTATCCTGAGTACTAACTTTCAAGTTTTAAAACCACTACCGAAAACATGTTGTCAATACATTTTCGATAATAATTTTATAAAACTTTTGAAATAGAGCTTCACTCTAACTACCAAGGACGATTGTACCATCAAATAAAAGAGCACTACTCTAAATCGCATCGATAACTAAACCTTAAAATCTAATTTTCAGATTTAAGTTTGTAATGAAAAATAATATAATTCTCTCTAACATTCTTAATATAAAATCTTGAATAAAAATAAAATCAATTCATTTTAGAAATTTTCACCTATTTAATATTTCGCAAGCATAACAACGTTATTATTACATCATGTTTATAAACAGCCAGCAAAGTTAAATTTAATCACAGACAAATTAAATATAACATGTAAGAATAAAGCATAAAAAATAACTGTAAAGAAAATAAAATCCTTACAGAACTTCGATGCTATTCCCGTTGCTGGAAAACCTCCAAGCGGAATTTGCACTCCCATTTATTGAATCAAAAGCTAATATATTACAAAAACATAACTAGTTCTTCCCAAAAAGGGAAGAACTCTAAACCTAAGACAATTGAACTAAAAACTAAGAGAAAAACTAAGAAAAGCTTAGAAACTAAGAAAGAAACTAAAGAAAACTCAAAAACTAAGAAATGAGAGAAAGAAAGAAGAGAGAAGTGAGGTTTTGAGGTGTGTTTTGAAGTGAATGGAAGGGTATTTATAGTGAGGATGGAGAGAAAAAAATGATTAAAAAAATGTTAAAAAATATTAAAAAAATAAAAACGTGTTTTGGACCTCGCTGAGGTCATCAATGACGCCGCCATGACGCTACAAGGCGGCCGCACGTGAAAAATGGGTCAAAACGCCACAAGCGCGCTGGGCTGGCTGCCGCTGGCCGCGCTGCGAGAACCCGCGCGCAAGGCCGCATGAACAGAACCCGCCAGCTTGGGGAAGAAGCCAGGCGGTGCACATACGGGCGCGCAAGGCGCGTTTTCTCGCTTTTTGACATTTTTGACCTTTTCGACCCATTTTGTCCAATTTTTTCCATGTTTGTTGACCTTTTTTCCACTTATTTATTAATTTATTTGTGATGTATTGCTTCAAGTATTCTTCTTTCGAAGTCTTAAATTGCGTTTAAGCCAAAATACACGAAAAACAATAAAAATACCGTGATTCCTAAAAAGACTAATTTATATAAATATATGATAAAACATATAAATATATATATTTTTAATCAATTAATGTGCATAAAATCATGGTTATTTTAGTGCTTTTCAGCACTCATCACAACCTCTTAACCAGCCTTCTCGCTAGTCCCTTAGCAAAGAAGCGATAAAAACTAAAAATTAAACTATCCTAAATCACTTCCGTGGATTGACACGGTTGCATTTAGCCTATGCAAATAAGCCTTTAAACCCCTAGGTTGCCCTAGTGGACGAGTTTGAGTCTCGTGAGGGTTTTCGAATGATACCCACAAACATTGTACTAAATGTAAAAACAAAAGAAACAATAAAAACAAACAACTTAAAAATTAAATTTACAACAAAATCACAAATTATCAACATCTCACAAAATGTCTCATACTTTTTAATCTCCTTTTAAGATCATAATTAAAATCTCAAGCATAAGTTATTTTAATCTCTTTAAACAATCATGATTTATTATAATAATTAGTCGAAAATCATTTTCATATTTCATATCAAAATGTATCAATTTAATTTCACCCAATTTCAAAGGTCATGAATCGAATTGCCTGACTCTATTCCTCACAAGTCAATACTCTCAAAACACCGAATCCTAAGGGTTCAAACACTCATACTAATTTATATGCGAAAGAGTTGATGTATAGAAATGAACTAATATTGCTCGCATATGTATAAAGAATAAAGGCTCAAAGTGTTATTTTAACATTGATCTCATGAAAGGAATCAAATGTATAAATTATAAAGATATCATATATAAAAATTATTTTCATGCATAAATCAAACTCATTAAGAAAGAATTTCAAGATATATGCCTTTTACAAATGAAGAAATTGCAATGACTTTTTTGGGAATTACTTCTTATATCTTTCTTTTGTAATTAGCCTTTACTCACAACTTTGTAGGCAATGTGGTTATAGTGGATAGATGATACTATTTTTATCTCTCTTTTTTTTTTTTTTTTTTTTTTTTTTTTTTTGTAGATATTTTTCAATACGTGTATTTCTGTAGAAGTCAACCCATGTACAGATTGTACATATTTTGGATTTTAAGTAGTGGTTAATTTTGGGTTTTTCTGTTTGATCTTGGTAGAATTAGGTATTTTTTTGTTTTTGTAGTAAGTCATGCATAAATGAGATATAAGCATATACTATCAACTTCTACTCAAATCATTTAATCTAAGCAAAAATAATAATCAAAAATATATGATACTCTATTAAAATGAAAAATTCATACATTCAATGCTAATACCTATAGAGATCATCTAAAAATTTGAAGAAATAAGAAATGTGTTTGGAGTAGAAAAAATATATATTTCACTCTGAATAAAGGAAATTAGGCTCAAATTATATCTCACAAAGGTAGTCTCCACTAAAACAAATTCATAAACACGGATTTTCATTTTAATATAATTTCTACATCTTATCAAGAAATACTAGTTATGACAAAAATTAACTAATTATCAAAAATAATTACATTAATATTTCATGATATGTTTTCCAAAATTAATCTAACAAGACAAAAGACTTAACTATTTACTTAAATTTGATTTAAAGAAATGATAAATTTTTGGGAGAACTTTTTTTTTTTTTTTTAATTCCAAAATTACTAAATCACACAAAACAAAAAATAAAACTAAACACAAAAATGAAGATGTGAACATAAAAAAGAAAAAATTATTATTTTTTTCTTTTTTAATTTTTAAATTGTTAAATCTTTTTTTTTTCTTTTCTAATTAAGCATGGTAACTTTTCACCACCCCTCAACCTAACTTACATCATTCCCTCAATGTAACAACCGTAAAATTAAAGATAAAGAGAAAAGAGAAGAAAGATTACCTATTTTCGAGAATGTGTGTAGTAATGGAGAAATGCAAGTGCATTCATCATATTCATCATTAAAGTGTATACGCATTGCATTGTCAGAACTTCTAACAACTCAAAAATATTTTTAGTTTTAACAATTTAAGAATTATTCACATATAATTAAACCAAAAATAAACAATAAAATTAAAACAAATAACAAAAAAATTACCTAAAATGATTGGTTGCCTCCCATCCATCAGCTTAGTTTAACGCCTTAGCAAGATGTAACTTGTGGATTGCCTTTTTAAGTAAACTCAATGCCCCTTCATCATTAGTCAATCAAACCTACAAGTAAGACAATGTTGTCTACCTATATCGCTTCAAACATGCCCTATTGATTTTCAAATTTTTCTGCATCAAAAACTGTGGCATGCTCGCTGCGGTTTTAGATAACCCACATCTGTGCAAATCAAATAATTAAGGCATCAAAACACAATTGACCTAGAATAAACAAAACAACTAACTCCTTAGATTGTAATTAAAGCTTTAAAATTTTGGAGATAGTTTTAATTTTTTTTTTTTTAATTTTTTGAAGTTAAAATAACATAATCAGATAACCAAGAAAATAAGCCCCGTGAAAGAACGCGTACAGTTCTTTAAAAACCATCCTCCTGATGAAAGGAACGCTCCTGCGAAAGACTAATGGCACAAAGCGTTTCCAGAACTAGTCTCCTGCATTTAACTCCCTTAGATCTTTACTTTTCATGCTATTAAATTTAATTAAGTTAAGTTAGGTTAAAAATTTAAGTTAATTAAGTTAATGAAAATGTAAATTAATTATGTTAATGAAAATCTATGTTAATTAAGTTAAGTGAAAAAAAAAAACTAAGTTAATTAAGTTAAGTAAAAATCTAAGTTAATTAAGTTAAGTAAAATCTAAATTAATAAAGTTAAGTTAATTAAGTTAATTTAAGTAAATATCTAAGTTAATTAAGTTAATGAAAATTTAAGTTAATTAAGTTAATGAAAATCTAAGTTAATTAAAAACTAAGTTAATTAAGTTAGTAAAAAATTAATTTAATTAAGTTAAATGAAAATTAAGAGAGAAAAAACAAGAAGAGAAAAAAAAAATAAAGGTAAAATAAATAAAATAAAATAAAATTAAAAAAAGGAAAAATAAAATAAAATAAAATTGAAAAGGTAAAAAAAAAATAAAATTAAGATTCAAAAACTTAAAATTAAATGAAATGAAAAATTAAGTTTTTTATTTTTTTATTTTTTTATTTTTTTTATTTTTTTATTTTTTATTTTTTTTTATTTTTTTATTTTTTTGTTTTTTTTTATTTTTTTTATTTTTTATTTTTTATTTTTTTTTATTTTTTTATTTTTTTATTTTTTTATTTTTTTTATTTTTTTTATTTTTCATTTTTTTTTTTTTTATTTTTTTTTATTTTTTTATTTTTTTATTTTTTTTATTTTTTTATTTTTTTTTTATTTTTTTTATTTTTTTTATTATTTTTATTATTTTTATTATTTTTATTATTTTTTTATTTTTTTATTTTTTTTTCTTATTTATTTATTAATTTAATTTAAAATTTATTTACTTTTTTTTTTACTCCACATTTCCAAATGCAAAATTATTTTATTATTCATGCTATATTTTTTTATTTATTACTTAAATTGAAATTTGAATTTTTTTACTTTTCACAAACAACAAAATTTTTTATTTTTTTTTAATTTTTTAATAAAAAAAATCACAATTATTTATTAACACAAAAGGTTTTAAAATTTCATAAATAATTTAAAACGCGATTCTTCACAAGAATCTACGCCAAAACTTGATAAGGCAGAACCGACATCGCCGATCCTCATAGTTACTTTGGTTTTATCTATTTATAAAACTCTGAAGGCACGAATCATTTCGTAAATGATAAAGATACTCCCAAGGTCGATCTAAGAATGTATGTGGTTTTTAATTTATTATTCAAACTTTTAAAAACGAATTAAATCCTAAACATCCGTCACGATAGTTTTGGTTTTTATGTTCCTAATCTAATAACATAAAATAAACATATATACGTATTAATTAAATATAATCTAAAAAGAATAAACATAGATACAAATTGAATAAATAAATATAAATACGCATTCAATAAATATTCATTAAATTTTATCATTTATATTAGGAAAGATGATGGATATAATAACTAAGTTAATTATGCTTGCTCATATTATCTAGGTTATTAAAGATATAAACCGATATTTTATTGATTCTCTTTTTTGACATTTAATACCACCTTTGCCGTGTTAGATACTCTTTTGTTAACTAAACAAATCAATTAACACCTACGCGTGCGCTGATAACTAATTTGCTAATTAAATTAATTCCTTTTTCTACAGAGATTGAAACGAACTATTTAAACGCCAATTACGTGTTAGCAACTTTAAACTTTATTCAAGATTCAAAATTAAACCTAAGAATTTAGTTATCCGAGTACTAACTTTCAAGTTTTAAAACCACTACCTAAAACACGCTGTCAATACATTTTCAGATAATAATTCTTATAAAAACTTTTGAAATAGAAGTTTCACTCTTAACTACCGCTATTATCAGTACCATCAAATAAAAGAAGACTTTACTCTAAATCAGATCGTGATAACTAAACCTTAAAATCTAATTTTCAAAGTTTAAGTTTGTAATGAAAATAATATATTTTCTAACATTCTTAATATAAAATTCAATAAAAATAAAATCAATTCATTTTAGAAATTTTCACCTATTTAATATTTTCAAACATAACAACGTTATTATTACATCATGCTTATAAACAACAAGAAAGTTAAATTTAATCATGACAAATTAAATATAACATGTAAGAATAAAGCATAAAAAATAAATCCGAAAGAAAATAAAATCCTTACAGTAACTGATGCTATTCCCGCTACGGAAAACCTCCAAGTTTTAATTTCAGACTCCCATTTATCGAATCAAAACAATATATTACAAAAATATAACTAGCTTCTTCCCAAAAAGGGAAGAACTCTAAACCTAAGACAATTGAACTAAAAACTAAGAGAAAACTAAGAAAAGCTTAGAAACTAAGAAAGAAACTAAAGAAAACTCAAAACTAAGAAATGAGAGAAAGAAAGAAGTTATAGAATGAGGTTTTTATTGGGCGAATTTAAGCGCAAGATGGAATGGCACGATTTATAAAAATGACAAAAAACGTTAAAAAAAATATTAAAAAAATAAAAACGTGTTTTGGACCTGGTCATCAATGACGTCAGCATGACGTCATGGGGCGGCTGCACGTGAAAAATGGGTCAAAAACGCGTTGGGCGCGCGGCTGGGCGGCCGGGAGTTGCGCGCGCGCGTGAACAGTAACCCGCGCGCAGTGCTGCGCGCATGAACAGTAACCCGCGCGCAGTTTTGGCGGAGCTGGGGCGCGGCGTTGGGCGCGGCTGCGCTTTTTTCTCGCTTTTTGACATTTTTGACCTTTTCGACCCATTTTGTCCAATTTTTCCATGTTTGTTGACCTTTTCCACTTATTTATTAATTTATTTGCATGTATCGCTTCAAGTATTCTTCTTTCAGTCTTTAAATCGCTTTTTAAGCCAAAATACCTGAAAAACAATAAAAATACCCGTGATTCCGAAAAAGACTAATTTATATAAATATATGATAAAACATATAAATATATATATTTTTAATCAATTAATGTGCATAAAATCATGGTTATTTTAGTGCTTTTTGAGCACTCATCAAGTTACAATAAAAAAAGAGAAAAGAGATATGAAATAAAAGAATATGAAAATAATGACAAAAGAAGGTGCACAGAAATATCAAGTTAAACCTCAATTGCAGTTAAGAAGTACATGATGAATAAAACGAAAGCTAAGGTATGGAAAGAGCCTAAATTTCTTCATTTATCGACCCTACCTAAGCCTTACATTACAATCATGTAAAATCCTTATTGATCTTTATCTAAGTGCATATTTATATTAGTGGAGATGGATGTAAAGAATATACTCATGGTACTTGTTCTAAGAGTGAATTGATTAGCATGCTCATATAGGTTGATTTCATGAGTGTATCAGATAATATCATGTGTAGCACACACATGTGAATCAATTTGTCAAAAATATTGCATATCCTTGTATTGATGAAATGTTGATATAGGAATATGTGAACCTCCTTATCATAAGATTATACGACTTTTGAAAAGGATAGTTTTCGTGAAGTATGCATATATTAATTTATATATAAAGTGCCCATATTATTTTATTTATTTATACTTGGCTTTACTTAAGAACAAGTAAAGAGTTAAGTTTGGAGGAGTGATAACTCTATGAAAATAGATTCATTAACACACTTTTTTACTTAATATTTACTTATTTTATTTAATAAATAATATTTTTAGAACTAAAAATATTAAAATATAAATTTTTTAGTGAAAATTTAGGATTTTTTTTGAAATTTTTATGAATTTTTAATGCAAGACCAATCAAAAGTTACCACATGTCCTGCCACGCAAGTAGAGAAGTTGATATGGTAAGCCACATGGATGCCACACTAGCAAGAACAATGAATCATAAATCGCCACATGTGTCAACACGACGTTCAATCCGAGTTCGAAGCGTGGTTAAACAACATTGTCATGTGTTACCACTCTACTCGTCTAGCCGTTCCACCTGTACACCACACCATCCGTTACCGCGAATCACGTTACACCGCGTGGTACTAACTCAACATGTGTTGACTTGGATCGGTCTCCCCTACCACGCATGGTGTTCTGAGTCACCCAGTAAATTTTGTGTGTCACGTGTCACTTTGTGATTGGCTAGCATAATTAGTTTTGCTTGTTTTGATCTCAGCCTCTGATGTGAAGTTGGTCTGACGATCCAGATTACACCTTGGTTATATTTAAGCCTTTAATCACCTTATATACCTTAACCATCTGCCATTAGCATAATTTTGATCAGTTTTTGGAGCTAAAAGGAGAGAAAAATACAAAAAAAATCCAAAGGTGATATAGTTTTGGTGAAGATTCAAGAGAAAATTAATATTATAATTCAAGAAATTGATTGTATTTCTTCTTCTACTCTTTTCATTATCAATTTTTATGTATTTTTTTATGAAAAATATGAGTTTTATGGAAAAAATTATATTTAGTTAATTTATTAATCTAGGGATTTTATGAGCCCAATTTTCACCATATGATGATTTAATATTTTACACCAATTATAGTTTTAATTTAATTATATTATTTAATCTGAATTTTATGCTATTAAATGTTTGATCAATAATTTATCTATAGATGTAATTAAATAGATTTAAGAGATTATTTAATTGTTTGTCTTGATTAAATAATATGCATATTTTTTAGGTAGAGATATATGATTCTTATGTATGTGATCCATAATTGATGAATTTGATGAATAGTATGCAATTTAATTGACATGAGAGTGTGATTAAATTAATTATTATACGATGTGTAGTTTACTTGAGAGAGAAATACATGTAAAATTAGATTCAATTAATCATGTAATCAATTGATAATTAAATTGAGGAAATTTTAATTATTCTTATGTTTAGAAAATTAGGAGATTAAGTATTAATAAATATTTTCTTAGTTAACAAATCTGATTTAATTAATTATTATTATTTATTGTTATTTTAATTTTTCTTTTTTAAAATATAAAAACACAAAAAAATTGATTTTTATTTTTTTAGTTTTAAAAATTAGTTTTTAATGAAATAATCTCCAAATAAATAATATTTTCTTATCATTATATTACTTGTTGCGATACGTATACTTACATATTCATTGCACACACACTTTGTGTATGACGATCAATATCATATTAAATCTATAATTTTTATAACTAATTTTATAAGAATTTTTTTGGTTCTTTTAAAAAGAATGAAAGATTTATTCTTATAATTTTATTAATATATATATAAAGAAAATACTATTTAAAATAATTTGAATAAAAATTAGAATGAGCATTGTATGTTTTACCAATAAAATATATTAAATGTTATATACAGACGTTTATGTAATGAGTATGGCCTAGGCCATATAATGTCTATGGTTGTCTCCACGTACACTTATAATAATGGGATTAGTATATATATTTTTTAACATACATGATGAGCATATATGGCCATATAATGTCTATGGTTGTCTCCACGTACACTTATAATAATGGGATTAGTATATATATTTTTTAACATACATGATGATCATATATTATTCATCATATAGATATAAATTAGATTATATAATTTCATGTATAATATTCTTAATAAATTTATTATTTAAAGTTGTTTCATCTTATTTAAATATCTTCATATTTTTTTATTTAAATTATAGTTATAATGTGTCTAATATTCTATAATTTTTTTTAAATTTTCATATTATAAATAATTGGTTCAAGTACATCATTGATATCTGAATTTTTATTAAATTTACACGTAAGTTTTTAAATTTTTAAAACATATGTTTTGGTCTCCAAACTTTCAAAACTTCACACATTGGTTTTTAAACTTTTAAATCCTATTATTTAACTTTAAATTTTTAAATTTCACACATAGGTTCTAGTTTAGATACTAAAATACATCTTTGTGAACCAAGAATTTAGAATCTATATGTAAATTTTTAAAAATTTGGAACTAAATCATATGATTTAAAAATTTAGATATCTATAAGTAAAGTTTTGAAAATTTTAGGACTAGGTTTTAAAAATTTGGAGATTTATGTGTAAATTTAATTAAATTTTAGAAATTAATGATATATTTTTACCTAAAGAATAATGTTTCGTATTACAATTATTTTTATATTTTTAATTATCCTATTTAAATAATTTAAAAAATAAATTAAATATCTCAAATTGTATTATCTTATTAGTATCATATCCCATCAATTAAAATTAAGTATGAGCTAATGAAATGTATTGCTTAAATTAACGGGCTGTAACATCAATACTAATTGACACCCTTCGTTAAACTACCACAAAGTAATTTGTGCCATAAATGATTAAACCCAAGAAGTTGATAAGTACTTCCGATCCGAATTGAATAGAAATGTGCCACACAACTTTTGGAGCAAAATTCCAAGAATTACACCCTACACAGTTTCCCTCATCAAAGGGGTAACCTAAGAAGAAACCATGACCTCAGAATAGTATACGCATGTTTGCAAGCCTTATACCATGTATTACTATATAGCAAACAAAACATCTTCATCACAAATAGCTAGATAGAAGATTGGTCTTGTCTTTTTATGGCTACTTAATTGATTAGGCAGCATAATTAACGGTGCATAAGGGCGTGTGAAGTTAAAAAGCCATTATTTGTCTAAAATGAGCTTGTTTTGGCTAGTACAGTTGTACTTCAAAACCCAGTTGGGAACAAGAGCCGAAGGACATCAAAGACATGACCGTGAATACATTGTACGGTAGAGATGGTAGGACTCAAGTCAATACGATTGATGCTAGACATACACGTCATATATACGTATATATCCCATATCTTTTAAGTGTAGAGTCAGGTTACTTTCACAGTTGTAATGGAAGACAGAAGCAAGTAGTATCTCCAGTTGTCACCAGTACTTTTTGCGTCACTTTAGTCACTGCTTTTTCCATCCTTCGTTCACGTGACCCTGCGACCGTCTCTTTTGAGATACAGAAAGAGCAAATACATTTTCTTACCATGACATTTTAAGAATTTTTATATTATTAAATTTTATAAATAATACAAAAATATTACCAAATTTATTTTTATATCATTAAATTTTATAAATATTATAAAAATGTCAACGATATACATGATGTAACATGTCGTTGGATCTAGTTAATTCATTAAATTCGATAATATTTTTGTAATATTTATAAAATTTAATGTTACGAAAATAAAAACAAAATTTGATAATATTTTTATAATATTTATAAAATTTAATATTATGAACGTAATAAAATAAAATTTTATGATATTTGTAAAATTTAATAGTAAGAAAGTAATAAAATAAATTTTGACGACAGTTTTGTAACGATACATGGAATTCAATAATAGAAAAATCAATTTACTTATAAACAAATACAAAAATTACATTCAAACAAAAAACACACATACATGTATATATATAGATAAATATCTTGATTATCCTTTTCATTTAAATAAAAATGTTGTTTAGGCCTCTAAATTAAGAAAAATATTTATTAAATCATTTTATTTATAAAAAATATGTTTATTAAATCATTTTATTTATAAAAAATATGTTTATTAAATCATTTTATTTATAAAAAATATGTTTATTAAATCATTTTATTTATAAAAAATATGTTTATTAAATCATTTTATTTATAAAAAATATGTTTATTAATCCATTTACTTATAAAAAAATAATCATACGAGGATTTTTAGTAGTATTAATAAATTTTTTATTGATAAATTAAAAAAAATGACGATGTTATTATTAAATAATGAAACGATAGGAATATTCCTAATAAGTTATTTTATGAAATAATTTTAAGACTACTAAATGTATTTTTTGGTACATTTTTTTAAAAATAATTAAATGATACCTTCTCTAACTTTGGAGGTTAAATAATACATTTTTTATAAGTAAATAGACTAAATTGGACTTCCACTCTATAATATATATATTATTTGAAGAAGTGTAGTAAAGATCTCTTATATTAAGAGATTTATATTAATTAGTTTCTTAGATTATAAAATATATCATTTCATTCCTTATATTTTATAAAAAGTATAAAAAAAAAATAAAAAAAATGATTATTAACTTAATATTTTAATAGTTTTTATAATAAATACCACAATAAAAAATCATTTTTACTCTATTTATTTACCAATAAAATAAAATATTTTAAAAAATAATATTATTTTATTTAAAATATTAATAAAAAATATTTTTTAATATATTTTTATGAAAATAAAGGAAGAAATAATACTTTTTTTTCCTGAGGGACATCATTTATCTTAATATAACATTTAAATATAACATTTAACTAAGTGTAAGAGACTTGTTAGGTATTTTTTAAATTGTAATGTTTATTTATTATAAATTTGTGATAAATTATATAAGATTTATTGTAATATTATTAATAAATATAATTATATCCAACATATTAATTATAATTATTATATATATAAATGCTATTTTTTTTCTTTCTGAAATCTTATGGAATTTGGCTTTAGAGTGAATTTAATTCACAATTTGTTTGAGATAAGTATATTTCATAATATATATGATTGTTTTTGAAACGTGGGTCCTGTAATTAGTAGAAAATAAAAAGTCAAATTTATGCAGGCTTGTGAAATCACGTGTTTGCTATGATCTAGGGAGATATCAAATTCCAGTATTTTATTATTGGCCGAATATCAAATTCCTGTATTTGCATCTAAAAACACTGCACTGTTTCTTAAACATTTTGTACTCCACAAAATCCACGTTGCAACATGTTGATTCTCTCTTCTTCTTCTTCTTCTTTTCCTTTAATTTTTCATCCCAATCTTCTATTTCATATGTAATACACATAGTAAGTTTATTATAATTATTAATAACTAAAAATGACAAAAATATAATATCTATATTAATTTGATTTAACATATCCACACTAACTATCCACACTAACTACTTTGTTATAAAAAAATTGTAAGAATCTAATTTTCTCCAAATTATTAATACATAATCAATTTATCATCCAAGTAATTATTGATATGATATTTAATCAAATACCTTATACTAGCATAAATTTCTCTTTCGAACAAACTACATGTCATATGTTGAGTAAATTAATCACACTCTCATATTAATTAATTTGAGCACTTCTCGATTAACATACATTTTTTTTTCAAACATACTACGTACCATATTGTAAATAATCAGATCACATTCTCTTGTTGATCAAATTACATCATATTCATTAAGTTCATATTTATAGATCATATGCATACAAATAATACATTTATGCCTAAAAATTATGAATGCTAATTAATCGTGACTAACAATCATATTATCACTTTAAAATATAATCTAATTATCTCATTATATTAAAAGTAGTAAAACAGATTTATTAAAATATCAAATATATATCAAGAATCACAAAGAGTGAAAAAAACTAATTCATTATATAGAGAAATTGAGTTCAAAAGGATCCTAATAACATGTTTAGATAATACAAATCATATTAAATTAAATCTCAAAACAATGAGATAATACAAGAAAAAAATACAAGGTAGAAGAAAAGATACAACAAAACTCTTGACGAATCTTGACTCAAAAACATTCAATCTTTGATCATTTTCTTGCTTTCTCTCTCTAAACTTGTTGTTTCTTTCTCTAAGAACAATTGTCAGGTATATAAAGTATTGAATGAGTTGAATAAGTTGTTATTTATGTTAAATTGGCTAGTTGTTGAAAGTTAGAAACTAGCCTAATTTGTTTATAATTCGTAATTAGCTTTGATCCAACGACCGAGATTGATAATTGGATGTAAAAATAGGGATAATGTGTCAATATTTTCTCCGTTCGATCGATCTAAGTATAGCATTGTTCAATTTGAGAGCACAATCAATTGAACTACCTTAATTGGTCAATACCTTTTTTGGATCAACTATTCCTTCTAGATACATCCTTGAATCATGCTTTGTACATTCATTTACACTAGAAAAATCTCAAAAAATCACAAAAAAATCTTGAAAAAATATATTTTTTTCCCATAACCTAAATAAATAAAGATTTTTCCAACACAATTTTCACTTTTATTGATTAAAATAGTACAAATATCAAGTTTAAAATACACAAATAACTTTATTTTTATAGAGTTTTCAGAATGTTTTCTTAAATTCAATTCACCATATACAAATGTCAAAGTAGTATAAAAGATAAATATAACAACCAACAAAGAAAAACTACAATGTATAAATATAAACAAAATAAAATGATGTGATAATACACATGCGGGTAGAATGAACAATAAAGCGTACACAATCTTAACCTATGATCTACGAGTATACAATGATATGACAATGTGCCTATAAAACTCGTGTTCTGATAAGGCATAGTATTAAACATGGAATTATTATTACTTGAATTCTTATATGCTACAAATATCCAGAAGACAACACAATTGACATATCATAATTTTATATTTATAAACAATAAAGCATGTATTACACAATTATATACTTGCTAAAATGTCCACAAAGGTTAAGTATGTGAAATATATTATGTCTTCCTCGTGTTTGGACATATGAATCGACCTGATGATCGGTCCATTCAACTACTCGGTCATAGTCGTCAATGACCTACCTGACGACGTGTTCGCAATGCACCAACAAGAAGGAGATCAGTCTGAAGGAACTATACTACCTATAAGGTCGACCACTAGCTTGAGCTAGGGTGAACCTCGAGACCTAAAATGTTGTACTATTTACCATTTGTATCCCTCTAACATCCATGTATGTTTACACACTATATAATTGACACATGTACATATAATGTTCTATAAATAAATGGTCCTCTTAAGAAATCCAAACATTCAACCAATTTCCTTAACTTTTCTCTAGTTTCTCTCTCTATAAATTGGATCATCCCTGACATTTTGGTGCCCATCATGGGGCTCAGATTTTGAGATCGAGCTTAAGTTTCTAACCGTACATTTTTTGGGATTCACCTTGAGCCTTAAGAGAAACTTGGGAAATAAAATGTGTTCCATTCATAAGCCATGCCAAAACTCACAAACACCTATTACATATCACTATGGTAGGAACCCGTGTTGAAGGACGGTCAAGACTACCTAATAAGGAAGTAATGTTGATGTAAGGGAATGCCTTGTCGACCTTTAATGAGACCAGAACAAAGACTAACCTTCACCATTGGTTAGCACGCCAACACCTCGAGTTAAAAATAGAGCTCAAGGAGAACATAAGAGAAAATAGGTTTCTATACTTCCAATCAAGAAGAGGAATCACTGATAACCAAACCATTGACCCAATCAACATAAATAGACTTGGGTACGGTCAGTCTGAACCTAACTAGGTTGAACAAGAAGTTAAAGGCAACCCTTTTTCTAGCTCGGTGAGACCTAGCGATAAACAATTATTTCAATAAAGAAAAGGTTGGAAGGCACAATTTCAAGCAGTAGAAAAGGCCCAAAAAACAAGATCAAGCAAGGTGACTAATGAGAAACATGAGAAAGAAAAAACCCCTTATGATATGGATAGAAACTATGATCAATTATACGTCTTTCCATTTTATGACGAGATAGAGAATGATGAACTAGCAGCCAAGTTCACTACTCCTAAATGCCCTGATTATTTTAGAACCAAGGACCCTATAACATATGTATAACACTTAAAGAAAACCATGGCCCTTATGAGCCTCACTCAAGGAAAGAGAGATGTCATGATGTGTAAATTGTTTGCTACCACCCTCTATGAAGGTGCTCAAAAGTATGTCAACAACTTGGCACCTTGCTCCATAACCTCATTCTCACAGTTCACAGTGTTATTCATCACAAACTATGCTTGTAACAAGCCTTTGAGAAAAGAATCACATCACCTCTTCTTGATTATTCAAGAGAGGGGTGAATCCACTGAAGAGTATACGAAACTATTCAGAGACAAAAAATTGAAAATTTCTGACTATTCTAGCTTTATTTCTATAGAGGCCTTCAGATGTGGTCTCTTAAATAATTATGACTTGTTCGTGGAACTAACCAAAATAGTGCCTCGTACTTTAGAGGAAGCATATAGAGAGGCAATAAAATTCATCAACCTTGAGAAGGAGTTAGGCCAGGTTAAAGACCATCGAACCATCATGGAGATCATACCAGAAAAAGAAAGTAGAGAGTAAGCCCAAACAGGAAAAATAAGAGCAATAGAGGACCTTGGGAAAGGTCATTCTCTCCTTTTAGAGGGCCTCATTTGAGAGTGAATCTAGCCTAAGCTGTATTAAGGATGATGGATGAGTCAAATGTTAGATGGCTCCCAAAGATGAAATCCCTACTTAGAGACATCTCTAAATGTTGTGCCTTCCATAAAGATATAGACCATGAAACAAGAGATTACATACACCCCAAAAGGGAGATAGAGGATTTGTTAACCAAAGGATATCTAAAGTACCTCGTAGGTGGAAACAATGAAAGAGGAAACCAACATAATAGGTAAGAGGTGCCAAAGCCAATAAATCCATTGAGCAGTGGAAGAGAGAACCTAAATGAATCTAACATTAGGACCATACATATCATACATGGAGGACTGAGGATTAATGGGGTCTCCAAAAACTAATGCAAAAGGTTTACTAGAGAATTACACAATGCCCTCATATGTACATCTTGGATAAAGTAAGATCTGCTGCAAAAATCATTTTTAATGAGAATGATGTGACCTTGTCCCATCACGAAGATCCCTTAGTGATTACTTTGAGGATAAGGTCTTATGATGTTTGTTAAATAATGATCGATATAGGAAGCTCGGTGGATCTCCTTTTCCTGACTACTTCAAGAGCTCTAGGAGTAAATAAGTTTGACATTGTTAAGGTAGAACTCCCTCTAGTAGGGTTTAATAACATGACTACCTATGTAGTAGGAACGATGTTGCTACTCGGTATGAAAAAAAGGATGATAATGATGCCAATTTCATAGTCATAGATGTCCCAAATCACTACGATGCCATCTTAGGCAAACCATGGATACATAGAATGAGAGCAGTACCATCCACCTTCTATCATGTAATCAAATTTCCCACTAACGAGGGCCTGGTGAAGATAAGGAGAGGCTAAGAGAAAACCAGAAGCTGCTACAGTGCTACTATGAAGAAGGTCGCTCGTAAGTAGTAATCACAAAAGGACCTCTCTCAAAAAAGGTAGGTTGGTAAAATTCTGACGAGATCTATCTATCTGAATAAGATGTAAGATCTGCCAATATAAGGCAAGGGTGAGAACCACCCCTTGAAACTGAGTGGGGATTTGACTGAAGAGGTGGAGGAGAAACTCTCATATTTCCTCAAGATAAACTTAGACATCTTCGTATGGACTCCAACAGACATGCCTAGGACGGACCTAAAGTCATAACACACAAAATAAATGTCAATCTAGAGGATAGACATATTCAACAAAGAAAAAGGAAATTCTCAAGGGAAAAGAATGAGGTGATCAAGCATCAAATGATCGCCCTTAGGGAAGCTAGGGTTATATGAGAGGTCACCTATCCTCCATGGCGTGATGCTGGTAGAAAAGGTGTGCGAGTCACAACATATGTGTGTAACCTTTATAGATCTAAATGAGGAATATCCCAAAGAGTGCTTCCCTTTCCCAAGTATTGATCAACGGGTAATGCTTCAGTTGGTTTTTGGGTAATAAGTTTCTTACATGCATATTCTAGGTACCACCAAATCAGGATATACCCTGAGTATAAAGAAAAAAACATCTTTCATCACAAAAGAAGGGACCTTCTATTATATCAGGATGTCATTCAGATTAAAAAACGTAGGCACAACATATCAATATCTTGTTAACAAAATATTTGTAGATCAATTGGGGAAGAACCAAAAGGCTTATATGGATGACATGGTGGTAAAATCAAATCAAACCCTAAACCACAAAAAATACCTAAATGAGGTATTTTTAGTAATCTGAAGGTATGGTATGAAACTTAACCCCAAGAAGTGCATTTTTGGTATTATTGAAGGAAAATTCATTAGGTATCTCGTATTATCCCAAAGGATTGAGGCCAACCTAGAAAAGAGACAAGATTTGGTAAACATTAAGCCACTTACCAACTTGAAGAGGATCCAACAATTGAATGGAATAATAGTGGCACTTAACAGATTCATCTCTAAATGTATGGATAAGTGTTTTCCATTCGTCAAGATGCTAAGAAAAAACATGTCGACCTTTTGGGATAAGAATTGTGACAAAGCCTTTAAGGAAATCAAAAAGTACTTGAGTAACCCCCTATCTTGGTCAGCCCTCTCCTAAGAGAGGTACTTTATTTATACTTGGTAGAAGCCCCCAATAACTGCAGTGCCATACTCCTAGCCGAAAGAGACAAGGTTTAGTACCCTATCTACTATCTCAGTCAAATCTTGATAGATGCCCAAAGTAGATGCCGAACCCTTGACAAGTTGATCTTTTCCCTCGAAGTCAATGCATGAAGGCTTAGACACTACTTTGGCTCACACATAGTGGTAGTACTTACCTCCTTACCATTGAAAAACATACTAACAAAACCAGAAGTAGTAGAAAGGTTGGCATATATTGCCATAAAATTGGGACAGTATGACATTAAATACATGGCTAGAACAACCATCAAGGGATAAGCGATAGCCGAGTTTGTTGCCGAATTTAGTGAGATGTAGAGGTCATTATCCATGAGGGGTAGAAGAAAGTGTGTGGGTAAACCAAAATGAAAGGTCAACCTGGAAAGTATTTGTAGATGGAGTGCATAACTTCAATAGTGTTGGACTAGGAGTGGTCATACTTGATAACGACAAAAACTGTTTTAAATATTAATCAGACTTGATTTCCAAGAAACTAATAATGTCATTGAATATAAGGCATCTATATTCAGGGCCATGACTTCAAAAAAGCTAGGGACAGATAAGATCATCTTACATAGTGATTCCAAACTAGTGGTCAACCAGTTCTTGGGGACATTCGAAGCTAGTGATAGAAAGATGAAGGGGTATCTGGAGAGATTAAAGCAAGAGTGCTCAAAGTTCTTTGAGTTTGAGATCAAGAAAATAGCTTGAAATGAGAATGGTCATGCTGATGCTTTGGCCACTTTGGAAATAATATAAGAGTCCAAGCACAACTGAGTAGTGTCGATAATGATCATATCATAAGCATCTTTGGAGGAAGCTAAAAGAATAATCGGGTGTGTGGATGCTTCCACTAACCCATGGTTCACCCTGATTTATAATTTCCTGAAAAGGGAGGACCTGCTAGAGGATTGCAACCTTGCTAGGGAAATCAAGGCTAAGGTAGGTCGATACATAATTAAAGTAGGTATGCTCTATAGAAAAACCAAACTTGTTCCTATGCTATTGTGCATAGCCAATGAGGGAGCTGAAATATTAATGTTTGAAACAAGCAAAAGGGAGTACGACTCTCACTCCGAAGGAAAAAGGGTTGTGATAATGGATTATAAGGTAGAGCTATCATTGGTTAACCATGCTAACAGACTGTACAAAATACACTCAGAAATGCAATAAGTGCCAAAGGTTTTCCCATTGTCACACACGCCTCTAAATATCATGACCGGGGTGGTGAGTCCTTGGCTCTTCTCTAAATAGAGGCTTAATATAGTAGGACCTCTACCCCTAGCTAAGGGTCAAAAGAAGTTTCTACTTGTGACCATTAATTACTCATTAAAATGGATCGAGGCAGAGCCCCTGGGAAGAATACGGGAGGAAGAAGTGATTCGATTTATATAGAAGTCCATAATTTTTCAATTCAACCTACCCAACAAGCTCGTCACCAATAATGGGAGGTAATTCACAAGTCGTAACATCAAAGATTTCTCCCTCAAATACAACATTAAGAAAGCCTAAGATTTTTGTTCTTGAATATGATCTTCAACTCCTTTAATTGTTTCTTGAATCATCTTCTTCTCAATTTTTGCTGGTAGCTTAATTATATAATTTTTATATTTTTTTAATTTTTTCTCTTAGTTTTTGTACAATTTTGATACTGGTTTATTTTATGAAATATTATTTTGTATTTATATTGATCAAAATGATATATTTTTGAGTTGGAATAGGATTAATAATACACAAAAATCAAGTGGGAAAGGGTGTGTGGTATGAAAATCGCATGCTGATGAATAAAAAGGTTCCACGTGCAAAACAAAGGAATTGGGAGTGGAGTAATATGCGTGCGAGCTGGCCGAATTATGTCTATGACCATATGACATATCGTATGGCCTGACATTGAAGGAAATAATGTGTTGCACGACTAGAGCACTAGGCTTGAGGTGCCAAAATAATGTCATTTTCGTGTCTCCCATACATGTGCACCCATGATACTGTTAAATACATCCATAGATATTTTTATGGACATCCACATGTCAAAGAAAATCATAAAAATTCTCAAAATTTTTTGAAAATTAGATTTTCTCACTAAATACAAAGTAAATAATTTTAACTCATTATAATAATAAAATATATATGAATGTAAAGAAATTGATATCTAAAAAGATATATAAAATTACACTTATCATGTGTCGTGGCGTACTAATTTCATGTCGCAGCCCACCTTGATTTGAGTTCTTGTTCGCACCCTTTACAAACTATCTAGTATCACATATGAGACTTATATGTATTGGTTCTTTAATATTTTAAGATGCAAATGAGTACTTCAGGCATGATTCTTTAAGTCTTATTAATTTATCAAATTGAAGCTAAAAATATTTAAAAATAACAAAAATACCCCATAATTTCAAATACATAGATTTGTTTAAATGTTGAGAAAATCATACATATTCAAATCTATTTATATCATTTAAGTGAAAATAAATTAGGAAATATTAATGCTTTTTAAGCACTTATCACAACTCCCAACCAACTTATTGCTAACTTCTAGTATGAAAAGCAATAAAAAACTAAAACTAAAAAATAAAATAAATAAATTAAAGTAATCCTAAATTATTTTGTAGATTGATATGGTTGCATTTTACATATGAAATAAGTCTTTAAACCCTTAAGTTGTCTTAATGAGCGAGTTTAAATTTTATGAGGGCTTTCAATGATGATTCAGACTACTAAATAAAAAATTAAAAGAAATAACAAAATCAAAATCAAACATATAACAAAATAACATAATAAAATTAACCAAGTAAAAACTAAAACAAAAAATAACAAATAAAAAAAAAACATCTCAAGTTTTAGCCTCATTTAAGTTCATAATCAAAATCTAAAGCATAAGTTAAACAAACATCCAAAGGATCATACTTTATTGGAAAAATTAATTGAAAATCACAAATTTATATTTCATAACAAAAATGTATCAACTTTGGGTCACCCAATTTCAATGTTAGGGTCGAATTCACTTTGATTCTAATCCTCACAAGTTATATTCTCAATAGTATATTGTTCCTATGGGTTCAAGCACTCAACTAAGATATATACGAATAAAAGTTATGTAAAGAAATGAACTAATGAGTTCATATATGATTAAAGAATAAACGCTAAAAAAATGTGTAACTTTTATCTAATGAAATGAATCAAATGGTAGGATTTATAAAGAAATCACATACTATTCTCATAAATCAATTAAATTCATCTGAAAAGAATATCAATTATATGCCTTAGAGATAAATGAAAATGCAGTCTTTAAGTGGGTTTATTTTCGATTTTTTTCTTTTGTAATAGTCATTCTTACAACTTTAAAGAATTTTTGGACCATAGTATTCAATTATACTATTTATTTTTCTCTTTTTTTTTCTATTACTTATATATATATATATTAATAGAGTGAACCCATGTACATATATGTATTTGATAAGTGGCCAATTTTGTCTTTTTTGTGTTGGCTTCTGGAACCTTATATATTTCTTTTTTGGAAATCATGCATGAATGAAATAGACATACACTTTTAATTTTTACTTAAGTCATTCAATTTAAGTAATAAAAACAAGTACATGACATTCATCAAATGTTAAAAATCCTAACATTTAAGGCAAAATCTATAGAGATCATCTAATAATTTAAAATAATAAGAATATTGTTTAAAGGAGTAGAAAAACATTATCACTCATAATGAAAAGATTATATATTCGTAATATTGTCACAAGGTGATATCCACCATTTCATTCCTAAACACCAATTTCAAATTTATCTTAATCTCAACATTCAATCATGAAATACAAACTATGACAAAAAAATAATTATCATAATATTTCATAACATGTTTAAGACATCAATTCAAGAATGTAAAGACTCAATCATTCACTTTAAATCAACTAACTGCATAATAATTTTGCAAAACTTTTAAAAATGAACCTAAATAACTTAAACAATTAAAGAAACTGAATAAATGCAAACAAAAGTGAATACATATTTAACAAAAAAATATTTTAAAAAATGTCTAAATTCATAAGTAATTTTTCTTTCATTTTTATACTAAAATCTACTCTGTCCTCAATATATGAAATGAGTAATAATAATAATAATAATACCAGACGTTTTCCATCTTTCACGACATACGTTAAACCAACTAATTTTGTTATACGTGCAATACATCTTGTTAAAATTGAAACCTCATTGATCCAAATCTTTTTCAAGTAGTCCACTTTGATCCGGTTTATAAAATATTAGCGATCTAATTAAGTAAATTTTTAAAACCAAATTGGATTCTCAAGTGAGCAACTAACGCTAATATATAGGAGTACAAATAAAAATAATAGAAGTGTAGGTGAATAATCTAGTAGGTATTTTATTTGTATTATTTATATATTTTATTTGCTTTATTTTTATGAAAAGTATTTATGTCATTTTATCTATAAAAATATGATGTTTTAATCATTTTTTAACAATAAAATATTATTTATTAATGAAAAATGTTGAAAATAAATTTAATAGGTAAAAGTGTTATTTTATTTTAAAACTTAATTTAAATAGTATAATTTTTTTTATTTTTTTGTGAACTTTTTATATTTTATGAAATTTTTTTATATTTTTTAATTACTTTGTTTATCTCATTTTTTGTATGTATTATATTTATATCGGAAAATGCAATAAAAAAAGTGTTAAAATATTTTATAAAATTGTATAAAATATAATTTTATATTGTTGAAATTTAATTTTAAATTATTAAAAAATAATAATGTTATCTCGGTTAAATTTATTTTTAAATTTTTTTATTAATAAAATAATATAATATTATTTGATAAATGAAAAAAAAATTGTTTTTTTAAGAAAGTGATTAAGTGTCTTTTCTAGAAATAAATTGATTGAAATATTTGAGACAAATAAAATAACTTTTAGCCCCACACTACATTTTAGCACTAACTTTAGAGATTTATTTGTTATGCAAGCACTTAGCACGTGCTATCCATACCTAAATTGCCTTTGATACTTTATTAAACTTCTGGATAAAATAACAACAGGTGTCGAAAATGGAGCAAGGCAGTCTATATAAATGACTGGCCACACGAATTTACTTTTTAAAAATTAATATTCACGTATATTTTAAAATTAATATGCTTTAATTATTATTTTTTTTATAAAATTTCATAGACACTATTATTAATAAATATAATTAAATTTACTTAGTTATAATTAATAAAAAATTAATAAATTAATTATGATTATAATATATTTATGATATAATAACAATATATTTTTATATTTTAATTAATTTTTTTAATTTTTATTTTTACATAATTTTATTAATAATAAGTTGGTATTTATTTAAAAATAAAAATGTAATAAAAATTTAAAAATAAAGTAAAAAAGCATAGTGATTAAAAAATAAAAATTAACTTAAAATATCTAAAATATTAATAAATATAATAATAAAATAATTAAAATATATAAATTTAAAATAAAGTAACTAAAGTAAAATTTTATTCTATATTTACTAATTCGTAATCACTTTAAAATTTTATTTATTTAATTTAATATTAAATCTAATCCTAACACTTAAATTAATATATAAGATTATTTATTTTTAAATAATAATTTATTATAATTAATTTTTTATTGTAATCAATAAAATTTAGAAAATGATATATTACTATGTACTATTAAATAAAATAATAATTATATCATGTGTTAAGTAATTATTAGATATATGTTAATAAAATAAAAAATTATAAATGTCTTGTCTAGTTTACATTAAAACATTATTATAAAAAAATTTATATATTTTTATATATTTTTTATTAATATTAGTTGTTAATCTCGTCTAATATTTTTTCTCCTTTTATAGATATAAAAAGTTAAGATAATTTATTTCAACAAATATACATGATTTCTTGTTATATGTAAAATTATCTTACTCTATTAACAAATAAATTAAATATTTTATTAATTATTATATATAAATTTAATTTAAA
Source organism: Hippophae gyantsensis (assembly GCA_030763125.1). Taxonomy (NCBI): domain Eukaryota; kingdom Viridiplantae; phylum Streptophyta; class Magnoliopsida; order Rosales; family Elaeagnaceae; genus Hippophae; species Hippophae gyantsensis. Next base: position 16,657,733 of record CM061031.1, read on the forward strand.
TCATATATATAATAATAACTAATAAAAATTAAACATTCATGTAATTCTAGAATTCATCTATAAAAATTTATTTCATATTATATTGTTTTATATATGTTTTAATTAATCAAAACATTATTTTTAAATGTAAATGATAGTGCACATTTATTTGATAATATTATCTAAAATTACTCATAAAATATATATTTTATCTTTATTATTGATTATATTTTAATTTTATTATTATTGCATCAATAATAATTTAAATTTATACAATATCATTAAGGATTTTTTAAACTCCAATATAATTGGATACAAGTCATACAACACAGGAGGGTGAAATGTAGGGAAATAAACGGGGATTACAGGACGGGGGTAGGGCAGGACAAGAAACCCTTATTTAAATATTATGGGTGATGGAGTTGGATTTTCCGTTCGAATGTTTGGTCTTTTTTATGGATATTAAGATTTTTTATTAATAAATAAATTATAATAAATTAAATTTTCAATAATTTATGTATCCCTAAAATCACAAATATATATATATTTATTATATAATTAAATTTAATAAATTTAAAGTATAAATTTTAAAAATAATTCAATTACTTATATTATTATTTTAACAATTATTATAATAATCTATGTTTTATATATAATAATATTAACTTTTATAATTAAAATATTTATTTATAAATAAAAATATTATTTTTCATTAATATTTATTTTATTTTATTATATAATTTTTAAAAAAAATTAAGAAAAAGGGAAGAGGTGGAGCAGGGATCGGTAATTTCCAACTCTTACTAGCCAAGGTGAAATCTATATATATATATATATATATATGTGTGTGTGTGTGTTTCAGCTCAATATTATCGAATCTTCTCCCACCCTTTTCTTCTAACAAACTGCTTATTCAGCTTTTCCTTGCAGTACTCATCAATCACTACTCCCAATCAGGTATGAATAACAAATCGTACAGAATACCCGAGGAAAAAAAAACTACAGTATAATCAGAAGAAAAATCTTCTATTTTCCAAATTGCGTTTTTAAAATTAGCACGAAATGAGATCACCTGCCTTTTTCATGCCTCTCTATGAGTGTCTCTTGGGAGTTTTGGTTTTCTTCTAATGGGTTTTGCTTCGAAACCGTACCTGTTTATGAATGGGGAAGTAGATAAAGATTAATCTAAGCTTCTTTTAAAGAGAAAAAAAAAACTGACTGGTAGCTCGTAATTTAAATTCTCAAGAGTACTAGTCTTTAATCTATGTTAGCTAAAGTTAATTTTTTTAAAAGAATCCATGTCAAACCAATATGAAATGGATTCATCTTTTACTTTAAGGTATGGATATATATATATATACTGTGCGTACTAGCACACTCCAATTTTAAGAAAATTTATATGTATTAAAAAGTTTATTATTATCTTCATCTTAAAAGATTAATGTAACATTTAAATGCTAATGCTAATGGCTTTATATTTATGATTAGCTGGTAAAAAATGATGGAGAAAGCAAATTCATCTTTTGGGTTAGCAAGGACAAAATCGGAGCAACTGGTGGAGAAAGTCGCGGCGACATTAATGTCTCCACCATCAGGTGATGGAATGGGTTTACTTGGTGAGAGTGGCAGTGGATCAACACTGTCGAGGAAATCTAGCAGGAAGACGAATATGACAGCTTCACCTGGGCATAGTAGCAGAAACACACATATAAGAAAGGCACGGAGTGCCCAAATGAAGCTGGACTACTTGGAAGACCTTAGTAGTGGATCGGCTCTCAGCAGAGCCTCTAGTGCTAGCTTGGGCTTTTCTTTCTCCATCACCGGCTTTACTCTGCCTCCTGATGAAGCCCCCAATTCCAAACCCTTCAGCGACGATGAAACCCGTAAGTTTTGCTACATGGATCTCTTTGTTTTCAAACCACTTTAATAAATTTTCTCTAATTAATTACATTTGGCTACTATTTTAACATATTAAAGTTGTGTTATAAGTTAATGATGTTAATTTTATTAGTGAAATTTTAATTAATCGTAAAAAATTATAATGTACCGTAAGATGTGATAATTATTATAATATTTAAATTATAGTTAAATAAAATCGAATATATATTAATATTATTTTTTATATACATATAATTATATAAAAAATATATTTTTAAAATTAAATTTTATTTATTTTTATTTTATATATATTTTTTTACATATAAATATGTAATAAATAGTTAAAAAATAAAAATTAATATCTAATATTTTACGTAACGAAATAAAATAAAAAATATTTTAATATCTATTTTTTAAAATTAAATATATTTTTAAATAAATGATAAATGATCACCCCGATATATACAGGTATATACGATCAATGTTGATGACATTATTAAATTCAATAATTAAATTTATTTTTTAAGTTATTAATATTTTAATAAACTTATTACATTATTTAATTATTTTAAACATTGTGTTTTCTCTTAATTGTTTATTTATGCATAGTATATATTGAAATTTTAAATTAAATCTTAATTTTGTTGTATCACTGATATATTTAAAATTAAATATTAAAACTAATAATATATTATTAATATACTGCATAAGAAAAAAAATATAGATTCACATGTAATTATTATCTTTTGTTAAATAGAGATACTATTAATGTACAAAATTATATTATTATCTTTTACTTATATTATATATGTGAAATTATTAATTTAAAACATAAAATTTGAAGATTTATATATATATATATATAAATATATATACACATTAAAGTAAATGTAAGATTAATATTATATTACTTTAAAAATATGCCTACATTTGATATGGTCAATAAAATAATAAATCCTAAAATATACTAAATACCAAGTAGGCTTCTTGAAACACGCCTTCGTATTTAGGAAAACAAAAATACATTAAAAGAGTTAATAGAAGGCTAATTAAACAAAGTAATAAAGGAAAAACAATAACTAATTCTTGAGCATATAAGAAGTTCCGTGAAGAAACCAAACATTTTTTTAATTTTATTAGGTTCTTAGCAATCTTCATAAAATTAACATAGTTTTCTCTGGGATCTTTAAATCAAAAATAGTAAAATTATCTACAAATTAAACACTTTAGTAGCTTTCTAATAGTATATAATATTTCTCATGATTTTACATAATTAATACCGTTTAATCTTCAAAGTTTAGTTAAATTCCTGACCAATGTTGTACATGATACAATTTGTGTATAGTTGTAGTGTACAATTGCATGGCATAAATTTTCAAAAATTGGCAAAATATTTTGAAAAATGGCTGAAATTTTTGAAAAGGGAAAAAATCTTCAAAAATGTAGAACATGAATAAAAAAGTCCATTTTTAATGAAAATAGGTCATTTATGTCCACAATCGGGGTTTTGATTTTGGTTTTGGTAGTGTCTTTTGCAAAGTTTGATAACACATGTACTGAATCTTGAGGGATTATAAGGGAATTAGTCATAAACACGTGCACAGCATAGGATCAGTATCATACCTTGTTTGTTAATCAAAAACCCATAAATGATAAACAATATTATTCCCTCAGCTTCCTATTTTATGATGAAGTCTGCTTTTGGATGCACCGCTGAAAAGTGCTTTTATACACAAGCATTTTTATGTGTGTAGTAATAAAATAAAAAGCATTTTTATGTGTTTGATAATAAAATAAAAATCATTTTTAATATCTATGAAGTAACGTTTATCACATAGAAGTGTTTTTTTACTTCTATTAGAAATGATTTGCATCTAAACGTGCTTTAAGAGAGAGCGAGGGAGAGAGAGGAAGGGAATCAAAGATTGTTTTTTTTTATAAATAAAATGGATAAACCTGAGATTACTTATTGTTACTTTACTAATGTATCAATTAGGAAATTACTTGTTAATTGAACCCAAAACCTCTATTTATATGTCCACATGATAAAATTGAAGTATGTCTTTAAAATTATTCAAATAAATATTTTTCTCTAAAATAGTAAAATAATTCAAGTGCAATTAGGGGGGAAAATGAGAAAGAATAAAGTATATTTATCTCATCTTCTATATTCGTAATTATTTGATAACTTTAGATAACATAATATGCAATATGTTATGAGTATCATAAAAGAAGTATTAATCACTAGTAACCATTACAAATTCATATCACATATAAATATAAGTAATGAGTGAACGTAAAAGAAATGTTTTTATAGTATGTTGGGTTTGATTTTTTGCTCATAATGGACTATTTTCCTTTATTCAATTTAGTTGGGCTTTATAGTTAATTCGTAATAATTACGCCCGATACCTTAGAGAAAAAGACTAAAATAATATAAATAATGTCAGTTACATATATTATCACCAATATAAATTAATTTGATAAAAAAATACTAAAAATAATTTTTTGAAAAATTTTAGATGTCTTTTACTTGATTGCTCTTTCAGTAAGGTTTTGAGTTTTTTGCTTTGGACTTACTGTTTTTAAAATTTTTAGTTAAAGAATACATGAAAGCCTTTTTCAGTGCTTTTTTTTATTTTATTTTACTTTCCTAAATATATATATGTACCTAGAAATTATTTAATTATTATGTATTTTTTTTATAATTATCAGTAACCTTTATTTAAACATCAGAATTGAGTACATCCTTGGCAAAAAAACTCAGACAAAACATGAAGAAAATTAGACATGCAGGCAGTACATTCTAAAAGAGAAAAAGAAAACTTAGCTATAACGTGAGCAGCTATATTCGCCTCCTTATTGAAACATACTTTATAAGCTACCATCACCAATCAAGCCTCTAATCTCATCAACCACAACTCGATCCGCAGCAAAATAAGGAATGCTTAACATTAATTAACGCCTTTGTTTGTTTTAAAAAAATTATTTAATTATTAGCTCTCTACTTTGGCTTCAATTAAATAGACAGTGAAGAAAAATCTAGATGTAGAATGATAGAGATTGATGAAAACGAGTTGGAAGTGAAATCTAGATGTAATTAAAAGACTTAGTCCTCCTGAAGCAAAATAGTACTTGACACACATGTTTTATTATTTTCTTGCTTTTAAAAAAATAATCTATATTTATGAATATGAGAGAGGGAAAGTAGAAAACAGTTATGATTATCAAAATCAATTGCAGCGGAAGATGTAGAATGTGGCACACGTAGACAAAAGTTCGAAACTGAGCCAACCTTGCCAATATATCTCAAGGTAATAAAAGCTACTTGTCATTTTAACTATTACTAAGTGAGCAATTTAGCTACTTCATATCCACAAAAGTAACAGGTCAAGTACTTCAAACTATGCTCACTTGAAGTGCACAAATTGATGTGGTACTATATCTATTTGTACAGGCATGGATGGAGATTGATCTAAGATATCAAGATCACACATATAGAACATGCATGGCTAGCAAATAGCATAGTCAGGTTCAGTCTTGTACAGAGTTTCATTCTGATGAATTTTTTGTACAAGACTTGCCCTTCTTTCTAGTCGATATGTAAAAAAGTAAAACTAAATAACAAAAATTTAATGTTAGCCTTGATCTTACACTTAGGGTGTGTTTGTTAATAATATTGATGTTTGATTTATTGGTAGTGAGTCTTTTATTTTTTAAAGAATCACCTTCAAAAAGAGTTTAACAAAATGATTGTTGTACATGCAGTTCACAGATGTGACATATAAGGTAATTGTAAAGGGATTAAGGGCAAATGAAGAGAAGTACATTTTAAATGGGATTAGTGGTTCAGTAGGTCCTGGAGAAGTTTTGGCTCTAATGGGACCTTCAGGAAGTGGAAAGACAACCCTCCTAAATTTGCTTGGAGGCAGGTTAATTCAGCCTAGTTCTGTTGGATCTCCAATCACTTACAATGACCAGCCCTACTCCAAGTTTCTAAAGAGCCGGTAAGAAACTTATAGCTCATTGTTCTGAGTATTAACTTCATTTAAGAGTGTGTCGGCCTTTTTCTTAACTTTACAACTTACGTTAGACGACTTCTTTTAGGACACCGAAAGTTGTAAACTTTTGGATATGTAACCAGGTGTAAGACGTGCCCATTTTTCTAAATTTTTTGTATATACACAAAATTAAAATGTCTAAGTATCTACACCTATATCTATCTCATGTAGTTTGGACACAGGTAGTTCACAAAAAATAAAGAATCCAAGAAACATAGATAAGAACTAGTTTTTTCAAATTTAGTGACCAAATCCCTGCATAAGGATGCCTATTCCTTTGGGACACTTTTCAGCCACTTCAAAGTAAAGGATCTGACTGCACTTTATAGCAAAACAGAACCAGCATTTTGTCTAGAGGTAACGTACATTCTGTTCTGCATATGACATAGGTAATAAATTAAATTTTGAAAAACATTGCAGCTTATGTAATCATATGCACATCAAAGGCACTAATACATAATTCATGGTTTTCTATAATAGCCAGATCATGCAACGATTCTAGATTTCGCCGTATTGTGTAAAGTAGATGATTAATTGGCTTACATTTGAAAATGCTACTTGATGTCCTTATGTTTAATCCCTCAGTTTGTGTTTTCCTAGGGCTAAGGCTGGTATGTAAATGTATAATGAACAGAATGATTTGAAACTTGTGGCAGGATAGGGTTTGTGACGCAGGACGACATTCTATTTCCTCACCTTACAGTGAAAGAAACAATAACTTACGCAGCTCTCCTACGGTTGCCAAAAACATTAACAAAAGAGCAGAAGGAAAAACGAGCACTAGATGTCATATATGAGCTAGGCTTGGAGAGGTAAATTATGCCTGTACGTTCTTCCTTTGGATGATCTTGTTCTAGTTGTATATTAACATAAAATATTACAAGCACAGGTGTCAAGACACTATGATTGGTGGATCGTTCTTCCGAGGAGTATCAGGAGGAGAGAGAAAGAGAGTTTGCATTGGCAATGAGATTATAATCAACCCTTCACTTTTATTTCTTGATGAACCAACCTCTGGCTTAGATTCTACAACTGCTTTGAGAACTATTCAGATATTGCAAGACATAGCAGAGGTATGTTAATGAGAAAAACAAAAGAAATAAGATTATATATAAAATGGTAAGTATATATTTTTTACTACTAAACTATAATGCTTGTTACAAAAGTACTATTAAACATTAAATTGTTAAAAAACTTCAACTTAACTTCAATTGTCATTACAAAAGTACCATTGCTGTCAAATTTATAAAAAAACAAATGGAAAATTTTTAGCAGTGTTGGTAATAGTTGTTGAAGTTGGATTGTAGTTTTGTAACAGTGTATAGTTTAGTGGTATTTTTGTAACATTCATCATAATTTAGTGATACAAAAATCTATTTATCCTACAGAAAATATAAAATAGTAGATGCACTTTTTTTTTGGGTTTTATGCAGGATGGAAAAACAGTGGTGACAACAATCCACCAACCATCAAGTAGACTCTTCCATAAATTTGATAAGTTGATACTTCTTGGTAAGGGAAGCTTGCTCTACTTTGGAAAAGCTTCAGAAGCAATGGTTTATTTCTCCTCCATAGGATGCTCCCCACTAATTGCTATGAACCCAGCAGAGTTCTTGCTAGACCTATCAAATGGAAACATAAATGATGTTTCTGTACCATCAGAATTAGAAGATAAAGTGCAAATTATGGGGAATTTAGATGCTGACACAATAAGGAATGTGAAACCCTCTCCAACAGTAGTTCATGAGGTAAACTTCTCGTTAATTAGAAAAACCAAAACAACTTATGAACAAAGAAATTCGTCATTTGACATGGTAAGAAAGGCACAAATTTGAACACATAAAAAAATCATAGAGAAATTTTTCAAACGTACCTTGAGAAAGAGGATGATTGAAGAATAAAATGATTTAGCATGGATAATCTCGTTCGAAGACTTTGAGACTATGTGATTAAATACCACCAAGCATGTGGTGTTATGTTAAATCTTTTTATATCGTTATTATCACCCTCTTTCCACACCTTTTAAGTTTCAACACCATTTTTATTATATATCCTTGAATAAATGACATGACATCACATTATTGGTGGTACATAGAGTGAAACACCTAAAATGAGACAGAGCACTTAAGTGATATAGAAGCCTGTTTTGATCTGAACGAATAAGAACCTCGGATTCAGGAATGGATGTCGATGATCCAAACCCAAGAGAACTCAATTCATAAACAGAGAGACAACTTCTCGGGATACATGCAAATCAAGCTACCTTCTATGGAGTTAATAAGCTCATCTTATAACATAAAACTGTTACTCAAAACTTGAGTTTATATGAGTATTTATTTTGTGGAGAATAACCTTAGATGAGTTCAAGCTTCGTTATATATAGAAACAAGTAAGAGTTATAATTTCTGCAGCATTATCACAATTATCAGGCTGATGTTATTTCCATGATAAACAGTATCTTGTGGAAGCCTACGAAACAAAAGTTGCAGAAAAGGAGAAGAAGAAACTCATGGCTCCACTGGCTCTTGATCAGGACCTGAAGACAAAGGTGTCGTGTCTAAAACGAGAATGGGGAGCAAGCTGGTGCAAACAATATTGTATATTATTTCGTAGAGGAATTAAAGAGCGGAGGCATGACTACTTTAGCTGGTTGAGAATCACCCAAGTTCTTTCAACTGCTATTATATTGGGGTTACTATGGTGGCAGTCAGATATCAGCAGTCCCAAAGGCCTTCAAGATCAGGTAGTATAGTACATATGCAAGTTGATGGAGGCTTAGCTTTAAAAGTACCCAATTTTTATACTAAACTTAAACTTCTACGAGCAATGGCATCTTATCATACAAATACATAAAAGAGTATTGTATTCACCACAAAACGAACTAGCTGAACAAACATTTGCACTTCATGAAAACAACTGTATTGTTATACTATCAAGTTATTCTTAAGATAGTTACTTATTTCAAAAATGACACTTAATTCTTACTTGTTTTTTGTTACTCTTTAGTTTACTAAAGAGTGATCACATAAAAATAAATGATTATTTTTATGTTTTTTTTCTAACTTTTATTTTTCTTTAATGTTTTCTTAATTTTTTTCAATTGTATATATTTAAGCCAAAACAACTTGTAGAACAAATAAAAAAATTAATTTTGTAACAAAGAAATAATTAAGGAATTAAAGACAGACAATATTTTTCCCTATCCTAAAAAGAGATGAATAAAAACATAAAATTGTAATCTTGAACTAGAATCACACATTCTTGCTATTATTAAGCTAAATCGGCGGATTGTGTATGGATGGTAGAGCAGTTCATCGATACCTTATTAGAAACCTAACCTTGAAATATGCAGGCAGGGCTCCTTTTCTTTATAGCAGTTTTCTGGACATTCTTTCCAGTCTTCACAGCAATATTCACATTTCCTCAAGAAAGAGCCATGCTAAATAAGGAACGTGCTGCTGACATGTACAGATTAAGTGCGTATTTTCTGGCTAGGACTACAAGTGACCTCCCACTTGATCTTTTATTACCACTACTCTTTCTCGTTGTCGTCTATTTTATGGCAGGCCTAAGGCTAAGTGCTGCTCCTTTCTTTCTAACCATGCTTACTCTGTTCCTTTGCATTGTGGCTGCTCAGGTATGCATCTTTTCGGATACTGATTTTAATAGTGTTGATCTCCGCCAGAGGTTAGGCATGACATGTTGCCGGATAGCCCCAGCACAATGGGGAATCGCACAACATGTCATGCCGATGTTTGGCATTATATCATTTTTCCCTATTAGTGTAATGGATGGATGTGTAATAGGGACTTGGGCTAGCAATAGGAGCTACATTGATGGACCTGAAGAGGGCAACGACGCTGGCTTCAGTCACTGTGATGACATTCATGTTGGCTGGTGGATTCTTTGTAAAGGTCAGAATTCACCCATCTATTTAACACACCCTTTCATCTCCTATAATAAATCAGTCAAATGAAGTAGCTACTGAATAGAATCACAGGCTGTTAGAGGATAAAAGATACTAGAGGATAAAATATGATACTAGGCTAGAGTTTATTGGAATCATAGTATCTCCACGCAATACGATAACTTTTTGACATTGTGCAACTCACCCATTAGGTTAAAAATTTTAAGATTGAGTAACCCATCATAATTTTTATAGAATGTACAAAATTGACCAGTATAATTTTCATTTATTTGTTAACTTTTAAGATTTGATAGGTTTTAGTTCTTACAGACATTCCAAATTAACATAGCATATTATGAACTTTAATCGAATAATGGGTTAAATATTTGTGTGTCTCCGCTCACAAAAAATAAATAAATTCAAATAGATCAATTAAAAAGGGTAAAAAATAAAATGGACTTCACAAGAAACATAATATTATAGTGAAGTTTATAAAAATTATGTGGGTCTCCACTATTATTTTTAGATTAATGGGTCTATGGTTTTAATGAATTTGACACCCGTTATAATTATATAAAATTTCGATCAATTTTATTTTATAATTTGCGAATGCATCGAAACAGTAAAAATAATAACATATTTTACCCAATATCCTACAGGAAGTCCCGGTATTTATTTCTTGGATTCGCTATATGTCTTTCAACTACCACACATACAAGCTTCTTCTCAAGGTGCAATATGAACATATGACACCAACCATCAATGGTATAAGGATAGACTCTGGATTAACAGAAGTTTTTGCCCTAACAGTCATGGCTTTTGGATATCGTCTCTTAGCTTATCTTTCTCTACGCCAGATAAAGCTCCAATGTGGAGTATAGATGTTAGACAATAATGCATTCAACTCTTTTTCGTTTAAAAACAATCTTGTGAAGAGTTATTTTAACATATAATGTTATTTCGGATGACCTATTAGCAACTTCCTATTTTCTTTAACAAGAACTACTACATAATCTTTGAAAAAATGATCTCACAATTTATAAAATGTAGATCATTTTTCTTAAATTTGATTTCCAAGTCTAAATCTAAATTCATAAATGATGCATACATCTAAGAACCATTTTTTGTGAATCAAGTAATTGACCACTATTCACTCTTTTCTACTTAATTCAATATAATATGACATTGGTTGAAACAAAGTAGATAACTTAAAGAAAGATAAAATACAACTGACACTATCAATCTTCTAAATAATGTATTCATGCACCCTCGTTACAAGAGGTTTGATCAACCTCAAGTACTACAATCATTGAAATTCATTAAATTGATCAACCTTAAGCACTACAAGCATTAATTAGGAACCTAAGCTAACTTGGAAAAGTTATTTGGGTTTGAATTTGAGTAAAATAAGGTAGTTAGAAATGACAATTTGATCCAAGAGTAGGACCTTGTCACTAAGTGACCCATTCGAGTCAATCGAGGTGAGGTAGATAGGGTACACAAACGTGACGTAGTATTATCCATATCATCATAAATAGTACAGGGCAAAGAACAGATTGGTTCGGGTTACCAATTTAGTACCCACAATTTTTTACCATTACTAGTTTTTAAAAATTAATCACTTAATCAATTATAATATTTAACAATTTTCTCATTTTACCATTAAAGGTAATCTATAACCTAAATACATATAGCTTTATCTTCAAAATTATTTATTATATAAACTATTTACAAATCATTTAGAGAATATTCTTGATTTAAAACTTTTTATATAAAAAAGGGTAAGTGGTTTGGTTCGAATTTATAGTATATATTATTGATTATAAATATTTTTTATTAAGACTTCAAATTTATTAATTTTATCATTAAAATTCTTGAATCATGATGTGTTTTTTTATCTAAGGAAACTTGTAGAGAATACTTTATAATTATTTTTTGAAAGTTTAACCAAAATATTATTGAATAGTCATAGTAATAACCTTTAGTACTACATGTAAGAATATTAATGAATTGCTTTAAGTATCACCATGGATTTAATAACACCAATCATTCTTAACTATTCTAATTTTTGGTAACTAGTATCATTACAAATAATTATAAAATTAATATTTTCAATTACATATAGTTTTATCTAGTGAGTTGGTAATAAAATTCATCTTCTTAGTGCATTTTAATTTGAAAAATGCAAAAACAAAAAAGTCAAATGGGTTTGTAGATATTACTCGAACTCTAATTGAACTAAGGGATTTGAAATAATTTAGTTCAAATTGTCATATATGTCATTCCAATTTGGTTTAAATTTGATCTTATTCAAATCGTTGTCATCTCCATATCAGGTGAAGGGTAGAAATACAATCACTTATATGTGTAGCCAATAATGATGTTATGCATAATGTGCTCTATGTTGATGGAATAGCATGGACATTTGATTAATTACATAGGTTAAATTTGTGGCCTATATTGATTTCTGAATGGATCATGCCAAGACATGGAAAAAGTTGGGTAACGGAACGTATATAATTTTTGAAGTTTGATAATTTTTTTTTCTTTTTGTTAGAGTGTTTAAATGATCCTAGGTGAGCAGTCTTTATTGTTTTTATTTTATTTTATTAATTAAACTTACAAAAAAAAAGGGAGAGAAGTATAGAATTTTTATCTCACCAACATAGTATTTGACTTATTTAATACTTATATATATAACCTTATTTTTAATGACTAAACTCATTTTGATATTTATTGTATAAATTATTTTATAATTTTGACTTATACACACACATATTCTTATACATGTGATAATCAATGTTAACATGAACTTATTCACACTCACAAACACACATATATGTTATGTTTGAAGTTTATGAATTCTCTTAAAAGACTTTAGGACTTCAACTAATCTTGACTATAAAATTATGTTGAGTTTTATCTCTTGCTTTCTAAAATTTTATCGTATAGAGGCACCTAATATTGAGAAAGTTACCTACTGTGATATGTGAAACTATCGAGGTGAGCGGAGAGGACTAGCTAATAACTAGTGTAAAAGTCATCATGTTAAATTTATGACTCGTGCAAAAACAAATGTGCAAAAAATGATTACTTATAAAACTTTACTTAGAATGCACAAAAAAGGCCAATAAAGGTTAAAGAAAAAAATATAATCTTGTGCCTCATTTACAAAATAAAGATAAAAAAAAATTAAGTTCTCTTTTGGTAGATATATTTTATTTTGTGAGATTAAAGACTCGATTATAATTTTACATAATAAGTAATATTTTTTTCTTTTAAGTCCTTTTTGATTGATCATAAATGAATTAATTAATATATTTATAAAGTTTAAACATATATACTACATTTAAGTAAATGTCAATATACCATTATATGTGTGAAATGTGCCTTTTTTTTACTCTACTTGCTTATACAATAGATAATCAAAAATTGAGTAAAAAAATGAAAAAAAAGACGAGTTCTTAATCGGTTGTATGCTCATTTGTGATTAAATGAGTTTAATACCTTATGTAGCTATTTATGAAAATTAAAAAAAAAATTACTCATTCACATCTTCTTCTTATTTATTAATTTTTTAATTGGTTTTTAAGTTATGAATTCATAGAGCTTAGGGAGAGTTTAAACTGCATTCCACTTCTGCATTAATATGATTTTACATTGCTCTATCTTTAGGGAGAGCTTAGCTTCATTGTTTTATCCAATGCTTTGTCTTTCTCTTATATCAAAAAGGAGGAGAGTGTGTTTCACTTTCACGATTTATTTTGTTATGTATATAGAGGAGAACATATTTAGGACGAGAATGCTTTACATCATTTTATCTTATGTTAAGCTTAATTGGTATAAATGTGTGCACTACATGATTATTCTTTACACTTTATTTATTTCTATATAAACTAAAATAATATACAAGAAGGCTTTCAAGCTAAGTTTCATATGTTTTGTTTATGTCATTTTAGTTACTTACAAACTTGTTAAGTTGTAGCGAAGATGGATTCAATGAACCATAAGATAGTTCCACTATAGAGTCTATGATATCATTGTATTTTTATCTTATTCCTATAAGTGTCATATAGTGAGTGAGAGGTTTTGCCACGAGAAAATTTCAAAGGAGTAGTTTGTAAGAACTATGAGTGTTGGTTATTTTCGTAGACAAAATATTTGCATGTAAATATGTTTATAAGCTCAATATCAAGTCTATCAAGCAAAGTTAAAGAAACATCAAAATTTCAAATAATTATGCTTCAAGTATATCTTTTATAACTATAACACATAAGATTACACTTATACATTTAATAACATATGTTTATAAATCTGAAATTATTTATGTTGCTAAAATATTTATTTAAACTTGAATTAATTTATAAAATTACCAATTAGCCATTTCTTAAATATGTTTCAATAGTTTTAAGATGAGTCCTAAAAATAACCTTTTTATATTATTAAGACTTTTTAATAAGTTTTGAATAATTAAGCCCAAAATAAGTTAACCTTAATTATAATATTTTTTGACGAATGAATCTTTAGAAATTATAGCATAAGCAATTAAATAAGTTGGTTAATACTAAATTGATATTGTGCAAGAGATATTTATTAGTAAATTTGTTTGGTATTTTTATCTTTATCTAGTTTATTCTTTATTAGATTTTTACATGTTTAGATCAAATAATTTTATGTTATTCAAAAAAGTTATTTTTGTTGAACTTGTGATTAATTTTTTTGCTCTAGAATTTAATAGTTAGTTTGATTCAAGTGACATATGTTTTGAATCTTCTAGTTAGAATTATTTATTATTAAATTCGTTCTAGAACACACATGGACATTTGTGCTTTTGTGCTAACCCTTTTGCAATTAATTTGTGAACATATCTGATTGGTAGGAAACTTATTAGAACGTTGTTTTTGATATCGCTTACGTTAATATTAAAAACTGTGAAAACAGAACAGAGGCTTATAAGTAAGATACATTGGGGTAGTATCTTAGGTAGGATAGCAAAAGATCAAGTTTATACTTGAACATTTGGTTTTCATAGTAAAAAGTTAGGTAGTTTGGTGAACCGATGTTTTTTCTCTTAGGTCATGGTTGTAGCTTAGGTTGTTTCCACCTAAAAATATCGTGTATTATTCTTTCATTTTTGCACTTTATTTTTTACACTCGATTGATGTCTGACAACTTTATTTAAGTTATTAAATTATAAATTAATAAAAATTAAAAATAACTTATTCACTCTTTTTAGATTAATTAAGTTTATATTTTATAAATTTTTAAACATTATTCTTACTTTCCATGATCAGGCATGATACTACTCACTAAATGCTTCAATTAATCTTGATAATACATGAAAAGTATTATGCCATTTTTTCTGGTAAAAAAAGCTTTCTTACTCAAATAAAAAAAGTTTAATTATATGACATAACTTTTTTTATATATAGAGTTTCATTTTTAATCTCTCATGTAAGAAAAATCATATGAACATATATTTTTTTATCAAGAGGATTAAAAGTGAAAACATGTTGAATAAACGGATCATTTATGTACCATATGAAGAAAAAACTTGTAATTCATTTGATCCATCAAAAAATTTCTTAAAAAGAGCATTGGAAATATCTCAAGCCTTTGATAAGCAAATTTATAGTTTCATAATTTTTGGGGTCATAGACAGTAAAAGTCATCTCTTGGAGTACTACTACTCATATACTTCATCATTTTTCAAAGATGGCTGTGAATTACCATGAATAAATGAGAGCTTCTCCTTTTTCGCAATAAAAATCTACATGATTTAAGACAACATATCATTATCTATTTCATTGAGTACAAACCCTGCATTGCACGATGAGCCTTCGATTGAATAATAATGGGAATAGGTTTGGCCTCAGATGTAAGTTTGGTCCAATATATTTGAGAAATCGGTTCACCCATGGTTCAGAAAGGAAAATAGAAAGTTTACGGGTGGATCATGAACTTGTAAAATTAACCTTGCTATACAACTCAAAAAATAATATAGAAAGTTTACGAATGTATCATGAACTTGTAAAATTAACCTTCTATACAACTCAAAAAATAATAGGTATCAATAATCTAATTCAGTGATATAGATGTTATTATATTTTAAAATTTAAATTTAATAAATAACAATTAAAATAAAAAAAATATTCAATATTAAATATACTCAAATTATTTGTTTGGAATAATTTATTAATATCATTTATTAAAATCATTTGTTTTCAATATATATATATATATATAAGTTGCATATCTTTCTCACCTAACATTTATCTTTCACATTTATATCTTTCTCACCTAACATCTAGCTTTCACATTTTACTGAAGAAGTATCAACTTTAACAAATATGTCAACAGCATATCTTCATGATTTTTACAGACAAAACAATAATAAAAGGATATATTCATAAATATTCTGAAATATTATAAATATATTTTTATTCCTAATTTACTTCATTTTTTCATTATAAGTATATTTTGTGCACCAAAGGCATTCTTATTAACTTTACATAAATTTCTTGTCAAGTTACATCTAATGTAAAGTGGTCCAATCTACAAGACAACTAATGGTGACATGCAAATTAGATAAACATATATTTGTTTATTCTAATCACACAATTAAATCATCTTATTTATTACAAAGCAAAAACCTATCTCTAATACAAGATCACAAAGCAAACAAATACTAAATCAATATAGCTTTATGTACCTTCATAGCAAAGAGGCACTTGAACTCATGATAGAGAATCATTTTTTAAATAGTTAGCAGCTTAATCAGAGCAACAGCGATAAAAGTAATACTTTTCCATTTCATTGCTACATTCTGTGCAGACAACTTTCTCAGGAATTTCCCCATCAATTCCAGGAAGAATTAGGCGTGTGCAGTGTTCCTTAGTATGACGATTTCTCGATTCTTCACCAAATGCATTCAACAAGTTAGTTTCTTCAGCTCTCATTCTCCAAGTTTCAAACTCTCTTAGTGTCAAAAGTGCTAGTTTCCCATTAGCTCTAGCCATCTCAGTTGATCCTTTCCAAAGTAAAACCCAACCTAAGTCACTACCATCATAACTTAATAGTGTCATTACTTCTTTCATTATATAATCATTGTCTACTGTTTTGTGCTGCTTAGCTTTTGAGCATCTCATGCTCTCAAGTCTGGACCAAAAGAACCAGCTTGATGTTGGATCAATCCATACTTCACTAAGCTTTTCTGCCACAACAATTATAGAGATTTTATTTTGTCTCTCCTTTGTAATATTGCCTTTTCCAACATAAACTAGTTCTAGTTTTATGTCAAGAGCCTTCGCAACAAGTTTTGCTGTTTTTGTGAATTCCCTAATCCATCCTATGTCTTCACTTCCATACAAGCATATGTATCTCCCATCTTCTATCTGATAAATCAATCAATTTTTTGTTTTAAATTACGTAGACTCTTCATTTTTTGTTAAATATACCGGTGTCTAAGGGACACCATATTGACAAGGATATAGGTACTCGACATTTTAATTTGTTAGAAAATTACAAAATATTGTCAAAAAATAGATGTGACTAACATTTAGATACTTATCTAAATATTTACGATACTTGATATCTTAAAAGAGTTTGTGTAACATAAGTTTTAAAAATTCTCCATTGTATATAAAAATAAAATAAAATAAAACTTAATTACTTGATCAATCCTCAAACTTTGTTAAGTTAATACTTAGGTCCCAAACTTTTATTTTTAGAAATTTAATCCAGAACTTTTAATTTTTACATTTAAGTCTTATATTCAATTATAGCCTAATCTAGTTAAATATCCGAATCAACCCTGCATTACACGGGTAAGTAATCATAGATAATAATGCTGAGTTGTTAATAGATTAGGGCATAATTTAAAAAATAGTACCTAAGTGTAGAAATTTTAAAAAAAAGTTTTGGAATATAAAAAGTAAGTTTGGGATCTAAGTGTAGATTAGGATAAAGCTTGGGTACCGTTTAGTTAGTTCAGAAAAAATAAATAAAAATAAATAATATATGCATAATGATATGATTTTTTTTTGTTTATGATTGTGGATTGTCGATATTTTTTCAAATAATAATTACACACCACACATTTACGATAATTACCTGGTTTGAACCTTTACTCTTTTAGTGCTCATAATTAATATATATCATTGCATTGTAGTATACCGTGGGTTTCTTAAATATGAAATGTGATTATTTAAATTGTTAGAAGAAGAAGATACCCTTTTAAGTATGTCTGCATCAATGCCATCAACAAGTAGTTGAAGTCCCCAACTCTCTGCATTCCAAAGAGATGCCTCTTTTTCATTACTAAAAGGAAAAGCCAAATTTCCCCAAATCCACAACATATGGAGTGCATTTTTGGAGACTATTTGTCCCAAATGATCCAATGATACTATAATCATTTTCTTATGAAAATTCCACTCTTGTTTTATAAACTTGATCACATGTGGTTCAATCCGAAGATCATGCACCGAGTACCATGGCATCTTAGCCTGCATAATAGCATACTCAACTTGATGTTTTTCTGTCAAACCAGTTGAAGTGTCCACAACAGGCACCCAAACCACTTCATATTCGTGACCATGAAACTGATTTCTCATTGCATACAAATGAAAAAGAACTTTAAGTTCATCATCAGATATACTCAGATCAGATATCAGCAGTAAGACGTGCTTTTTCCTCAGCACTTCAATGTTAATCTGTTTTGCCACAAAAAAAAAATATCAGGTCGAGTTTAGCTTCGATTTATGATTAGTAGGAATAAAAAAAATGCAGGATGTGGAGTTCATCAACAAATTTACTCTTGTCTTATCGGAACCAATCACAAATGGATGTTGGTCATCCTTAGGACATAATAGTGCCCTTAGTATCTTCATCAATTTGTCATGCAAGTGGCCGCTCTTCACAATGAGGTGGAACAATTCATCAAACTCTTCCTCATATATCCTTTCCCCTGGATCCATGAAAATTTTATTCAGTACTTGTTATGACTCATTTTGGTACTGAGCCTAAGAGCTTGGCCTTTTAAGCATAATGTTAGTTTCCTTATAAATATGCAAATTCTTGGTGTATTGTTTGAAAACATAAATATGGTTGAATTATATTAATATTCATAATCTAGTTTGAGTTAATCTTATTTCACAATATGTTTGGATCACTATTCAAGTTCTTCTTCACTTTCATAATCTTAATTTTCACTAACTTCCACATAATTGGTACTTATTATGAAAATTTCATGCATATTTGTAATGTGCTACAAGTTTGTGTAGAATTTTCATATAAGTATGTCCATATTCTACACACTCATTTAATTTCATCTTCCCATATGATATGTGGAAATTTTACATTAGGTATTTGCTAATTGTGTGGAAATGAAGATGGTGAAAGTGAACAGTAAAATGAATAATGATGGAAACATATAGTGAAATAAGACTAAATCAAATTAAATAATAAATACTGGTATAACTCAATCCTTTTATATGAGTTTTCCCTAAAAAAAAATCACTTAACTCATCCTCGTTAAAACTGGACAAAAATGGTGTGATTTTCATTTTGTTTATACATAGAATATAAGCTAATCTACGTAATCTAATATAGATTAGCTTATGTTAGACTACATAACCCTAAACATTATTTTTCTTTAAATGTGTTCTTAATTAAACTAGACTTATATACTCATGAGTATATATACCCTGAAAGATGAATGAAAGCTTACTTATGAATTTATTGCAGAGATCTATTTCATTTCCAAGGTGCTCATATATACTTAGCAACTTATAAGACAAGTTTGACAGTTCCCAAACCTCCTCGGTTGATGCTATGTACCTGAAAAGAGTGACAACAATCCTATTACTATTGAAAGAAGTTGCATTATAAATGCGTTTTTTTTTTTTTTTTTGCGCATGGTTTCTAATAACTTACTCCTGTTTCATGCCTGGAAGACTAGTAACATGCGAGCCACAGGCTACGATGCTTCGAATAATCCAATACGTTGCAGCAGGAATGTAGGCCTTGGCAACTGAAATTGGTGGTAAATCCAATGAAAGGTACTCTGATGGTAGCTCATGGAACTCAACAACACGTCTTGTTACGTTAATAATGGATTCAATGAGTTTTTGTAGTGCATCAAGTTGATTTCTCAGTGTCTTATTATAATCTATGATATCTGAGATTTGTTTCAGGTAGGCCACTAACTTGGCTAAAGGATTTGTTTTGCAAAGAATAGCCACAAGCCAAAGTTCTCCATAGTTTGCAGAAAAAGCAGCCACACATAACACCACTTTTGCTTCCCATGGATAACTTGAAAGCATCTTCAATAATGACATAGTAGATTCATGCAAGTCACTACCTGAGCACTTGCAAAAGATCTGAACAAATTGCTTTACTGTGTAAGTACTTAATTTGTAATAATTTCGCTATAAATTAATAGATGTATCATTTAGTGTTAGTGTATAAATATTACGATTTAATTTATGAGTCATAATTATTGGACCAAATTAACAACTTAACTTAATTTATTTAAGATTAATTAGGATGGAAAAAAATTGAGTCATCTAGTAACTCGGGATTTTATTTATCAAAATGTCTTTATCACAAGATAATATTTTTATTTTATTTTTTCCATATGTTATAAAAATATAATTATATAATCATAAGATAATATTTATATTAACATTTTTGTTATTATACAAAATTTTAAATAGTTTTTATTTTTATTATTATTATTAGAAAATGAAAGAATCTATTAATGAATTGCTTAATTTAAATCATTTAAAGGACTTAAATCATATTTCACCTCTAATTATAATATTTTATTTTGTACCACAAAAAGAATGGGAATAGAGCCTTGAGTTAGGTTATACCTCACAAGAGATCTTATGTAGAAGATGAGAAAGTAGATCTTCAAGCAATCCATCAAAACCAGCAAAACTAGTCTTGTCATCCAATGTTTCTATACGATCATGTTGTTCCTGCATTAAAATCCAAATGTTAGTTTTGAAATTGTCTCAAGTTTTGTTTTTGTTTGTTATTTTTTTTTCTTTTTTTTTTCAGACAGCTATCTATATTAGCACAAGAAAAAACAGAGAAATAAATGAAGAGAATTAGTACTTTTATTAGAGCATCAACTGTAAGACTAGTCTGGCGCAATATGTCAGTTGAGATATGAAAAGTTGGTCTAACATCAAGAAAATGAGGTGTTGGATTATGAGTTTCCCTAACTTGTTTCACCAATGCACTCTCATCAGGTGATGATTGCATTCTACGGTCTCTCTTGTTGAGTTGCTTAGGAACTGCTTGTACAGTGCTGGCCATATTTTGGAACTTTTCAAAGCCGTGAAGAATGACACTTAATTGGATCTATATGGCTGTGTAACTTAGTAGATTATGCATTATATAATGATGAGAAGGTGGAATAAAGTCTTATTGAACAAGTACCTTACTTGCAAGTTGAGTTTAGAGTTTAGACAAAGCTAAAGTCATGCAATACGGATAAGGTTTTAACACTTAATTTGCTCGCTGGCTCCTAAGGATCTTTGTTTGTAGCATAATGTTTGGCAAAATAACACATTTCATGTGGTGTATGTGTACGAGTATGAGTATCTACGCACAATTATACTCTTTTATGACACCGAGTGTTCTTAATATTTGGATATAAAATATTCTCGTTTTTTAATTTTGAATAAATTTATATTAAATTAAAGTGTTCGGATATTGATATCATGTAAATGTCATGTTTCTTTAACAAAGATTCTTAGCAAAAAAATGAAGAATACAAGTAACATTTATACAAAGAACAGATATACAAGACGAATAAAAGTTTAAGTGTGATATTTGTAAAATTATAGAAAAAATATATACATAAAATGAAATTATTCTCCACAATTTTAATTTTTAAGCTTTAACAACTTAAGAACTCAATAGATGACATATTTATATTCAAATAATATAAATATATAACATACTTTTTAAGCAAAGCAAGTAGTATTATCTTTTACTGTAAATATGGTGTTAATTAAAATCCTTAATTGACAGATGTATCTACGTACTTGGAATCTTGTAGTTATATTTGTTGAAGCCTTTATATTTCTAGTTAAAACTATGATAATCCTAAAACAGTATTGACCCTTTCGCAGTTTTCTTTACGTTATAATTAATTGTTACCAAGTACATTTTGTAAAGTAGGATAATAGTTGGATTTGTGAATGAGAATAAGTTTAATTTATTAATGTGTTCTGAATAACTTTAATGCGTTCCATTACTCAAATGAATGCTATTTGGGGGGCTCTTTTAATTATATTGATTTCTTTTATTTACTAAAGAAACACAATTCAAAAGCGACAAAAGAAAAAGTAGAAAAGAGAAAAACAAAGAAGAAGCAAGGTTTGTTAAAGAATACTTACTGGTAATATGAAATGATGTTGTTTTGCAAGTTTCTTCTTTGATACGTTTTTTTTTTTTTTGTAAAAATGTACTTTGGTGCCCATTATCTTCCCATGTTAATAAAGGATGTCGTTTTAGTACCTAAGTTCTTTATTTGTTATTTTTTTGTAAAAATATTATAATAACTTAATTTTTTTTGTCCACAAAATCTTTAAAACGAGGGTTAGTTTTAGATTTTATTTTTATAAAAAATATATATATTAAAAACTATTAAGTATATAAGGATTTATAGGGAAACTGTCAAAAAAAAAATTTGATAAAGGATATATAGTTTATTTTAATTTGAAGAAGATAAAACTTTCTAAATTTTGATTGTTATTATTATTATATTAAATAATTATTTTAATTATTATTTTAATATATATACTTTTTATATAAATAAAACCAAAAATTACCCATATTTTAAAGTTTTTGTGGACCTAAAAATAAAACTATTACGGGAAAAAATCAAAAATATCTCTGAAATTTTTAATATCTTCAAAAATATCTTTAATATTTAAAAATAAGTTATAATACCCCTGAGGTTTAAGGTATTTTCAAAAATATCTTTATTATTTAAGAGAAACATAAAAAATCATGAAAAATCACATCAATATCTGAAAAGTCTTTTCTAGTCCTGCCTATATTGAATATTACTGTTGAGAATATTATCGCAAATACTCTTGAGGTTTTACTTTTCTTCAAAAATATCCCTATTATAATAATTAATTTAACTTTATCAAAAATACCACATGTTATAATAATTAATTTAACTTCATCAAAAGTACCCCTACTACAATAATTAATTTAACTTCATCAAAAATGCCCTTACTATAATATTTAATTTATCTTCATCAACAATACCCCTACTTCTCAATAACACGATATAAAATATTTTTCAAAAATACCCCTGAAGATAAATTAAGTTAACAAAGCACACAATATCAAGTTAAATATTTTTGGAAAATATTTTATATTGTATTATTGAGAAACAGAGGTATTTTTGATGAAGATAAATTAAATATTATAACGGGGGTATTTTTGATGAAATTAAATTAATTATTATAGCAGAGATGTTTTTGATAAAGTTAAATTATTTATTATAGTATGAGTATTTTTATAATGTTAAATTGATTATTATAACATGAGTATTTTTGAAGAAAAGTAAAACCTAAAGAATATTTACGATAATATTCTCAACGATAATATTAAAAAAACTTTATAGGTAGAGATAGAAAAGAATTTTTCAGATATTGATGTGATTTTTCATGACTTTTTGATGCTTCTGTTAACTAATAAATGTATTTTTAAAGATACCTTAAATCTCAAGGATATTGTAGTTTTTTTTAAACGTTAAGGGTATTTTTGAAAATATTGAAAACTTCGAAGGTATTTTTGATTTTTTATCCCACAAGAATGATATATGTATAGGGGTGAGATTACCATTTTACCTCTAATGTTAAACGGAGATATAATATTGATAACGTTCATGAACATTTTTGATATTAAATAAAATTTATGAATAATTTTAAAAAAATGTAAAATCTCTAAAATATTTACGATAATAATCCAATTATTACGATATATTGACAAAAAAAACTTACGTAATAAAATGACAATTTTTAATAATAATGAAGTAAATAGATAACAAAGTGATAACATGAGTACCACGCAAGTATTGAATCCCACCAAAAGTAATTACATAACACATGTCTTTAGTAATGAATTGAAGGGTAATTTTGGATTTTATTTATATAATATATATATATATTTAAAATTATGAAAAATTTGTTAAAGGGATACATGGTTTACTTTAATTTCTTGAAAAAAATGTCTTTTTATATGCAGAAAAAGTTGGGGGAAAAATTACCGGAGTTTGTCCATTAGTGCGGAAGTGCCTCTTAACACAAATTTGTGATACGGTAATTTTATTATTATTTTTGTTGCTTATAAGAAGGCATTTTCATGAAATTAAAATAAGTCATATATTCCTCTATCAAATTTTTTTCTTTTTAATATATATATATATATATATATATATATTATAAAAATAAAATCCAAAATTATCTCTCATTTTTAAAGACATGTTATGTACATGATTTTTTATGGATAAAAAAATAAAAATTATTGTAACATTTTGACCAAAAAAATACTAATCAAACCAAATAAACTAATTTGGTATACTTCAAGTGAGAAAATTCCATCACAAATTTTGTCATGTATATATCACATAAGTGTGACGGTAGCAATAGTAATTTTTTTTATGTAAAATGTATTAATTTAATCATATTATTCTTAAATCAAGTATCATAAGTTTTCTTAACTTATTATAAAAAATGAATATATTTAGTTTTATAATTATTAAAAATAAGTATACATAATTATTAATATTTTTTATTACCATGTTTTATTTTTATAAATTAAGGAACTAAATTAACTCTTTTATGAATAGTAAAATTAAATTGACCAATTTTCTATAAAAAATATATAATACCATTATTCATAAATATATAGTTTAATTTACTTTTATAAATTTTATCAAATCATGTTAATTTTGTTTGTGATAAATTTGGGAGTAGAAATCCGTCACACTTTTACTTGCTTCATCTTATTATTAAGAGAAAAAGGCACGTTAATCCCTTAGTTATATTATTCCTAGAAATTTAGTCTCTTTTTTTTATTTTTTTATAATAATTTAACAAAAAATAACAACACAATAATAAATCAAAAAATTATAATTTTATTTTTATATAAAAAAATAAATGTTATTATTATTATAGACATCAAATCACTTTTATATAAGGGAAAATAAAATCATAACATTGGACTAAAATAGAGAATCAATATCTTGATATTTGTTACGAAGCTATGGTTCTACTCTTGTATAGAATTGCATATATATTTTGTTTGTAATAAATAGATTTTATTTTATCTGCAAAAAAAAACATAAAAATAATACTCTAAAATTTACAATCATAAAAATAACATCTATTTATATTAAGTTCATAAAATTTTTTACTATTAAAAAAATTTTAACACGTCAATTCATATTAAATGTAATTAAATTGAACTTCATTTAAATAGATTTGTTTAATGTTAAACACTATCTAATTTGACACTATTTAATTTGTTGAATATTATTTTTGTTATTATATATTTTATGAGTATTAACTTATGTAATTGTCCAAAACATTATTTTATTTTATGAAGTTATTTTATTTTATGAAGTATAATAAATGTATAGTGCACATGCACTTGTTTTGATTTTTTCAATTATAAATATGGTAACATGAATATACATCAACTTATATCATGTTATTCTCTTTACTTTCACATTAAATTTATATAAGGAAATGATTCAACTTTTAGGATATAAATTAAAGAAAATTAAAACACATTAATATATGTTCGAAGTATTATGAAACTAAAGGTAAATAATTTTGAAATGATAAAATATATTCACTTTTTAAAAAATTGTAAGGTATCAAATAATTTAATTCTTTAGTATTTAAGGCTTTTAATTATTTAATACTTGTTTTTGTTAATGATAATTTTTTAATTCTTTTAATAATTATTTCTGTCGCATGATAATATTTTATAAGCGTCTCTCGAAAACAAAAATAAAAAGAATTTTTATAATGAAGGTAACTTTTATTATTATTAAGTGATAAATTTTTAGACTTTACTTTACAATAATAAATTCCAACAAATTCACAAAAGATCTATAACATTGGATAAATTTTTTTTATAAATGAATTTTAGAAAAAAAAAAGATTATTATAATGAACATAAATTTTAAGATTTTGAGATAATTTCTATTATTGAATATTAAATTAATAATAATATCTTTATAAAATAAAATCCAATAAATTCAAAAAAATAGATAATATTGGATAATAATGACGTACTAAGAATATTGAAAATATATTAGTATGTGTTTAAAATTACTATATATAGTTAGAAAAACTCTAGAGTGTGGAGGGAAGTCCAAAGTATTACAAAATATAAGGTAATTTTTTTTCTTTTGAGATGATAAAGTATATTACTCTTTTAAAAACTTTTTGTGTTTGATAATTCTATCCTTTAGTATTTAAGACATTTTGTTATTTAATAGTTATTTTTGGCTAATGATAAAGTTTTAATTATTTAATAATTGTTTTGTTAATGATAATTTTTTTATAAATAATCATATAAAAAATTGTTATAATGAATTACAAATTTTTCATACCATTATTCATTATTCATAATTATTATAATAATGACTTCGTAAAGTGAAGTTCAAAAAATTATTAGATAATTGTTAATATTGGATAACTTTTTATAAGTGATCTGTGAAAAAGAGATAAAAGAAATTGTTATAATAAACATAACTTTTACGATTTTCAAAACATTGTTCATTGCTATTAAATATTAAATTAATAATAATGGATTCTTAAAATTATGTAAAATAAATTTAAATAAAATCGATTGGGATTATTATCTGATAATTAGATAAAATTACCTTAAATAAAAATTACTAAGAAAAACATTATTCAAAATATAAAATGCATATTTTATTCTTGATAATTTTTATTTATTATAATTTTATCCAATTATTTACTTAAATTATAATATTTATCTTTTATTTTCTAAATAAACTTATTATTTAAGAGAGAGAAAACTAACATCTTATATTTTTACTATTAAAATTTTTTAACACATTATTTTATTTTAAACATCGTTTAAATTAAACTACGACTATTTGAATATATTTAATATTAAAATATATTTAATTAGACATTGTTCAATATTATTGAGGAATTTTTTTATTATTATAAATTTTAAGAGTTATTTTTTTTATTTCTCATTAGAATTTAACAAATAACTAATAATAATAATCTTCTTTTTGTGCAAAATAAATCTTTCATTTCAAGTAGAAATAAAATTTGATTAAAAGATAATTCTTTAAAAGTAAAATAAAAAGAAAATATAAAGTTTGAAAGATAAAATGAAATATAATAAAGAAAAAATAATTGGATAAAATCATCCAAAATATAAATTAACTGACACACACATATGTATAAATTCAAACCTACGAAGGTGCGAGACCTACAAATGCATAATGTTTTCTTGGCTAGATTATGGGAAGGAAGTTATGGCCTATTGGCACTAGACTTCCTCGGTTCTTTCTTGATCCTTTTCAACATTTTCCTTTTGAGTTGAACATAGGACATTAGTTAGGTGTCTTTCTTATATTTCTCAAACATCGTATTGAGAATAAAAAACGTAAGATTGAATTAGGTATTGTTAAGAGTTAAAATGTGCAAGTCTTGCAATTTATGTTGAGTCTTTGTTGGCATTCTCATGTGCAAAAAATAGAACGTGTATTATTTTATTTAGTGTTTTTTTCTTTCTCTATGTAAGGTCAATTATTGATGGTTTAGTATTGCACATTAACATAGTTAAAATATTTTATATGTTTTAATGTTATACACACCACTAGGGGATTGGGAGCATGTAGTTGACATGTTAGGTTGTGTTGATGCAAGTTTATAAAAACAGTGTAGGAACAATATTACCAATAACTTGAAAGTAACTGCTTGGATTGAGTCACGGACTAGGTCGATCTCTTTAAGACATTTCGCGGTTCTGCCCAATTTGTGCAAGCAAACACAGCCTCGTCGTCCCCAGGATAAAACAGCCTAGAATCTTAATCTCTGTCGCAGAACTTCATTGCACTGATGAAGACTGGAATGCTACACCTGAAAATTTGTTGCTCGGAAAACTAAAAAGAAAACTTAGAAATTGTAAAGAGAATTGTTTTTCGTAGGGAGATTAGATTGTAGATTGTTGTGTGTCAAATGAGAGCTGAAGCCCTCCTTTTATAGGTTTTAGAAACCGTGTGGCAATTATGAATAAAACGGTAATGTCTGGGAATTAAGAGCGTAACGACCATTCTGATTAATGAAGAGTAACGGCCATTTTCAGATTAAAGACGAGTAACGGATAACGGATATTTTTTTGTGAGTAAATACGAGCAACGGCTCTTTTTTCTGAATAAAGAAAACAAACGGCCATTTAACGGTCATATTCTTAATAAAAGAAAATAACGGTCATTTTTTTCTGAACAAAAAAAAAATATATATATATATATAACAACCATTTTTTGTAAGTGAAAAAGTTTTCCTTCAAAAGAATATTTTACCAAAAAATAAAATACCACCTCACCTCACACACACGCACAAGCACTCGGACTCGGCTCGGCTCGGCACGGCACGACTAGTCGGTCGGACGGCGGCGGCGGCGGCACGCGCGCGTGTGTGGTATCACATTTGCCTAGGTTCTCTTCCCTTTCACAAAAGTGGGTGCCCCTTGGGGCCCAATCCCAATAGCCAACTCTTCACTATTTATACCTCTTTAAAATAATGTAAAAAGGCAATGTGAGACAAGGCACATTTTCCAACAATCAATTTTTTAATAAATTTCATCTTTTTCCAACAATCCCCCACTTGAATTTTATATAAAAATAATTTTCATCGAGCAACCGATCAATTAAAATTATAAGATTGTGCATAAGCGAAAAGGTGTCTATCGACTTGAACCTTTGCATAGTGTTGATGTTTTAGAATATACTAGAGTAACTCGTAGTTTTGAACTCTATCTCTAACAATCATCACACACACAACCTTTCCAAGGTATAGTTCAAAAAAGCTCGTGCTTTACGGTCATGCACGTGTATCCCAGTATAGTGAACGCTCTAGTAAAATTTTGCCCAAAATTTTTTTCATAGGAAGCGGCCACACTTCCACATTCACATAGGTGAGTCTATCAAGAGTATTCCTGTAGCTATGTACTCTACTCCACATAGAGTATAGAACTCATTAAGAGTTTAACAATTAACTCATCCTTTTCTATCGTTTCAGGACTTCATGCTTCTAACAATATAGAATGAGATTTGATAAATAGCATGATACATCTCATATCACTTCATGACTTGTTATTACCCTTTGAACTTATTTCTTGGGATCTCCAGTCTATAAGTTGGGTTACCATCATAAGTGACTCTTCATTCTAAGGGCATCAGTCACATTCCTTTCGAGGTTTTTGAAAACATTTTCTCTTGTTAATCCTTTCGTCAAAGGATCAACCAAATTTTCATCAGTACATATATGATCCATTCTTACAGCTCCTGTAGAGAGAATTTCTCTAACAGTACTATGTATCTGTCATCTCTTGCCGTTGTAATAATGGTTCTAAATCTTTGCAATAGCCGCGGTACTATCACAGTGGATCAGGATAGCTGGTATCGATCTTTCCCATAAAGGGATCTCAACTGATAGACTTCTTAACTAGCCTGCTTCTTCACGAGTAGTAGTTAGTGCTATCATTTCAAACTCTATCGTAGATTGAGCCAATATTGTTTATTTCTTAGATTTCTAGGAAACAACTCCACCAACTATGTTAAATATATAACCATTTGTTGCTTTGGAGTCTTCTGATAAAGTGTTCCAATCTGTATCGTTGTATCCTTTTAGAACAGCGGGAAAATTTTTATAATCTAATCCAAGGTACATAGTTCTCATAAGGTATCTCATAACCCTTTCAATAGCATTCCAATGCTCTACACTAGGTCTACTGGTGAACCTACATAGTAGTCCCACAACATAAGTTATGTCTGATCTAGTGCAATCAGTAGCATAACGTAAGCTACCAATGATGCTCGCATACCCATTTTGTCTAACACCCTCTCCGGTGTTCTTGAACAACTTTACACTAGGATCATAAGGAGTACATGCAGGTTTACAGTTAAAGTAATCATATTTCTTTAAGATCTTCTCAATGTAGTGAGACTGATTTAGAGAAATTCCCTTTTCAGACCTAGTTATCTTTATACCAAGGATTACACTCGCTTCTCTGAGATCTTTCATATCAAAATTAGCACTTAACAAAGTTTTCACATTGTTCACAACATGAATATTTGACCCAAAAATAATCATGTCATCCACATATAAACATATAATAGTGCAAATGTCATTTTCTTATTTATAATAAATGCATTTGTTACTTTCATTCATTTTGAATTCATGTGGGATTAACTATATTATCAAATTTTTCAAGACTTGTTTAGGTGCTTGTTTTAGATCATCTGAGATATTTATATAGTTTACAAACTTTATTTTCTTGACCTGGGATAACAATGCCCTTTAAGTTGGTCCATATAAATCTCTTCTTCTAAGTCATCATTTAAGAAAGAAGTTTTGACATCCATTTGGTGCACTACTAAATCATGGATAGCAGCAAGAGAGAAAAGTACACATATGTAATTTATTCGTGTGATTGGTGAAAAGGTATTAAAGAAATCTACATTTTCTCTTTGCCTATACCCTTTGACTATAAGACGAGCTTTGTACTTTTCAATAGTACCATCGGGTTTTAATTTCTTCTTTAGTATCCATTTACATCCTATGGTTTTACAACTAGGAGGTAAGTCAAGTAAATGCCAAGTTCTATTATACTCAAGAGAGTCCACTTCATCTTTTATGGCTTCTTCCCATAAGTTGGCATCTAAAGAAGATAAGGCTTCATTAAGAGTTTGGGGATCTTCCTCTAAGGTATAAGCATAAAATCAGACTCAAAGTCCTTAAGGGTTCGAGCTCGTTTATTTCTCCTAATTTCATAAAAATCAGACCCAAAGTCCTTAAGGGTTCGAGCTCGTTTACTTCTCCTAATTTCAGTGTTTAATTTCGCATTTTTATTTACTAGTTCTAGTTATGGGTAAACAACTAGAAGACGAGCCCCCACTATTCTTCAATTTAAATTGAAACATATGTTCATAGTAGTCAACATCATTTGATTCTATAACTATGATCATTTAAGTCATATAATTTATAAGCTTTACTATTCACAGCATATGCTATGAATACACATTCGTATGTTCTACTAGTAAGTTTTATTTCTTTTAAGGATCGGGGATTCTAACATTGACTAAACAACCCCAAGTTTTAAAATAAGTTAAGTTTCTTATTTTTCAAAATTTCAGATGGTGAAATTTTACTAGTAGATTTAGGCACTCTATTTAGCACATATCAAACAATTAATAAAATTTCCTCCTATCAATGGGAAGCAGCACCAGAGTTTAATAAAATTGTAATAATTGACTCAGTAAAAGTTCTAATTTTTCTTTCAGCTTTGCCATTCATTTCAGGAGAATAAGGTGCAGTTTTTTTTCATGAATGATTCCATGAGTTTTATAAAAATCATTGAAGATATTGAAATCATATTCAATGCCTCTATCACTTCGAAACCTTTTTATTTTTCTGTTAAGTTGATTCTCAATCTCAGTCATAAATATTTTAAAAATGTCAAATGCTTCACTTTTATTTTTCATTAGATATACATAAGTGTAATCTGAACAGTCATCTATAAAAGTTATAAAATAATGTTTCCTATTTCTTGTTAAATTTCCATCAAGTTCACATATGTCATAATGTATTAATTCTAAAGGTTCAGATTCTCTAACTACTGACTTATGTGAAGTTTTTGTTATTTTAGCTTGACTATAAAAGTCACATTTTTCCAAAATCATTCAAAGATAGTTGAGGAATTAGTTCTAAGCTACTCATGTTCTTGATTATGCGTTTATTAACATGACAAAGTCTAGCATGCCAAATATTAAAGGAACTCAACATTCAATTTAAACATGCCATTAGTGGCGTATCATTTCCCAACAAAAATATTATTTTTAGTTATTGTATATAAATCAGCCCCTATAGTTTAAGTAAACCCAGTTTTGTAAATAAGATATCCTAAAACTAAGTTATTTCTCATCTCTGGAGTATGCAGGACATCCTTCAAGATGACAGTCTTTCCAGAGGTAAACTTCAATACCATATCACCAGTACCAATAACTTTAGTGGAGTAGGAGTCGTCCAGTAGTACTTTCTTATCCTCAGACTCAGAGTAGGACTTGAACATATCTCGATCATAGCAGACATGTCGAGAAGCACTAGTGTCCACCCACCACCCCTCGGATCCATCAACAAAATTGACTTTAGAAATCATAACAATAAGTTGATCTTCGGTAAGGTTCGCCTATGGGGCAGGACGATTCCTGTTCTGGCAGTTCCTAGCCAAGTGGCCAGGTCTGTTACAACTATAACACATGAATGTGTTATTCCTTAAGGGGGGTAAATGTCCATTTTGGGGAGGATATTTTTGTTTCTATTTTGGTGGTTGCGGTTTTGGTTATTATTGCGATTCTGAGTTTTCATATTTCTACCTTTAGGTTTCAGAATTGTAAATATGGGTTTCTTATTGGTACTATTGTTTGAGACAACGAGTACTTTATCTCTTTGGTTTTATTTTCGAGCTTTTTCTTCTATTCTTAAACGGGTTATAAGACTTTTTAAAGAAAATTCCTTAGTTTTATGTCTAAGTGTATTCTTAAAATCTTTCTAAGCATGGGGTAATTTATCTGTAATAACAATTACTTGAAAATATTCATCTAAAGTCATACCTTCAGAAGTTATTTTGTGTGCTATCTTCTACATTTCGTGTGATTGAGCTTCCACAAATTTGTCATCAATCATTTGATACTTCATGTATCTACTCACATCATACTTCTTAGTTTCAGCTTCCTCAGTATCGTACTTCTTTTGAAGTACTTCAAAAATTTCCTTACTAGACTTATCAAAATTATAATAGTCATACAAGTCAATAGCTAATCCATTAAGAATAAAATATTTTGCATAGAAAATAAATTTCTATCCAGGTGTTTAAGTCCTTTGTTATAGCTTCAGTATGAGAATTAGGTAGTATTGGTTTTTCAATAATAAGAACAAAAGCGACATTTTACATGGTTAAGAAAAATAACATTTTTTGTCTCCATCTTTTAAAGTGTAGGCCCTCAAAACGGAATGGTTTGTTTAGATCAGCAGTTAGCATTTCAGTAGACATGGTAGATTGAATACGTCTTAAAATTGTTGATGCAAGTTTATAAAAACAGTGTAGGAACAATATTACCGATAACTTGAAAGTAACTGCTTGGGTTGAGTCGCGGACTAGGTCGCTCTCTTTAAGATGTTTCACGGCTCTGCCCAATTTGTGCAAGCAAACACAACCTCGTCGTCCCCAGGATAAAACAGCCCAGAATCTTAATCTCTGTCGCAGAACTTCACTGCACTGATAAAGACTGGAATGCTACACCTGAAAATTTGTTGCTCGAAAAACTAAAAAGAAAGCTTAGAAATTGTAGAGAGAAATGTTTTTCGTAGGGAGATTAGATTGTAGATTGTTGTGTATCAAATGAGAGCTGAAGCCCTCCTTTTATAGGTTTTAGAAACCGTGTGGCAATTATGAATAAAACGATAATGTCTAGGAATTAAGAGCGTAACGACCATTCTGATTAATGAAGAGTAACGGCCATTTTCAGATTAAAGACGAGTAACGGATAACGAATATTTTTTTGTGAGTAAATACGAGCAACGACTCTTTTTTCTGAATAAAGAAAACAAACGGCCATTTAACGGTCATATTCTTAATAAAAGAAAATAACGGTCATTTTTTTCTGAACAAAAAAAAAATATATATATATATATATAACAACCATTTTTTGTAAGTGAAAAAGTTTTCCTTCAAAAGAATATTTTACCAAAAAATAAAATACCACCTCATCTCACACACACGCACACGCACTCGGACTCGGCTTGGCTCGGCCCGGCCCAGCTGGTCGTTCGGACGACGGATGACAGCGGCGCGCACGCGTGTGTGGTATCACATTTGCCTAGGTTCTCTCCCCTTCCACAAAAATGGGTGCCCCTTGGGACCCAATCCCAATAGCCAACTCTTCACTATTTATACCTCTTTAAAATAATATAAAAAGACAATGTGGGACAAGGCACATTTTCCAACAATCAATTTTTTAATAAATTTCATCTTTTTCAAACAGGTTGTGTTTGTGCATTGATTAATTTTTTTGAGTATTTGTGAAAAACTACTTGAAATATTTTCAAACAAAATGGCTAGTTTTTCGAGATCATTAAATGCTCACAGAGGTGATCGATAAGGTAGTCAATAAGAGGTCACTAAGGTATTATGGCTATTATCTTTACCGAGATGGTACGTGAGGGCTCGCCAACATCATCGATAAGGTGTTAGGAAACTCAAGGGTTTTCTAGAAATTCCCACAAAATTTGAAAATTAATTAGGAAATATGGAAAAACTCTTGTAGTTTACAAACTGAGGATGTTCAATGAAAATTTGTTTTCTAAATTATGTCTTTATATTTTGAATGATTTTTGGTATTGGTGATACATTAAGTGTTTTTACAAAATGGACTTTTGATGGATGAATTAAAATCCAAATTGACACCAACACATAGTTATAAAATGTATCATACTATATTGATCGTTAGTGATTGTGCCATATTACATAGTAGTGAGTCTTCAATGGAGAGCTAGATTTGGTGATTAGATTGCAATTGATGTACAAACAATAATGGAGGTAGCTTAGGCATAGTTGAGCTTGGTGTTCCAATTAATAGCTATAATCCGATGACTTATTTATCTCGAGAAACTTTATAAGTGGAACAAAAGTCACCCAAGTCAATAAAAGAGCCATAGCTTCTTCCATTGCATAATAAAATATCAAGTTCATATCTCCTTAAAGAGGTAAAACATATTAAAGAATACCAATCCTAACAACAAGAATGATTTAATGGATAAAGGCGCTTTTAGGTTGAGTAAATGTAGCCTATCCATAAGATGCAATGGCTTCAAATCTCCCGGTCCAAAGAATTATAGTTCATTTAGGATAGTGCTTGAGTATCCAAGGCATGAATTTGTTTTAGGCTACTTGAAGATGAACCGAAAGATACGGAGGATTGAAGCTTCAATTTATCCTAACTAATTTACTTATGTATTTGTCTTTTATTTTATTTTAATTTGATGTACTTAATTTACTTTTATATTTTTTAATTTTTCCTTTAAACAATGTTTATTTGATTTGAAACCTTTAATTTCATAATTGTTTGATTATATGTGATACAAATGAAGTATATAGTGATTTCCTTAATGTGATAGAACTTGGCTTAAATAATGTATGAAAAAATATATCATAATATTTTAATTAATTATCTACTACATTATACTTATATTATAAAAAGTAATCTAAAAAAATGTCTAAAATAATATATGTAGAAGTCAAATATAAAACTATGTCTAATATTAAAATAATTGTGTAATACAATAGTTGAATCACAAGCGATATATTACACCAAAAGATGAGTAACAATGAAAACAAACTTTGATATATTAATTAATTTTCACAATAATTAATCAAATAAAATAATGAGCATCTAATTAACTAACTAAATAAATATGAGATCAAGTAATTAGAATAATTACTTTAAAAATGTTGTAAATATAAAAATAATCTATTTTTAACAAAAAAAAAAAACACTAAAACAAAATACACTAAATACATTAATATTTATTAATCTTGAGAAACTATTGCAATTACTTTATCATCGTTATCATGATCAACATAAATATATATAAAAAATAAAGTTATAATGGTTAGGTAAATAATGTATGAACATATCATTAAGTTTCGATAAGTCTAATCAAACAAAATAGATATACTTGTTAAAGGTTAACCAAACTAAATATATACTTTCGATAAGGTAAATTGAACTAGACATATGATAGATAAAATCAAATGAACTAATTATATATGTTTAATGAGATTAAATGAACCAACCATACATGTTTGGTATATCCAATTGAACTTATTATCTCCTATCTCCATATACTCTTAAAACCTTCCATTGTTATTTCTCAACCAAATTTTTATGAATTTAAAATGCTAAAATATAAGAAGCTAAAATGTGGTTATTTATGAATACTTGAAAATTATTATAAAAAAAGAATACCTCAAAATCGTAATAAGGAATATCTATATGAATGGGTTGGTGGTTTTGGGGGACACTACGAGGGAAATTGGGTTGGGCCTAGTGGTGGCCAGTGGTTTTGAGGGTGCTGTGAGAGAGAGGGATATAAGAGTTTTTTGTTGTTGTTGTTGTTAGGGGTGTCCATGGTCCGGTCCGGTCCGGTCCGGTTTTTCCTAAAAAAAATTTAACCGGACCGGATCGTTCATATTACTAGGATCGGACCGGACCGGACCGTTTGACTTATAAAACCGTTCAGTCCGGTTTTATTCCCAGTTTGGTTCGATTTTTTTATAATTTAATGAAAAATAATGTAAAATTTTTAATATATTATTAAACCGGTCTGGTCCGGTTTGAACGGTTTAAAATTAATACAAACCGGATCAGACCGTTTGATTAGTAAAACTGTTCAGTTTGGTCCGGTCCGATCCGGTTTTACGGTTTGATTCGGTCCGGTCCGGTTTATGGACACCCCTAGTTGTTGTAAGCTGGTTCAAAGGGGATTAAGGGATATATGAAATGTCTAAGGGTATTTTTAACGTTACATTAATTGTTAATCTTTTAAAATTTTAATTGATTTAAAGGAATGTTTTGCTGTAATAAATGACATTTTTGGAAATTTTTTTCATTATTATGTGAACATTCTCTATTCCTTAGTTTCTCTCACCTTTTCTCCTCCTCGTCCTATAGTCCAATTCAGGGCTTTTTGTTCTTTCAAATTTGCAAAACACAACAGAATCAATAAGGAAGATAGCAATGGATTCAGACGAAGAAGATTTTGTATTCTATGGAACGTCGATCGAGCGAGAAGAAGAAAACATCAGCCGTAAGAAGAAAGCCGAAGCGGAGTCCTCTGGTCAGTTGCGAACCGTCGTTCCTTGGAAGCAAGAGGTATTAGCTTCGCTTCCCTGCTTTTTTTCCCCGCATATTTATGGTTTCTGTTGAAGTGGAAGTATGTATTGCTTCTGGGACTGTTTCAAATTTTGTTATCCAATTTTAGTATTCTTTGAGTGGCTTGTTCATCTTAGGCTGGGAATGTGGAAACGAAACAAACAAGTGGATGCTAAATGTCAGATTCAATATGATCGTTTAATTTTCCTTACAGTAGGTAGGGCAGTGTACAACACAATTATCGAGAATCAAAAGGTCATTGTCAACTGTAACAAATGTGGTCGTTTGTTAACTAGTACTCCTTTGTCAAGACAAATAACTTTTGTGACATCTTTGAAACATTTGGATTCTTACAACTTCTAAAGTTTGTCTCATAGAAAAAACAAACTATTTGATGCCTGAAGAGCATATTCGTTCTTAGTGTAAGTAAGTCTGGAATCGCAAAAGCTTCCTGGTTATATCGGGGATAGATTAATTTATGGCATGAGAGTGGCAATCTGCGGTAATATATTTGTGGTAAGATTAGTGATGGAATTAACGAGTGGTTATTTGTGTTTTACTTGAAGTTTGAAGGTTAAGAACTTAAGATATTTCTCTAAAGGTGGGATCTGAGTTGCAGAATAAAACAAATATGGATATGGATGGCTTATTTTTCCCGATTAAAGTATGAATAGTTTCATTAGACATTTAGCTGTACTCCTATAATATAAATTTGCAACACATGCAAACTATGACCGGTCATTTTACAGCAATGTGTGTAATGCAGCCGTAATAATTTCAGATTACTTAATTGCTTAACAATGAAAAAAGAGAAAAAAGGGCTTTGCTTCATGAGAAATATTAATTTTCATCAACCTCTTGTTCATGTCTTCAGGTCAGAGACGAAGAAGGAAGAAGAAGATTCCATGGAGCATTTACAGGAGGTTATTCTGCTGGTTATTACAACACAGTGGGCTCAAAAGAGGGTATCAATATGTTAAATTTAGAATAGATTAGAATGTGCTGATCGATTAACAATCCTCTTAACTTATTGCTCATCGATGTGAGACAAATGCACAGGGTGGACACCACAGTCATTTGTATCATCCCGGAAGAATAGAGCTGAACTAAGACAGCAGAGCATTTTCAATTTCTTAGATGAAGATGAAAAGGCTGTAAGTTTTCTTTTTGCTGAAATCATTAGTTTTAGTTACAGATATTTCGGTAACTATTTGCTTCGTTTTTATCATTATGTGGTAAGGACTTGAACTGTTGTAATATTTGTTTGGAAATTGTTTTGAGGTATGTTAGCAGACATGCATGTACATAATACAATTATAATGTTCAAACTCATGTCATGTTTGTGTATTCATTTTTTAAATTATTAATTTAGTTATACCATTTAAATTAAACATGACATGTCTTAGGAGTGAAGTTAATGTTGGGGAAATGATAATGTGTGAAATGTTCATCTCAAGTAATAGATGGAGGTCTAGCTATTGAATGAAGTCAACTTATTAGATCTCATATTTTCTCATTTGCAAACCACATTAATAGTTAGAAGATATGGACAACAAATTTTTCGACTAAATAAATCTTGTTAATCTTGCTTTGCGTCATACCTCTTATAAATATAGAGTATACTTGTTATCTAGATTCTTCTTCACTTGCAAGTTTTGTATTTCTGGTTTGAAAAATCGCTTTTCTAGTTTCCTTTTACAAGATTATGGAAGAACTGTTCTAATAATTTCAACACTTAAGGAGTGTTGAAGATGTATGGACAACGAAGGTAAGTTGAATAGATAATTTGAAGAGCTGTTACAAATTTATTATTGAAGCAAACTTCAGGTGTTCTGCTTCTCATATTACATTGACCAATAAACTTGTACTTCTCCGGGTTATATAAGCAAACCAAAAAATCTGTGTGACATTTATCCTTGGCTCTTTTGTTCCCTCCATCTCCTTTCTTTTGTTACAAAAGTATGGGTTGTGATGCATTTCAATGAAATCTGCTACAAAGTTTTCAGTAAAAGTCTTACAGAGGAATGCCTATGAGTGTATTTTACTTAAGTTTTGATTCAATTTTGATAATTCTGTTTGTCATTGTGTTCTAGGATTTGGAAGGTCACTCCTTGGGAACATCATCTCAGTTTGATACATTTGGATTCACAGCAGCAGAAATAGCTCGTAAACAAGCTGAGAAGGAGCAAAAGCAAAGGTTTGGTGTTTATATGGATGATTTGTTTGTTCATTTTTAGCAATTGGAAGAGTGAGGTAGATATTTGGGAACAGCTCATCGAGCTTTATTAAAGGAGAGGAAAAACGAACTCTAAGGCCTGTATCGTAATTTGGCAGGAAGTTAGGCTTTGCTTGGGATCTTATTTGAGCCAAATCTATAACAAGTTTATAATTTATTTGAAGCTGTTAAATTGTTGCCCCAGACCACATTTAATTATACCTAGGAAATTCTTGAATCCATGTATATTTTTTATTTGAATTTCTTAGTCTACAAACTTAGGAAATGTCTTTATTAAAAGTGTAGAATTTATGAGAATATCTTTTAGGCTGTATTAGTGTTGTACAGGCTGTGTATTAGTTGTAGAACAGGTTGGAATTTAGTTGTTGATACCAGCTGTATTATTCCTAGATTAGTGGCCTATTTGTCTAACTTTTAATCCTATTTATAGTGCTGTATATACATTTAAAAAATCAGATAAAAATAAAACAAGAATTCAGTTTCTCACCACCATTTCTCAATATTTTTCTTCATGGTATCAGAGCATTTTTGAATTCCAATTCTTCAGGCCCTGTTCTCCAGCGTTAATCTTGGTGGCTCTCTATTTTAGCCGAAGTCATCGTTTGTCTAAGAAACGGTCAACTATCGTGCATCTGAATTCGTCCAGCACTTTCTGGAATCAGCTTGGCGTCCAACAGCCCGGTTATAACCAATCCAGCAGCTCAGTCCAGTCCAGTCCGACAGTTGTCCAGTAGCCCAGTCTAGCAGTTGTCCAACAGCCCAGTTCAACAGTTGTCCAGCAGCTCAGGCCCAATCCAACAGTTGTTTGAGCATCAATGGCCATAGAAAAACCTATCATGATCGGTTCTACCGAGAATAATATTTAACCTATTATCAATCACAGATTAAATAGGTACAATTACCTTCAGTGGTCCCAATCCGCCATAATGTTTATATGTGGCAAGATGAAAGACGATTACCTCACTGGAGATGTAGCAGCCCCCAAACAAGGACGATCTGAAATACAGAACATGGAAATCCGAGAACAATATAGTAATGTCTTGGTTGATAAATTCCATGACAAGCGAGATTGGAGAGAATTTTCTTCTCTACAATACTGTCAAAAGAATATGGGACGCCGCCAAAGATACTTATTCCAGTTCTGATAATATGTT
This sequence comes from Hippophae gyantsensis, assembly GCA_030763125.1. Classification (NCBI taxonomy): domain Eukaryota; kingdom Viridiplantae; phylum Streptophyta; class Magnoliopsida; order Rosales; family Elaeagnaceae; genus Hippophae; species Hippophae gyantsensis. The sequence goes on from CM061031.1 coordinate 16,698,195, forward strand.
CGAATTATTTGAGATCGAAAATATTCTCTATGATCTTTGTCAAGGGGAGTCTTCAGTTACCCAATACTTTAACTCTCTCACTCGATATTGGTAATAGTTAGACCTCTTTGAAGTTCACAAATTAAAGTGTCTCATAGACGGAATCTTGTACAAGCAAATTGTTGAAAAGAAGTGAGTTTTCAAATTTTTGATGGGACTCAACAAAGATCTTGATGATATGCGAGGTAGAATTCTAGGAACAAAGCCTTTACCAAGCATCCGTGAATCTTTCTCCGAAGTTTGCCAAGAGGAGAGTTGAAAAAAGGTGATGATGGGTCCTCAGTCTGCCATTTCAGTAACTAGAGAAGGGTTTGCACTTGCTATTCGAGGACACTAGCAATTTTAGAATGCAGACAACTGCCCCCAAAGAGGAAGACCTTGGTGTGACCATTGCCATAGACTTGGTCACACGTTGGTTCATTTCATTTGTAGATGATCATACTCGAATCACTTGGTTGTTTCTCATGAAAGAAAAATCTGAAGCAGGTCAGATCTTTAAAAAATTCAATACAATGATTCAAACGCAATTTCAAACAAAAATCCAAGTATTGAAAACTGACAATGCTAAAGAATATTTCGCTTACATTCTTAGTGATTATCTGTTAAGTCAAGGGATTGTCCATCTAAGCTCCTGTGTTGACACACCTTAACAAAACGGGGTGGTTGAAAGGAAGAATAGACATCTTTTCGAGGTAGTTAGATCTCTCATGTTCACAACTCATGTCCCTAAACATTTCTGGGGAGAAAGTTGTCCTTACAGCTACTTATCTTATCAATAGGATGCCCTATCGTGTCCTCACTTTCAAAACACCTATCGGTACTCTACTCAAGTCATACTTACACACTAGAATTATGTCCAACATTCCTTTTAAAATATTTGGATGTTTTGCTTATGTCTATGTACATCATAGAGGTAAACTTGATCCCAGAGCCATCAAATACATATTCCTAGGATATTCATCATACCAGAAAGGATACAAATGCTTCTCTCTTATCACAAAACGGTTTTATAATACAATAGATGTCACCTTCTTTGAACAATAATATCCGTATTATCCCAAACCTGTCATTCAGGGGAGAACATAGGCAATGAATACCAGCTTTGGAATAGTCTTACTACTCAGTCTCTCACAAATTCTATCTCAAATCATATCCCGCAAAATCCAGAAAGTGAATCAGTGTCTCAAACAAATATTCCTAATAATCCCAACGAACCCTCAACTTCTCTGCCAACAGATCTAAACTTTCTTGTCCCAAACAATGATCTTCTTGTCTACTTCAGAAGGAGAACAACTCAAGAGAGAACGGAGAACCGAGCATATCTTGAGCCAGTCTAGGAGTCCAACCCGAGTATAGGCCACTCTAACAATTCACAAGGTAACATCACTGAACCTTCTATTGTTGAGTTGCCTCCTAATGATTTGAATTTTTCAATTGTTGTAAGGAAAGATGTAAGATCTTGTACAAACCACTCCATCTATAACTTTGTTTCCTATAAAAGTCTCTCATCAGGTTATAAGACATTTATCAGCAACCTTGATCAAATACAGGTTCTAATTTTCGTTCATGAAGCCTTTCAGGTACCTGAATGGAAAACAACTATTTTGGAAGAACTCAATGCCTTAGAGAAAAACAAGACTTGGGAGATCACAGAACTACCATCGGGAAAACGAGTTGTTGGGTGTAAATAGATCTTTATAGTCAAACACAAAGCAAACGGCAGTGTAGAAAGATTCAAGGCTCGTCTTGTTGCTAAGGGATTTACTCAGACATATGGGATTGACTATTAGGAAATTTTTGCACTTGTAGCAAAACTCAACACTGTTCGTGTTCTTCTCTCCCTAGTATCTAACTTGGATTTGCCTCTCTATCAATTAGATGTCAAGAATGCATTCCTCAATGGTGATCTCGAAGAAGAAGTCTACATGGACATTCTTACTGGAATTGAATCTTTTGTTCCAACTAATAGAGTCTGCAAACTTAAGAAATCCTTATAAGGATTGAAGCAGTCTCCACGTGCCTAGTTCGGTAGGTTTTCTAAAGTTCTGAAGAGATATGGGTACAATCAATGCCAATTAGATCAGACACTATTTGTCAAACATTTCTCCAATGACATAATAGTTATCCCAATTGTGTATGTAGATGATATTGTTGTAACAGGTAATTCTACAATTGAGATGAATAAACTCAGAGTTCCTAGCCATGGAATTTGAGATCAAATATCTAAGCAATCTCAAATATTTCTTAGGAGTGGAAATAGCCCGAACAAAAAAAGGTATATCTATATCTCAAAGGAAATATGTACTTGATCTTCTCAAGGAAACTAGAATGATAGGGTGTAAATCGGTAGAAACTCCGATGGACTTTACAGTAAAACTTAGAATAAAAGAAAACAGTGCACTTGTGGACAAAGGCCGTTATCAAAGATTAGTGGGAAAATTTATTTACCTATCTCACACTAGACCAGATATTGATTTTTCAGTGAGTGTTGTAAGTTAATTTATGAACAATCCCACTGAAGAACACATGGAGATGGTCTATCGTATACTCAGGTATCTCAAGATGACACCAGAAAAATGATTTTACTTCAGTAAAAATCCCACCAGGAAAGTTGAAGTCTTTGCAAATGCTGATTGGACAAACTCTATAATGGATCACAGATCTACCACTAGGTATTGTACATTCGTATGGGAGAATCTTGTAACTTGGCGAAGTAAGAAACAATCAATAGTCGCTCGAAGCAGTGTAGAAGCTGAATTTAGAGCTATGGTCCATGAGATTTGTGAAAGAATGTGGTTAAGAAGACTACTCAATGAACTGGATTTCACAACTACTGAACCTATCGGCATGCATTGTGACAATAAAGCTGCAATAAGAATTACAAAAAACCCAATTCATCATGACCGAACCAAACATGTAGAAATTGATCGTTATTTCATTAAAGAGAAGTTGGATGGAAAAATCATGAACCTCCTATATACATCTACTTATCATCAAATTGTAGATATTCTTACCAAAGCATTACCTCCAACAATCTTTGAAGAACTGAGTTGTAAGTTGAGAATGATTAATATCTATTACCCAACTTGAGGAGGAGTGTAAAATTTATGAAAATATCTTTTAGGCTGTATTAGAGTTGTACAAGTTGTGTATTAGTTGTAGAACATGCTAAAATTTAGTTGTTGATACCAGTTGTATTATTCCTAAATTAGTGGTCTATTTGTCTAACTTATTAGTCCTATTTATAGTGCTGTATACATTTGAAAAATCAGAGAAAAATAAAACAAGAATTCAGTTTCTTACCACCATCTCTCAATATTGTTCTTCAAAAAGTTTATGTTGATTATGTTAGTTAAATAGAGTTTGAGGATTAAAAATGAAAGGGAGTTCAGAATTTTCCTTTCTCTCTTCTTCCCTCTCGTTCTCCTCAAGTAATATTCAGATTTGTATTGTAATAGTATTTTTGGATGGTATCCTCCTCTCATCCTTTTTCCTCCCTTCTTTCTTTTTTTGCTTTTGCTTAGTGATAACGATCCTTTCATTTGAATAACTTGAGTGTATGAAAATATTGCTTCTCTTTGCCTTAAACAGTTTACCTTTGTATCTTAAACAAGGTGTTAAAAGGCGGCTTTACGCTTTGGTGCGTTGTTATTGCATGTGACGAGGCTTAAGCCTCTAGGTGGTTTGAGTTGTAAAAGTTTTGAGACAATTTTAACCCATGATGCAAATTATAAGCTTGACTTAATTATTACTAACAATGAATATTAGGAGATAACATTCATGAAATAAAAATATATATAATAACATAATTATAATTAAATATTGAAATAGCCATGAAAACAATTTAAAATGTGATTTTGGGAATATTAGGAGAGAAAAATGTTTACTTATTTTAATTGGTTGTTTTGCCTTTTGAAAACAAGTTTTGAGCCTAGTATGAGTTAGCATTGTGTGACCATGGATTTTTGACCCTCCCATAAAAAGGTAATTTCATAAACAGAGAAATGTTGAGGCTTATAGCCTTAATAGTTTCGTTGCGCAACACCTATTTGAGTAAGTCTCAACTAAAAAAGATGTAAGTCTACTATTTGAGGTTAAGCCTTAATAGATAGATGAGGCTTATTAAGGTGAGTCTCATTGTAAGCCTCAAAATAGAAATTGAGAACCATGATCTTAAGATATTATTATTTTTATTCAACATAACGGAATCATGTAATTTTCAAATATTATCAATGCTGACACATGTCAAAGTATTCCTGTAGTAATTATCCTAGGTTATGTAACCTAAAAAAATATTGCATTGATTTTTGATGACTTGGAAGAGGTAGCAAGTGGATAGGTGTTGTATCTTGGGAAAGAGAAAAGCATTGTTTAGGCCTTTTTGCAGGCTACAAACCCTACCCATGTATAATAATGGAGAGTAAAGACATTGAGTGTTAGATTTAGAACTTCACTGGTGAAAACTTTCTAGTTGACACTTGATTTTGGCTGACTGAAAAATTTCAACGGCAACCAGGATAACCAGCAAATAAATTAGTATCTCAGTATCATATCGAGATTCACATGGAATTACAGGACAGATTGGTATTTCTGCTCAATTTTTATTGGCATGATTGCTGGAAAGATGCTTTGAAAATATTTCATATCCCTTCATAGATTTTTATGCTATATTTGTGCTTTATGAATATAAATATGGATTGCAGACCATCAGCTATTCCTGGACGGGCTCCAGATGAACTAGTTCTTCCAGCTGCAGACTCCATTGGTTGGTTTGTTGAATTTGTATTATTATTATTATTATTATTATTATTTTTCATACATGTGATAAGCTTTGTTTCTGCTATTTTTGGTCAGGTATGAAATTGCTGCTCAAAATGGGATGGCGGCGTGGTCGTTCAATAAAGGATTTCAATGTGAATTCGGCTTATGGTATGTGTTGCCTATACCTCTTCAAGTGATTAATCTCTTTTTTGCTGCTTTTGACCGCTGGATTAAAAAAGAGATTTTGCATTTTGGCAATAACTTAAACAAAATTATATAGATTTTGTTACATGCACTCTTTAAATTTTCGTGAAGAGCTCGTGTCTAATAGATATGATATGGGTTTGGTATTCAATACTCCAAATACATGGAAATTTACAAAAAAATGAGGAAAATAGACTGTCTGACTCAAGGATACATACCCAAAAGGGCACTTCAATTGGGCCCTAAACAAGTCTATGTTATATACCAATTTGAGGAAAGTTAACATTTAGATGATTTAAATAAAACAAATATTAAGTGAAATAAAGAGGCACTTGGATTTCCTAATTAAACTATTCAGGTACATTGCAATCAAAGTATAATTTCTTTATTGATTCTATATCAGATTTTAATTTATGCTGATTTTTCTTAGAGTAAGCTATCATTGAGTTGAAATGAAGCTTGCATTACCAAACTACCAGAGTTGTCAAAACCTGCTAAATTAAACCAACTTATTTTGCAATCTTTCTAGGAGGTTTCTGAAACTTTTTCAAAATCAATCAAAGTATAATTTCTTTATTGATTCTACATCAGATTTTTATTTATGCTAATTTTTCTTAGAGTAAGCTAGCATTGAGTTGAAATGTAGCTTGCATTACCAAACTACCAAAGTTGTCAAAACCTGCTAAATTTAACCAACATATTTTGAAATCTTTAGAGGAGGTTTCTGAAACTTTTTCAAAATCAATCATTCTATTCACTGTAAAAACATGTTTCTTGTTAACCACTTGTTGGCTTTCTTTATTTCGACTTCCTCTAAAAAGTTTGTTTATGGTTGAATCTATTTATCAATATTGTAGTCATTTCTTTAATCTAAGTACATGTGTTCCAATCCAATTCTTCTTTGTCCAGTGCTTCTTTTTCTTTTTTGTCAAACTTCAAATCAATTTCAATAGAAATATGTTTTAAGTTTCATGCTTTTAAATTACAGATGCTCGAAGGGAAGCACGCAAAGCTTTCTTAGCATTTTCTTCTGATGAATTAAAAGCACATCATGCCAATTCTGGCCCAACACAGAGTGATCCTGAATGTGTTGAGCTTCCAGCTAGTGATGATGTCCAATCTTCTAAGAGTACAAATGTAAGCATCATTTTGCTATAAGTAATCTTTTCTATTCTCACATGGAGCACTTCAATCTTTCATTGATTATGATGAAAGATAATGGTGTACAGTTATCCCATGCAAATTATTTGTCACTAATCACTTTCAACCCTCTTAAAAGTCTGAATTATGATGATTTATGATTCTTTATTTACTATTTTCAAAGAGAACACTTCTTTCTTTTGGTCATGATGAAAGAGAGTAGCATAAAGTCATCTCAAGGAATCCTTCGTTCACTACTTAACTAGTCATACCCTCAACCTTCTCAGAATTATGCTGATCTATGATCTTAGTTCTTAATGTTTGATGATTCTCTACAATTAATGTGTTCTTGAATTGCCTTCATCTTAGTGTGCGTTCTTCCAAGTTTCTGGAGCTTTTCTGGGGTCCAGTTTAATACGTAATTATTATTTTTCCTTTGTTCTGACAATGTGCTAGTATTATGTCACGATAATGTTTTTGCCAATGAATTGGGTATCCTTTGTTGGTTCGTTTTTGTTGGTGACAGATTGTAATGTAACTTGGTTGTGTTTATTTGGAATTACATAGTATTTACATGTTACTTAACAAATCAATATTTTGAACTTTTAATTCTCTCTAAAATGATAGAGATTATGAAATTTAAATGTTACTTTCATATAAAATTAAACTATTCGAGCATACTTTTAGTTGAGTTGAATGATCTCATATACTTTAATCAGTTGCAATATTTTAAATCCCATGAGTTATAATGTTATATTAGTATACATGTGTTAGCTAGTATCAGATGATGTAGTGATAATGGTTCTTATGGGTGGGTGGGTGTACTTATTGTCCCAGTTAAACGGATCAGTACTGACCTTTGTATTTATTTAACTTCAAAAGTCAGAATTATGCCTTCTGTTTGTTTCCTATAAAATAAGAATTATGGCTTCTGCAAGTGTAAAATGTACTTCCTGATTTTCCGAACCTGAGAGTTTGAGACTACTGGGGGTGGGTAGGAAGCTGGAGACAAAGTTTCTCTAAAAGGCCTATTTCAAAAAAAAAATAAAAATATTATGAAGAGTTCTATCCCAAAAGTTTGTACTAAAAGTTTTTAGTTTAACCGGATTTTACTAATGAAAGGACATCACCACCCTTAACGATATTATTCAAAACGCAAACCCTAAGACCAAAACAAATCATTTTAATGTTTTTTGGATTAATTTTTCATTTATATGGTTTTTTTTCGACAAAAGAAAAACATCTCTCTCTCTCTCTCTCTCGTGTGCATGTTTTATTTATCTTTTTATTTTGGTGGTTATTGATATATCCATGTTTGTCATGTTATTGGTTCTTGATGATGTCTTCTGTATCATTTGTTAAAGTCTATTCAGGGAATCTGGGTATCAATACAAGAGTCGGCAGAACAAGAGCATAATTCACCCACATAACCACCAATTTTCTTGTGATCAGTATTTTGAGCTGGTTGTTTGATGTTTAGCTGTTAAGCTTTTCATTTTTTTTATAAGGAACACCCTATTGAATTTATAAATAGTTATATAATTACAAATTGTGGACCAATAGGTCACTCTAAATAAACATTAAAGATTAAGACGGTCCATCCTTTACAAAACTCCATCCCCTATAGTTAGACAAGCTCATTAATTATATTTTATAAAAAATTGAGAAAATCTTTCAACTCATTATAACGCGATGCCCATGATGAAGCCAAGAACAAAGCTTCTAAGCTTCCTCTCCCCTAACAACAATGTTTCTTCCTATCTCAAGTTGTAGTCCTATATATGCATCATTGCATCATATAAATATTCAATTTCAATAGAGTAAAAACATGCTTAATTTCTTATCCTTATTTCATGTGTGTATTACTGTGTAGTAGCTACTTGTATAGGATAGGAGCTAACTTAACAATGGGTTGTTATAACTTCTTAGTTATTTCATTCAGCCAATTACATAATGATTCCTTTGTGTATATATAGCAGTGAGCTGCTCATTTACTCAAGTAGAGAATCATTTTACATTTTCTCATTCTTCATCTCTCACTCTCTCCATTCATTTCTATGGTATAAGAGCCTACTCTACAAGATCTTGTGGAGCTTCTCATAGTGACACCTCCTTTTATTGCTGATCATGGAAAAATAGTTGCTGAGAATCTGAGCACACAATGGTCTCTCTTAGTGATAGGAACTCCTCCAGTGAACCTCACCTTGGAATCTGCTGGATTTCCTACACAAGCAACAATTCTAAGAAAGATCACAAAGGAAATTTTCATTATAAGAACAAGAAAGGTAGTGAAGGAGGAAGTCCTCATGTACAATGTCGAATTTGTGGCAAAGCTGGACATACTAGCTAACAAGTATTTTGAACTTCATGACATGCTTCAAGAAAAAGGTTTCTTTTCTCAGTCCACACCATCAGTTATGGTTAGGAATGGGCAATGGGTTCGGTTTTTATCCGATAAATTTTGGAGACGGGTACGATTTCAGGTAAAAACTGAATATGAAACAATGGGTACGGTTATACTGACAACTATATCCGTCCGTACCCGAAATTAATTATACTTATTTAATTAATTTATATATTAATTAATAATTAGGGTTTATTAAGATTTTTTTTTTAAATTTTGGAAAAACTGTTTTTTTCTGGATATTTTTTAATAATCGCCCCCAATCGTTACCCGTGGGTAAAAGACCTTCCTCGAACCGTAATGGTTTTCGGGCAGTTTCGTGTACTGATTTTATAATTCGGTTCGAAGACAATTATATTAAAAGCTGTCTCCGTTCGTACCCGTGCCCATTCCTAGTTATGGTACTTGATGGATATAACTATTTAAATCCTTGATTTGTAGCAGGTCTAGTTATGGAAATGTAACTATCAAGAAATTTGTAATTATCGTAATATTAAGAATTTAATTGTTATTATTCTCATAAATTAAAATATTTTATTTTCTTTTTTATTCATGCAAATTGTAGTATAACTAACTAGCTAACCATGTACAAACAGATTAAGAAAATACAAAAGAACAATTAGTTCTGACTTTCATTTCAATCTTTATGGTATACTTATCTATGACTGATTGAATAGAATCAAAGACTATAGTTGAAAACAGCTAAATAGAAACAGAAACCGAAATCGAAACCACACATGCCATGAATTCTAGGGGATTGGATAACTCTTCTTTCCTATTCACTATTGAAAGGTAACATGAGATATTAGATGTGGGGAACAATAAAACCTGTTTCATCCAACGTTGGCGCTATGAAGCAGTGGAGTTTTGAGAACTTAATGGTGACTGCATGGCTCGTCAATTCCATGTTACCACCAATTGGAAAAACATACCTCTTTCCACCCATAACAAAGGATGTGTGGGAAGCATTTAAAGAAACCTACTTAGATGGGAGAGACTTCTCACCAATTTTTGAGTTAAAAACCTGAAAGCACTTTTGATTTTTTTACTAGAATTAGCCGCGAGCTTGATGATATTCATGGGAGGATACTCGGCCGACGACCACTGCCCTCTATTCATGAAGCCCTTTTCAAGATATGGTGAGAAGAAAATCAACGGTGAGTCATGCTTGAAGGTGGCCCAGGAAACGACGGCTCTCTTGTCTCGTGATGGCTCCTCTCTCTCTATCAAAGTTTCAACCTTGAAGGCCAACGTGAATAGAGGGATTTGGAGTTGTAGTGTTGGTAGGATTGATGGGCCAAAAGGTTCTTTTAATAGCATTGGCCAAACAATAAAATCTTGGGTATGATGGGCCCAAAGGAGCCTTTAACAGTGCTAGCCCAAATAATTATGTTATTTCTAGTAGTGGCCTTGGGCCTCCTATAAACCTAACTTATGGACACCAAATAAAGAATGCGTTGAATATAGGTAGTGGTCTTTCAACAAATTTAACCCATGGGTTTTATAGAACCTGGATAGGAAATAGTTCAAATTCACAAAAGAAAAGAATTTTTGTGATCATTGTCGTAAACCCGAACATTTAGAAGATACTTATTGAAAAATTCATGGTAAACTAGTAGATATCAAGCTTCAATTGATCATTTAATCTAGGACAATTAAATCAACTTTACAAACTATTCTCCAGCATGCACAATTCTGATCAGTCATCCACTTCATTAGCTTCCTTATCCTACAAAGGTAATTATTTAAGTGCATTTGTTACTATTTCTTGAACCAAAATCCCTTGGATCATTCATTTTGGTGCATCAGATCATATGGTCGATGCCTATCATTTATTTACCTCGTACTCACCACCCTCTGTTGGAAATCCTAAGGTTAGAATTGTAAATAGATCTCTCTCATCCATTGCTAGAAAAAGGAGTATTTAAATTTCAAATTCTATCGCTCTTAAATCTGTACACTATGTTGCCAATTATCTTGTAATCTCATATTAGCTTACTAAAAACTCTCATTATTATGCTAAATTTCTCTCATCTTGTTGAGTATTTCAGGATCTATCATCGGAAAAGACGATTTATAGTGCTACATTACTTTGATGAGACTAATATGAGTGAATGTTATCCGAATACTATTTGTGATTATGTTACTGTTCTTAGGACTAGTGAAATTATATTATGGCATTATAGGATGGGTCATCATAATTTTCAATATTTGAAACACTTATTTCCTTCTATATTTATGAATAATAAAATATTTAATTGTCAATGTAAAACTTGTGAGTATGTCACATATCAACGTACCTCGTTTTCAAAATCTCAATATAAACCTTCCAAGTCCTTTACATTAATTCACCCTGATGTATAAGGTACTTTCTGCATTACAAATTTCACAAACAGTAAATGATTTGTTACATTTATTAATGATTTTACTCGGGTTGGTTGAGTTTATTTGTTAAAAGAAAAAACATTGGTTTGTAATGTGTTCGTTAACTTTAACTCAATCATACAAACTTAGTTTCAAACACAAATCCAAATACTTCGTACTGACAATGGCATTGAGTATTTCAACCATACTTTACAAGATTATCTTAAAAAAATTGGGATCATATACTGAAGTTCTTGCGTTGAAACTCCCCAACAAAATGGGTTAGCCAAACGAAAAAACATACACTTACTTGAAGTAGCTCAACCTTTAATGCTCACCATAAATACCTAAAAGATACTGGAGAGATGTCATTCTAACTGTTGCATATCTCATCAATCATATGCCCAATAGTGCTCTCTTGTTTGAAACCCTACTTCAAAAATTATAGATTTTCTTCCCAACATCTCATATCTAGTCTCATTTGTCTCTTAAAGTGTTTGGGTGTACAGCCTTTGTTCTTGACTATTCCTAAGGTTGGTCCAAACCTGATCCAAGAGCTATTAAATGTGTTTTCATTAGGTATTCTTCTACTCAAAAGGGATGCAAATACTATGGTTCCTTTACATGCAAAACATTTGTTAGCTTTTTTGAAAACACCTTCTACTATCAAAATTGTTTTCCTTAGTGGGAGAGTAAAAGCGAGGATAGCCCCTTTGGTCATTATTTGAAGATTACTCTTGATCGAGATAAGGAGTTCCATAACCCAATTAGAGAAATCGAGCCTGAGACCAAGCATATCACACCATCTCATACCATTCTGCCATTTGTAAATAGAAATTTGAATTCAGGAGGAGAAATAGAAAAAAAAACATAACAAAGAGATGATCCCTTACTCAAGGAGGTCTAACTTGAGAGACAAGGAGCACTTCACACTTGAAGCACCAAATGAGTAAGAACTAATGGTAGATCCAGATATCCATCATGAGTCTCCAAGTAATTATGAGTTTCCTAAGTCTTTTGAGTTACCTATTGTCATTAGAAAACAAACACGAATTTGTACTCTTCATCTTAAATCAAGGTTTGTTTCTTATAAAAGTTTGTTGTTTGAACAAAACAAAGATTTCAAGAAATAGTCATGAGGTCTTAAAAATCTTAGAGTGGTGAGAAGCTGTAATGGAAGAAATAAGACCTTGAAAAAAATGGAACATGGGATGTTATAGAACTACCCAAAGGAAAGACTCCAGTTGGGTGTAAGTGGTTTTTTACAATAAAATATATGGCTGATGGAATAATAGAAAGATACAAAGCCCATTTGGTTGCTAAATGTTTTACATTAACTTATGGAACTGATTACATCGAGACATTTTCACTTGTGATTAAATTGAATACATTTCGAGTCCTATCCTGAGCATCAAATTTAGAATGGCATCTACATCAACTGGACATAAAATTCTTAAATGGAGAATTAGAAGAATTCTTAATGATCATGCCATCAGAATGATGTAAAGGAGAAAATTTCGTATGTAAACTAAAGAATCATTCTACAGGCTCAAACAATTGCCTAGATCGTGGTTTGATAGATTTGCGAAGGTAATGAAGAATCAAGGGTACCAGCAGGGACAATCAAATCATACCATATTCTTTCAACACTTTGAAAATATGAAAGGAACAATTTTGATAGTATATATTGATATAATCATGACTGGGAATAATTTAGAAGAAGTTGAAAGATTGAAGAAAAACTTGGCTGTAGAATTTAAAGTTAAAAATCTATTGCAAACCTGGTACTTCATAGGCATGGAAGTTGTTAGATCAAAAGGTGGAATCATTGTTTTGCAATGAAAATACATCATTGATCTTCTTATCGAAACTAGTTGGATGCAAACCAAGTGAAAACCCAATAAAAGCAGAAAAGAACAATGAAGATATGGAGAGACTAATGGACAAAGACAAATACCATAGATTATTAGGAAAGTTAATCTATCTTACACTAGACCTGATATTGCATTTGCAGTTAGTGTTGTAAGTCAACACGTGTACTCTCCAAAAGAAGCTCACTTAGAAGCTGTTTACAAAATTCTTAAGTATTTTAAAGGGTCTCCAAGTAGATGATTGTTTTTTAAGAAAAATGAAACCAAAGACATATGAGTTTTTACTGATGCCGATTGGACTGGTATAGTAGAAGATAGAAGATCCACTACAGTGTATTGTACCTTTGTGTTAGGAGACTAGTAACTTGGAGGAGTAAGAAACAAAAAAATGTAGTTGTCAGGATTAATTCTGAAGTTGAGTTTAGAGGAGTTGCACAAGGTATTTGTAGAACTTTATGGTTAAGCATGCTGTTAAAAGAACTTTAGATTGCGGTAAAATCTTTAATTAAACTTTATTGTGACAATAAAACAATCATTATAAATCCCTAAATCTAGTTCAACATGATAGAACTCCCGCCCGCCATAGTCGTTCTGGAACTAAGCGATCGCACTGCACTCCAAGTCTCTTTGTTTGAAAGAGAGCCTCACCTAACCTACTAAGGTAGATAGCTAGGTTGCAACCGCAACACAGAACACAGAGGGAAGGAAAGACGGACCCTGGGGACCACCAAAAGGAGCTTACTCCACCCCCTCTTCACCCGAATCGCTATATCACGCCCAATTCTTATTCTTCTTTTTTTTTATAATAAAAGAAGAAGTCCGAGCTAGCCGGGATGCTTAGTATTCTTCAACTAAGAGGACTACTTCTCTATCGCCCTTCCTTTAGAAAGAAGCCTTTCCTTAACCCTAAGAATACAAACAGCAACAACGTGACCGGAGTGCAGAGAGCCTCACTCTTCCTTTTTCAAGTTAAGGAACGAGCCTACGCAGAAACCTCAATGTCAATCAGTGAAATCTTTCATTTGACAGGATTGGTGTTCAGTGAAACCTACCAGCACTGGGCCGTAACCGGATAGAGCCTTCGGGACATATCCACGCTTACCTAGCGGAATCTTCCCACTTAACTCATTCCCGAGCTTGAGCCTTCCTCTTCCTCTCCGAGCTTGAGCCTTCCTCTTCCTCTCCGAGCTTCACTTCTTGCTTAACGAGCTCTTGCACTAAACTAAAGTAATTACCTCCCGGATGGGGAACCACATAAATCAAGCAGAACCTGACTTCAATAAAAGATGGCTCGGAGCGCCAGTGCGTGAAAAGCCTCCCAACAAGTTTAGATTGGTTCTTTCGGTACGTTTGCCTCAACGGGGCGTCAAAGCGAGAGAATGACCCGGTACCCGAAGTCTGCTTCCTAAGACCGCGTTCATTATGATTGGTCTAGGATAGGCTCTAACTTCTATTGAGTTCCGTTCTCGCTGCCCTAGATCAACCCCTTTACCTAGTAACCTCCTAGCCCCTCAGCTTCGTGACATTCGACGAAGCGAGCAGAAGCTTTCCGCTCGTGCTTCATTGGAGCGCTTCCACACAGAAGACTTCGCTGCCGCATTTTCTTAATCTGGTTTATCCGGGTTGATGACATAGCAAGGAGATAAGCGGTGTGGGGCGAAGTGAGCTTGGCACTTCGAGTAGAAATGCTCTCCGGTAGCCTAGATCTAGCTCACTTGAGACTTTCAGATCGACGGATCGTCATAAAAAACAAGGATGACTTCGCTAGTCGCGAGTAAGCGTACCAAGACCGTCTGACGGAACGACTTTCTACCGTAGCGTGGCCGCACGCCTCGAGTAGCCACAGAGAGAGAAGATTATGCCATAGGGATCGGGGATCGGACTTGACTCGTACCGCCCGGGAGAGTACGGCGGAAATCGCCATTGCCGTCTCATATATCTATTTAGGTATTCTATCTAATATGGAAGACTTGAAGAGGAAGGTGAATCAAGAGAATTTTGAACCGCACACACGCTCCATCGACGAGCGACGGGAGCGGGAGCTTCCGTCCTTAAACCGGCCTCTTATTCTTGTGGTACACGAGATCCATAGATAGATAGGCACATGGATTTGGTTCCGCACATCGATCAAGCCTCCCGCATCCATTGATCCACTCACGAAAAGGAAGAATCACAAATATCACAAAACATAAAGATGTTTCCCGAACCCCAAACAAATAAGTTACCTCTAAAGTAAGGAGTTCCCCAAGCCAATACTGATGAGATGTTCTCCATTCTCTATTCCCCGTTAAAAATGAGATTCTGTTCCTAATACCAACTTAATGCTTATACTAGTGTGACCAATCTCATGCTAAACCTAAGAGGTTCTCTTCTATTCCACTCTTCCTCATAATAGCGTCACAAGTTAATAAGGAGCAAAGCCTTAGCCTATGGTCCTATTAGCACATACAGCAACAAAAAGGCTCATAAGAAAACACCCCCTCCCTATACTACCATTGATAAAGATCCCAATTCAAACTGATTAGAAGAAAGAGAGTCCCTAACATCTAGCGCGCTTGATACTGGAGTTCATTTATATAATAAGGTTTGGTAGGTCATACTCTATTCGTCAGACAGATTTGGGGTCACGTTGGCTGGCGAAAGACACTTAAGGAATAAGGCGCTTTTCGTTGGCTTGATTAACGGAAGAATAACTAGGTTCGGATTTTAGATGAGGTGCTTTCTCATCTCAAAATTCCTTGCCTAATTGACTAAAAGTCAAACCCTTTATTATTCCGGAGTGACGAAAACGTCAGGCACCCCCTCCGTTATGTGATCCCTGCTCACGCCCCTGCCTGGGAGGGCCGGAAGATGAAAAAGCGCAGGGGAGGCGTTGACTGTGGGTGGGTCACTTGTTCGAAAGCGTTCCTGAGAAGGAGAAAAAGACCATGAGTTGGGGTTGGGGGTAGGAAAGGAAGATAGGTTGGGGCAAGCTAAGACTGCCCCGATGATTGGACTATAAATGCTAAACCAGATTGAGTGGATTGGAACCAGATGGAAGAGTTGAATGAAGGTGCGCGTCCCGGATGAAGGTGTCCCGAAGGAAGGTGCTTTGGTTGCCTCTCCAGCGAGTGTTGGATCTGCATTTGCTTGGCATACTGACCGGGAAATCTTGGATGCTTTCGTGGTTAGGTGGGCATGGCTAAAGCTCAGTATAGGTGGGTGGCCCCGACTAAAGCTAGATATAGATTGGTTGGCGTTTCATCCGCCGGATAGAGGTAGCGTTATTGCCCGGTATGGATGAATAGAACTACGTCGCCTTTGTCGAACAAGAGATATGCCAAAGCATCCATTTTGACTAGAAATTGTAAGAGGAAGTGCGGTGAGCGATAGCAACCATTAACCGTCAACTCGGGCCTTGTAGCAAATTCTACTTAAGATCTGGGACTGTCGGACTCGATATAAAATCTCTACAAGAAGTAAATGGGGTGAATACACGTAACACAAGCAAGGAAAGACGAACGCTAAGCAAAAACAAAGAGGTGTACCGGTGGTGAAGGATCAAATAGTGCCTTCTCTCGCTCGTAGTAAAAGAGGCAAAGTGCTAACTACTAAGGAAATCCATTCCATTCCCTAGTGCGCATCTTCCTCTACCGGGATTGACTCGCTTAGAAGGGTCCCATTCCATTCCTTTGGCAAAGGCCCTAACTACACTCGAGTAATTCCTTGTCTCATTGATCCGAAAAGAAAGGCATAAGTCCCACGTGTACTAAGCCCTCTCTCTATTATATCTTATTATATCCCTAAGAGAAGAGCTAGAATGAATCAAAGTATGAATTCGGAACTAAGCGATTGACAGCTACTTTTTCTTCTATTGATTCATGTGCGATATGCTTAACACACGCAAGTAGATGCTTTCGCTTTCGGGTGCGTAAGCGCACTATTCGCCAAGAAAGTAGTGTACACCGCCAACAAAGACAACCAATACAGGGTCTTCAACGAAGAGGTTAGGTCCCTAGCTTCAGAAGTGGCAGCGGCTAAATC